>CM052653.1:140411120-140425749 GCA_028533165.1 Leontopithecus rosalia
CCTTCATCCCTTCCTTCCTCCCTCCCTTCCTCCTTCCCTCCCTTCCTGCCTTCCTCCCTCCCTCCCCCCCCAAAAAAAAAGTTCAGTGAATCATGGCTGAATACACAAAGAGTATAACTGGACACATAATAGGACTACTCAAAATTGAAGAGAAAAAAAATTTATTATTTGACTACCAAGGTAAGAATAATCCTAAATACAGAGAAAAGGTAAAATACTTCCAGAGAAAAAAATATGACTTGAGAGGTGATTTCATCACAAAATAACTGAAATCAGAAGTTAACAGAACGATATATTCAAAGTGCTCAAGAACAGCAAAATGAACAAACAAAAAGAAACCTGCCAATCTGGAATTCTATACCTAGAAAATACATCAATCCAACAACAAAAAAAGGAGGTGGCTTATGGACAGGAGAATGACTTCAAGACTTGGGGGTAGGCAAAAGTCATGGACAAAAGGTGTGAACAGACATTGCATAAAAGATACACACATGATCAATAAGCACATGGAAAGGTACTCGGTATCACTAGTCATCAGGAAAACGCAAACTGAAATCACAGTGAAGTAAATGCACCACACGTCCATCAGAAAGCCTAAAACTATAAATGACTGAGAATGCCAAACACTGATGAGGATGTGAAATAACCGGAACTCTCATACAGTGCTACTGGAAGTTAATATAAGATACAGCTACTTTGGGGGAAAAAACACATGGCAGTTTCTTATAAAATTAAGCATATATCTATCCTCTGACCCAGCAATTTCACTCCTAGGTATTTACTCAGAAGAAATATTTTAAAATGTCCACAAACAAAATCTTGTTCAAGAATAGTCAAAGCAACTTTGTTTATAACAGTAAAAACCTAGAAATACTCCAGGTGAAGTTTAGTAAGCAATAAAAAGGAATGAGCAACTGACACATGACCCTATGAATGAGCCTCAGAAACATGCTCAAGTGAGAGAAGCATTACACGGAAGAGTACATACATATGATTTTATTTAAATCAAGTCAGAGGACAGAATCAATCTTTGGTAAAAGAAAATCAGAACAGTGGTTGCCCTGAGCTGGGAGATTCACTGGGAAGGACAGGAGGAACTTTCTGAGGTAACAGTAATACATATCTTACAAGGAGTTTGGGTTACACCTGTGTATGCACTTGTCAAAGCTAGGTGAATGCAAGCTTAAGATGTATACGTTTTGTTGAATGTAAACATGACCTAAAAGAATATCAAACTTTAAGTCAATATGCAACTCCAGGTAATAATAAACATGTTGAAAACACTTGAAGGAAAGTGTACCAATAAACTTTGAAATGCATCAAAAAATAAGATGGATAGATAGGTAACAAAGCAAGTATAATAAAATATTACTGGTAGAATCCAGGTGGTAAGTATTAAATGCTGACTGAAAACATTTTCAATTTAAAAATTTTCATAAACACTGAAAAAATAGAAAGGTAAAATTAATACTTGACAAAGAAAAATGAAGAATTCATCAATAGAAAACCTGTATTAAGGAAATCTGAAAGAGTTAATTCTTCCGAAAGGAGGATAAAAGTCCAGATGGAAGAACAGACACATGGTTAGGAAAACAGAGTAGGAGGAAGGGCAACCAGGAATATAAATCTAAATACAAATCAACTGTATAGAACAGTAAAAGTGATGTCTTACAGGAAACACACACACTTGACTACTATATCCCAAAAGAGGGAGGACATCACTGAGCTACCGTGTTCCAAAATCCTTCCACCTTCTGGGAAGCGATACTATAGTCTTGAGTTAGTCAAAACTGCATGATGTAATCTCTAGAGCTTACCACCAGACAAATGGTAGAGGAAGGAAAATAATGAAATAAAAAGCATCTAACCTGGAAAAAAAAATTAGAAGAGGCTGACCAGTGAAAACCAAAGAATAAATATGGTATAATTAAACCCAAGCGTTAGTTTTTACACTAAAAGTAAACAGACTCAATACTCTAAGACTATTCTCAAATCTTAAAAAAAGGAAATGTGCTACCTGACAAAATACTGCTGAAACCAGATAAATCCTGTTTATCAAATGTATTCCACACAATAGTTAATATAAAGTCCTAAAATAAAAGAAGAACTAGGATGATATAAATGAAAAAAGTATACTAAAGTCACTCAACTATTCCAAAATACTACAGCAGCACAAAATATGTCTTCCTGATTAATCAGACCTTGAAGCAAGGTGAAAAGAAACAGATGATAGAGGAACCAAGAAAAGCAAACCCCCACATTCAATATTTACATAGTTCCTACTGTGTAATTTCCTAGACTTGGTGTTTAAGTCTCACTCAATTGTACCTTAAAAATCACGAGGGCTTTACTTTTCTTTTTTATTTTTTTGGGCTTTCCGGCAAAAACCGGAAAGCCTGTGAGACAAATTCTAAAAGAGCTGTAAAAAGCAAAAATATAAGAATGTGGCAGACTAGCCACTGTCTCATTTTCCCTCCAATGAAAACTGACTCCTTCAACCTTAAACAGAGAGCCCAGGTATGGAAAATTGATTAATTCTGGGCCAGTCCCAAGTGACCTGGATCCATCACCTGTGGGGCTGGTGGGGCAAAAGCCTGTGAAATGGCATCTGGCCTCATGCAGAGAGACCCCATGACACAAACTGTTTCTGTGCTGTGTACAGACATCGGAGTGTGTACGTGCAGAACTTATGCCCTCTATTTGCCAACCCCAGCCTCATCTTGCGTTTGGTAAAGACACAGCAGCTTCACGCTACTGGGTGCGGCACATCTCACCACCCACAGCCCTCCATCTCACATACCATGAATACACACTTACCAGGGATTGTGTAAGACGCAAGGCTACCCATTTCACTACAGTTTATATCATGAAAGCACCATACGTCCTTTTTTCAGGGAGACATGGACTGTAGTAGGACCTGCATCAAACTCACCCCACAAGCTGTGTCTCCATCTGCCATCTTAGAATAATCACTGAATTTTCAATTGTGTACATCCTCCATAACTGTAATAGATGCTTATATAGTTTGGTATATGAATGCTGTGTGATGTGGTTTGGATCTGTGTTTCCACAAAATCTCGTGTCAAATTGTAGTCCCTAATGTTGGAGGTGGGACCTGGTGGGAGGCGGCTGGATCATGGAGGTGGATTTCTCACGGATAAGGTTTAGTTAGCACCCTCGCCTTAGTGCTGTTCTCGTGATAGTGAGTCCTCACGAGAGCTGGTTTTTTAAAAGCGTGTACCACCTCCTCCCTTCGCTCTCTCTTGCTTCTGCTCCCACTATGAGACACCTCGCCCCTCCTTTGCCTTCCACCATGATTGGAAGTTTCCTGAGTCTTCCCTAGAAGCCAAGCAGATGCCAGGATCATGCTTCCTGTACAGTCTGCAGAATCATAAGCCAATTAAACCTCTTCTTTATAAATTACCCTGTCTCAGGCATTTCTTTGTAGCAATGCAAGAACTAACACAATGTGTAAAGATCTGAGAATACTAAATAAAGACTACAAATTACAGAGCCTAAAATCTTAAAACATTTTCCAGAGTATACTATCAGTATGAGCCTACATCATCAGATACAGCAAACTTAAGTTTTCAAGGCCATAAAAAGATGAAGGGGTAGGATACAAAGTTTAACAGCTACCGAATAAGACCTCACAGAGTTGCTATGGTACAGAAATCTTCTATAAGTTTTAAATACAGGCTGATCATGGTGCTCACGCCTGTAATGTCAGCATTTGGGGAGGCCAAGGTGGGTGGATCATCTGAGGTCAGGAGTTCAAGACCAGCCTGGCCAACATGGTGAAACCCCATCTCTACTAAAAATACAAAAATTAGCCAGGCGTGGTGGGGCACACCTGTCGTCCTGGCAACCCAGGAGGCTGAGGCAGAAGTGCCTAAACCTGGGAGGTGAAGGTTGCAGTGAGCCGAGACTGCATCACTGCATTCCAGCCTGGGCGACACAGCAACACTCTGTCTCAAAAATAAACAAACAAACATAGAGAAAAATAAATTCTTCTATAATAATATTTTAACCAAAATAATTTTATATTATTAATAGAGCATTCTTATGCCAGCATTTTTATTACATGCTAAAGTGGCCGCCCCATGACCTTGGGCCTGTCTTCTCCTTCCCTTGGAAGGCTGGTCTGATCTTCTTCCACATGGCTCTGAGTAAGCCACCACACACATGGACCTCTCTGTGCCACTCCAAGCAATCTGTCTTTAGTTTCCCGAACTCTGTATTGAGCCCTGTTAGCACTTCTCGCTGAAATGTCTGATTATACACGTGATTTCTCTCCTATGGGACAAGCTACTTAAAAGACAGGTTGTCTTGGTCATCTGTGATCCACTTTGATTGGCTAAAAGAAAGGGAATGCTTTCTGTTCTGTATTTGTCTATTCTGCTTCTATTTTATGACATTAAAAAGGTAGTATCAAAAAACCCCTTTCTCTACAAGAGTACCCTGACCTGTATCATCTGTACTTTATTTACCTATGAAAAGAAGGGACTGGGATAGGAAGCACGAAAACAGTTCTTGCTGGGGGAGGACTATTTTATCCAAACTAAAGCAACCTGATAACATAATATCCACAGGCCCTGCCATCCGACCACCACCGCCTACATTTATTATCCTCGCTTCTGTCTACCCCACCAAGCAAGGCACCTTCCACTGTCACGCTCCTCCTCTCCACGCCTCCCCCTCTCAGCCTCAACCTGTCTCACTGCTCTCGTCCTCCAGACCAGTTGCTCTCGGAGGCCGGCCTGCCCGCGTAGCCCAAGACAACTGCATCGTATGCTCACAGCTCTCTGCACTCTGTCTTCATAGGAGTACCAAAGCTGAAATTAATGAAACAATCTCCTACAAGGACATCAATTCCAGAGAGGCAAAGACCTAGTCTGTTGTCCCCTGGTGACTTCCCTAGGGCCAGGCCACAGTGCCCAGCACAGAGCAGGCACACAAGCATCTGCTAAACGTTGATTCTGCTGAGTGCTGATCTGTCTCTCCCATTAGATAAATTTCACAACAGCAAGGACGGGTACATGTTTACTTACCTTAGTCCCTGCCACACAGCACCACTATCACATAGTAGGCATTTAATAATTACTTGTTGAAGAAGAAATGAATAAGCAATTCATGTACATCTCTTCAAGATCTTTTTCAGCTTGTTAATATTCATCTAGGTAGGAAACATGGAATGTGACAATCTTCTGTAAGTTGTTCAGACTTGTCTTAGAAACTTTTGCCATTCCCATTAAGGTTAAGTACCCCGTATTATTAATATTCTAGATGCCTAAGGCACATGAACAATCATAAAAAGAACATTAAAAAAAGTCAAACCCAACCTCAGAGAAGATCAGTTCAACATTTTTCCATATGCTCATTATAGTCAGGCATAAACATGTCCAACTTTAATATTACTAAAATACAAAAATGGAAGAGCAACTTGCCCAAATCATAAACAGCTAGAAACACAGTACCAAATAAAAGCACCTCAGCCTGAACTAAGCCATCAAGAAGGCATTCAAAACCTCTTCCTAAAACCAAAAGGAGACACCGCTACCTAACTATTAGAATGGCTAAAATCCAAAACACTGAATAACACTCAGTGCTGGAGAGGACGGAAAACGGAGCTCTCGTTCATTGCAGCTGGGAGCGCAAAATGCTACAGATACACTGGAAGACAAGCTTTGGCAGTTTTTTTACAAAGCTAAACATAGTCTTAGATACAATCCAGCAATCATACTCCTAGATATTTACCCAACTGATTTAAAAATGGATGTCCCCACAAAAACATGCACATGAATGTTTATAGCAGCTTTATTCCCAATTGTCCCAAACTGGAAACAACCAAATGTCTTTCAGTGGTTGAACAGATATGGTACATCCACACAATGGAATAACATTCAGTGACTAAAAGAGAAATGAGCTATCGAGCCACAAAGAGGCATGGATGAATCTTAGAGGCATATTCCTAGGTGAAAGAATCCAGTCTGAAAATGCTACATATGGTATGATTCCAATTATGCGACATGCTGGAAAAAGCAAAACTATGGAGACAGTAAAAAGATCAGTGGTGCCAAGGACTTAGCGGCTGGGAAGGGGGGAGAAGCACTGAAAAGGTTAAACACGGGATTTTTAGGGTAGTGAAACCATTTTGCATAATGCTGTAATGGTGGATATATAACACAGCGTTTGTCAAAACCCATGAACTTTACAGCACAAAGCACTAACCTGGATGTGTACAAATTTTGATGAAATCATTTACAAGGTCGGGAGCAGGGGTCCCAGGATGGAATGCAGAGTGTGACAGAAAATCTAACTGTATTACAAATGTATGAGACGACCTCACTGAAGGGGGCAGGGCAGAAGAAGGAGCTGACCTAAGTAACTGAAAATGAGCGAAGATTGTAAGACTAAAGGCAAAAGAAAATGTATATAAGCACTGTACTCTATTTGCTAAAGCTGTTTTCCAAAGGGATATGTGTTAACAATTCTGAAACCACTATACTCATACCCTGAAATTAAAGAATTAAGTAAATGGATGGCAGGTGGTGAACACCAGGTTTCTTAATATTTGGGAAGTTACAGTTAAGCAAAGGAGGAGGCTAGAACGATCCACACGGTAATAATTAGAGCTGAAGACATCACTCTCAATTCACATTTAGCTTAATATAAATACAGATCATCACATTCAGAAATATTTATAGATATGTGTATACTCATGGGTTAGTATACACAGATATTTCCATGCTCTGTCATCTGAGGGGACCTAGAAGCAAGTGACACCCCAACAGAAATGAGCACACCTAGCACCCAAATCTTGCTTTCTAATATCATTCTCCAGGAGAAGAGCCTGGATTCCTTGAGGAAACAGCTGATTCTAGGCCTTGGGCAGGAAATATGTAAGATGAGCCTGGAGCATCATCTAGTGCCAGAAAGAAAAGAGGTACAGTAGTGCAGAAGGGTGGGAAGGAGGGAGGAAGGACTCACCAACAGTACACAAAGCTGGAACAAGTTTAACAACAAAATAAAAGTTTATATAATCCAAAATATAAATACGTACGAGGCCATACTGGCATACATATGTAACTTAACAAATCAATGAGGAAGAAGAGACAAATCTCCCTCCTGAACAGAAGAAATTTTCATAGCTATTCCAACCGCAAGGAAGTAGAGTGTAACTCCCCACCCATAAGTGTGAGTTGCATATTAGTGACTTTCTCCTGAAGAGCACAGTATGTAAAGGAGGGGAAAGACTAACTCTGCAGTGAAAAAACTTGACAAACAGAGTCCCTTCAGCAAGGTGATCAAGGTCAACATCAATAAGGATAAATCATGTTGACGACATGTACCCCTGATGTATGACAGAAATGGCATTTTACCTCTACAATCTTCCCCTCAGAAATCTATAACACCAACCTAGTCCTGAGAAAAAAATCAGAAATATCCCAAAAAAGGAAAATTTTACAAAATACCCGACTGGCACTCCTCAAACTGTCAAGGTCACCAAAAAACAAGGAATGCCTAAGAAACTGGCACAGGCAGGAGGAGCCTGGAGATATGACGAGAGAAAAAGACAGCAGGTCAAAGCTAAGGACATCTAAATAAAGCATAGATTTTGATCTTTATAATTTTTCTGTAAATCTAAAAGTCTCTAGCTGGACATGGTGGCTCATGCCTGTAATTCCAGCACTTTGGGATGCTGAGGCAGGTGGATCTCCTGAGGTCGAAAGTTTGAGACCAGCCTGGTCAACATGGTAAACCCTGTCTCTATTAAAAACACAAATAATTAGCCTGGTGTGGTGGCAGGTGCCTATAATCCCAGCTTCTAGGGAGGCTGAGGTGGGAGAATCGCTTGAACCCGGGAGGCAGAGGTTGCAGTGAGCTGAGGTCACATCACTGCACTCTGGCCTAGGCGACAGAGCAAGACTCTGTCTCAAAAATAAATAAATACATACATACGTAAAAAATAACTCTCCAAAAGTTAAATTTATGTTAAAACAGGCCAGGCATGGTGGCTCAGGCCAACAGAACCCTGAGGTGGGAGGACTATCTGAGCCTGAGAGTTTGAGGCTGCAATGAGCTACAGTCATGCCAGTCAGGGTGACAGAGCAAGACCTGTCTCAAAAACAAATATCTCTATGAGGTCCAACAGATATCACTTGAATAGTTTCTTCTTCTTAAACATATGAGTATACTAAAAGTATCCCACCAAGTAAAGAAATGTAAGAACCATGAACATTTTCCCTTTGTCAAAAATTCTCAACATTTCAATTTTATTGGTTCTTTAAAAAAAAAATTGGCGGTATTTACAATAAAAAGGTACAGTGCAGTATCTACAGAAAAAGAAAATGTGATCATTAGAGTTCAAGCTGCAGGCTCTAAAGTCAGCCCACTGGGATTAAAACTATCTCCTTTTTTTTTTGAGACGGAGTTTTGCTCTTGTTGCCCAGGCTTGAGTGCAATGGCGCGATCTCGGCTCACCGCAACCTCCACCTCCTGGGTTCAGGCAATTCTCCTGCCTCAGCCTCCCGAGTAGCTGGGATTACAGGGACGCACCACCGTGCCCAGCTAATTTTTTGTATTTCTAGTAGAGACGGGGTTTCACCATGTTGACCAGGATGGTCTCAATCTCTTGACCTCGTGATCCACCCGCTTCAGCCTCCCAAAGTGCTGGGATTACAGGCGTGAGCCACCGCACCCGGTCAAAACTCTCTATCTCTTTACAAGCAATACAACCTTGGATAAATTAAGTAACCCTGTTTTATGGAAGACAAAGCAGAGGCTTAGAAGAACGCAGTTTAAATGGGGTTTCTCTCTGTACCAAAAGTATAAGATATCCTTAAACCTCATCCATCTCCCAAAAATCTAGTTATTACAAACGCTTAACTGAATCAATGTTCAATTATAACTGCCCCCTGAAATTAATAGTGATTTCTGCTTTCGAAGTTAAGTGTCTGCTTAGAAATCATATTGATCTACTGTAGGTATTACAAAGGCTTAGATCCCCAAGTGATCAACAGCATTCAGTCTCTTAAAAGTTGACAGACTGAAGACTGCAAAACAAAGGCTGAGGCCCTGGTACACGTCTATGCAGCTGGTAAATATATGAAGCAGCTTCAGGAGGATGCATCCAGTCCCACGGCAGGGAGGAGTGGATTATCTTTTTAAAAACAAACAAACCATACATTTTTAAATCAATATAAGCAAACATCAAATGTCATGGTAAATAAAATCTCTATAACCACGGAGCCCATGCTCCACAGCTTACTTCTCCAAACACACACCACTCAGCTCTGCCCAGGTGCTGACCACCCACCGTCTGTGGTCCACTAGTTCTCGGGCTGCCATTGAGGTTCATTATTTTCAAGTAACGTCTTGTACACCAGTCATCAGCAGAGAAAAAAATTTCCCAGTTATGCCGGCACATCTCCCATTCTTGTCCACCCATACCAGGGGATTCTTTTTAAACATAATATTCACTTTTGAGAAGAATCTCCCACATACCCACTTTCCAAACCAACTATTAATGTAATAAGTACCCAAATGGTGAGGTGTTCAAGCATTCCAAGTGCAAACTAAGCAAATATAAATCAGTTTCCTCCTATTTAATTGGCTTCACCTGCTCAGTCTCCTCAGCTGGTGCCCCCTTATCTCTGACCTCTAACCCAGGGGAGCCTCTAGGCTCAGCCCTCAGACCCTGCCTCATCTCCCTAACCTGCCATGTGTTGTCATTTGTCCTCTGGTCTTAAACACCATCAATACGCTGACAATGGTATTTGTATATCAAGCCTCAACTTCCCCAGTCTTCCCCTTCACCAGGAACTCTATCCCTGAGTTCACTGGGAATTGAACTGCTCAGGCAACTTGTCTCTCTCCCCATATCCATCAGCTCTACCTGCAGAATTCTACCTTCCAACCACTTCTCACCACTCACCTGGTCCCAGCCACTTACCCTCACCTCTCCTGAGAGCTATCAGCACGCTTGCCAACCAACCTCCCTGCTCCAACTCTGCAGCTGCTTCTCCATGCACCGAGCTGCAGGGCCCTCTGGAAACAGAGGCTCCTCTGCCCCAACCCTCCGGGCCCTCTCAGCTCAATGACTCTAACACCTAATGTTCTTATCACAGAAGGGGACAGGCCTCACAGGGCACTGCCCCTCTCACTCACAAGCTCTAACAACTCAGCTTCTGTGTTTTCTTAGTTATGGACACATTCCACTGCCTCAGGGCCTCTACGCACCCCATTCCCTTCCATCTGAACTGCTCAAAAGGTCCTTTCCCAGGTATGACCAGGGTTTGCCTCTCACTCTCCCAGTTGGACCTTATCAGTCTACTGTGCCTTATCATGCTTGTATTGCTTTGGACTCAGTGCCACCTGCCATTATTTATTTGTCTCCTTATTTCCTGACATCTCCATAGAGAAACAAATGCATTGTGAGAACAGCTTTGCTGTGTTCACTGCAGCAGCCCCTATGTCATACAACAGGTACACAGACAGGCTTTAAAAAATATTGTATTAACAAGCCAGGCGTGGTGGCTCAGGCCTGTAATCCCAGCACTTGGGGAGGCCAAGGTGGGCAGATCACTTGGCGTCAGGAGTTAGAGAACAGCCTGGCCTGCATGGTAAAATCCTCTCTACTAAAAAAAAAATTAGCCAGGTGTGCTGGCACATGCCTGTAATTCTAGCTACTCAGGATGCTGAGGCACAAGAATCTCTTGAACCCAGGAGGTGGAGGCTGCAGTGAACTGAGAATGCCCCACTGCATGCTACTCTGGGTGACAGACTGAGTCTCTCTCTCTCTCCATATATATATATAATTTTAAAAATTGAGTATGTTTGTATTATCTGGGGTATTTCAATCTCCATGCTCATCTTACCCTAATAAAGTAATTAGAATTCTACATTATTACAGAATTAATATATAAACACCTAAAAAACACAGGCATTCCTCAAGTGGTAAAAATAAATGAAACCATACTCAACTTTCTGCCTTAAATAAACCACATCATTTAAAATAAAAATTGTGTCTTTAAAATCAGTGTATCTGTTGCAGGAGAAATGCACAAATGTGTTAATATATGTGAAAGGAAAACTAGCACCTATAGTATTTTTCTGTTGTAGTGAACTTTTTGTTTTGTTTTTTTAAAGAAAAGGCTGTAGAAATAAGTGCTAGACATCAAAGAAAATAACTTTGTACTTTTTATCTTTTTTTAAATTAATCCCTACAAGGGTTCAATGAAAGAAAACACAGAAGCCAAATACTAGAGGGTGAACCTAGATGATGTCACCAGGCCTGAGCGTTAAATTGCTGAGTGAATGCTGAAAGGTCCTTTTAGCCAGGGAAACATTTTTGCTGTAATGGTACCATTACAAATTTTTTACAGTAATAACACAGCACATTATAAGCTTGCTCAACTGATAAGCTCTTTGTAAGGGTTAGAAGTCTGCAGCCCTCACACACAAAGACCTTTCTGTCTCAGCGTTCCTAGAAGTCAATAAGCTAAAAATCACATCCTGCACAATATCCACTTAGAGTCACAGAGGATCTAGTCTTCTACTGCTTTGCCCAGTTTCCCCTTGGCACAGAGAAGCCATCAGGATACAGATGCAGAGACAGCGACATCACTTTTGTGTCCAATTAGATCATCTCTTGGTTCTAGCCACTTTGTACTTCAAGACGATTTTAGATTTAAAGGAGAATTATAAAGACGGCAAAGAGAGTTCCCACAGCTTTGCCCCACTTATTCTAATATTAACATCTCACTTTGCTACACAGAACAAAACTAAGAAACTGATACAGGTACACAGTATTACCTAAAGTGTAGACTTTATTCAGATTTCACCAGTTTTCCCCCTAATGTCCCTTTTGTCTTCCAACCTAGGGCCCCACAGCACATTTAGTAATCCCATCTCCTTGGTCACCACTAACCTGTGACAGTTTCCCAGTCTTTCCTTGTGACCCTGACACTTTTTTTTTTGTTTTGAGATAGAGTCTTGCTCTGTCACCCAGGCTGGAGTGCAGTGGCACAATCTTGGCTCACTGAAACCTCAGCCTGCCGAGTAGCTGGGACTACAGGCACATGCCACCACACCCGACTAATTTTCATATTTTTAGTAGAGACGGGGTTTCACCATATTGGTCATGCTGGTCTTAAAATTCCTGACCTTGTGATCCACCCTCCTCAGCCTCGCAAAGTGCTGGGATTACAGGCATGAGCCACTGCACCCAGCCGGCCTTGACACTTTTGAAGAACAATGGTCAGGTATTTTGTGGAAAGTCCCACACCTTGGGTTTGTCTGAAGTTTTCTCCTGATTAAACTGGGGTTGTGGATTTGGGGAAGACTGCAGAGGTAAAGCGTCCTTCTCATGCCATCAGGCTAGGGGGTAACTGATACAAACGTGACTCACTTCTGTGATGTCATGGTGGTGTCCAGCAGATTCCCATTCTCCACTCCATTCAGCAGAACTGAGTCACTATGTCCCCCCACAGTCAAGAGGAGGGAAATTAAGCTCTCCACTTCCAGGAGGAAGATTATCAGACTTCAAAACAAGCATTAAAACCACCACAGTGATTAACAAATACTTTGTTAACTACTTTCATTTTTTTTTAGATGAAGCTTTGCTCTTTGCCCAGGCTGGAGTGAAGTGGTGCAATCTCAGCTCACTTCAATCTCTGCCCCCAGGTTCAAGTGATTCTCCTACCTCAGCCTCCTGAGCAGCTGGGATTATAGCCACTCACCACCATGCTGGGCTAATTTTTTGTACTTTTAGTAGAGACAGGGTTTCATCATGTTGGCCAGGCTGGTATCCATCTCCTGACCTCAGGTGATCCACCTGCCTCGGCCTCCCAAGGTGCTAGGATTACAGAGGGTGAGCCACCACACCCAACCAACTACTTTCTTTAATTTGTTTGAAAAATAAATTTAGAGTTACACTTCATGGTGACTAACAAAAGCTGAGGCTTAAGAAGGTTTATAACCAAACCACATGAACATTTGTGAAATCACCTGCAGAAACAACAGATGTTTTAAAGTATCATTTAGGTTTAGCTTTAAGGTGTTTGTCAGTTTAATCCCTGGCCAAAAGTTCTTTGTTTCCATCATCTCATCTAATACAGACTGTTTCCACACTGTGACTCGGGATTCACTGCTGACCATTCATCTGCTCACTTTTCTGGTCATGGCCCCTGTAAAGATGCTGCAGTCAACAACAGACCCTGTATACTGTGGTCCTGTAAGATGCCAATGCCTCATTTTTACTGTGCCTTTCATATGCTGAAATATGTTTAGATATGCAAACCCTTACTACCGTGTTCCATCCAGTTGCCTACAGCATTCAGCACAGTCACATGCTGTCCAGGTTACACCACACAGCCTAGGCATGCTGGAGGCTGTACCGTCTATGCTTGTTTAAGTGCCCTGATGATGTTTACACAAAACCACCTGAGGACATGCTTCTCAGAATGTATCCCTGCCATTATCCAGTTATACAACTCATTGCCAGTAGCCTGGCTCAGAGAAGAGAAGGGAAAAGAATCAACCTATCAAACATACGACTGGGAGCATTTGTGAGCCAAGTCTGGCTTCTCACCAGCCTGACTTCCAGGCGCGGTGGCTCAAGCCTGTAATCCCAGCACTTTGGGAGGCCGAGGCGGGTGGATCACGAGGTCAAGAGATCGAGACCATCCTGGTCAACATGGTGAAACCCCGTCTCTACTAAAAATTACAAAAAATTAGCTGGGCATGGTGGCGCGTGCCTGTAATCCCAGCTACTGAGGAGGCTGAGACAGGAGAATTGCCTGAACCCAGGGGGCGGAGGTTGCGGTAAGCCGAGGTCGCGCCTTTGCACTCCAGCCTGGGTAACAAGAGCGAAACTCCGTCTCAAATAAATTAAAAAAAAAAAAAAAAAAAAAAAAAAGTTACTTACTGGAAAGACCAAAGTCCAGTTCCTTTTCTGTTCTCTCGGACCCAGGGCGAAATGGGATGATGCCAATTAACGAAAACCTAACTTCAGTTTTCACACATCCGTAACATCACTAAATCAAGGAATATTGTAAAAGCATAAATGGCAACGATGGTTGTTAAACACTAGCAAGTGTAAGATTCACCAGAGAGGCCTGTAAATGGTGCAGATCACTGGACTCCACCTGCCAAGTCTGGGGTCCAGAAATGTGTTCACAATCACCTCAAGTGACTCCTGCATACGGTATGCCCCTGAACAACTCCCACCAGCAATGCTAACAGTTGATGTCCACAAACCTCTAAATCTCACGCTTTACCTTCGATTGTCCTATCCCAGATGACACTGGCTTAGCCAAACAACACTGCCACCACCAGAGCCAGCTTTGCCTTGGTTCCCTCACCTGATCCTCTTTAAACACCAGATATAGTGTTATTAGTCCAATAAAGATGATTAAATATTAGAACTAAAGACTCAAAAGCTCTATTGCTGCCATCTTAAGACCTCTTAAAAATGTGCAAGGATGTTTTATCCATTCGTTGATGTAAATTCTTTTTTATGTTGATGTTCTTTAGTTTTTAGTACATTTTTAGTAAGGCTACTACTGGTTGTTCCTTTCTGTGTGTAATGCTTCTTTCAGAAGCATTATCCATTTTATCCATAAAC
>CM052653.1:140425849-140477327 GCA_028533165.1 Leontopithecus rosalia
AGAGATACAGCCAAAACCTAACGGTATAATACATCCAGACCCATTTTATATCCAAAGATACACAAAGACTCAAAACAAAGGGTTGGAGAAAGATTTACCAACCAAATGGAGAGCAAAAATAAAGAAATAAACAAAAAGCAGGAGTTGCAATTCTCGCATTTTATAAAATAGATTTCAAAGCAACAAAGATACAGTGGTAGATCAATGCAACAATAAGAGCTAACGATCCTAACACCCAGATGCATAAGACCCATAAAGAGATTTAGACTCAACAAGACAGAAAATTAATAAGGATATCCAGGACTTGAACTCAGATCTGGAACAAGTAAACTTAATAAATATGTATAGCGCTCTCCACTTTCAATACACAAAATATACATTCTTCACTTTCAATACACAAAATATTGATCAGCCATTATTAATAACCATTCTTAGAATTAAGCAATATCCCTGTTCTCTCTCCCTCTTTTTCTTCCTCTCCTTCTCTTTTTTTTCTTTAAAAAAAAAAAAAAGAAAAAAAAAAATGAAGTCATTGGCAGGACAATCTCTTGAACCCAGGAGGCGGGTGTCACAATAAGCCAAGACTGCACTGTTGCACTCCAGCCTGGGTGACAAGAGGGAAACCATTAAAAAAAAAAAAAAAGAAAAAAAATGTGCAAGGATGTTTTCCTACTAATAAAGACATACCTGAGAAGGAAGGAAAAAATGTGCAAGATCCTTCATGACTGGAACAGTCCAGAAAGCCAGCCGCCTTTACAGAAGGGTGTGGCCCAGGCAATCAGAGTGCCCCTACAGCTCCCCAACTCATCCTGCCTGCTCTAATTGTTCCAGGCACCCACCCTGTGCTTTCCTGTGTAGCTTACAGTATTCTGCCTTGGTGTGCAGTGGCACAAGCACAACTCCTGCACCCTCAACCTCCCAGGCTCAAGCCATCTTTCCACCTTGCTTCCCAACTGGCTAGGACCACAGGCGTGCAACAAAATGCCCAGCTAATTTTTTTTTTTTTTTTGGCAGAGACAGGGTCTTACTTTGTTGCCTAGGCTGGTCTTGAACTCCTGGGCTCAAGTGATTCTCCCACCTTGGTGCTGCGATTACAGGAGTGAACCACTGCTGAGCCTTGTTTTATTCTTATCTCAAAATGCTCTGAATATTGATGTACTTTTTAAAAGGCAGATTACCAGGTGATATAGTTGGATATTTGCCCCCACTCAAATCTCATGTTGAAATGTAATCCCCAGTGCTGGAGGTGGGGCCTGGTAAGAGGCAACTAGATCATGGGGGCGGATCCCTCATGAATGGCAGATGCCTGCTGCCCCTTTGCCTTCCACCATGAGTAAAAGCTCCCTGAAGCCTCCCCAGGAGCCAAGCAGATACCTGTGCTATGTTCCTGTACAGCCTATGGAAGGATGAGCCAATTAAACTTCTTTTCTTTATAAATTACCTAGTCTCCGGTATTTCCTTATAGCAGTGTGAAAACAAGCTAACTCATCAGTTCTATTATGGGACTGATGTGGTAAGAGCTGTGATCTCAATGTCTTCAACTGTATACAGGAAATGCCACTGTGCTATGCCTTAAGACAAAAGAATGATCCATCGATCCCACCTCCTGAGAATGTGCTAACAGGCCTCACAATCACAGGACTCTGATATACCAAATGGTGAAACCATTTCAGAGATGTTCACGTACATGGAGAAGGTCTGTTTTGCCAAAAAAGAAAAAAACACAGATCCAAAGCAATTAACACATCCATTTTAGGTAAACTATGATTGGTTCTGTCAAAATAGTCTTCCCTAAATTGTAAAAACAAAAACATGGGATTCCAAGACTACAGCGTTACTACAAATCATATTCAAGTATGTTAATATAGGTCAGAATCTATCCAGCAGTCTCAGGGAATGGGTTCTGAAGGGTTTTGCTTTTCAGATACTTGAAGATAGTTTCCTGTAGCCCTCACATTTCACAAGCACTCATCCGTCCCAAACACAAGCTATGATAATAGGTAATAGGTAGCATCTCAATTTATCCTTGGAACCACCCAAGGATAAACTGAGAATTTCATTTTTAAGGAAATTAAGGTTCAGGAGAGTCAGGTAACTCGCTGCCCAAGACCATACAGCTAATGAAGAACTAAGCTGAATGAAGCCCCGTGATTCGAGCCATGCCTGTTTGTGCCCAAACCAATGTCCTCAGCATTCCCTGCCTCCCCTCAACTCTGCTGCTGTCTGGCTTCACCTTTCAGCCTGCTCTGCCCTGTCATTCCATTCCAGTCACGCTGGCCACCATGCAGTGTCCTAAAATACCACACATACTCCTCTACACTGTCTGTCTCACGGCACCCCACCTTGCTCCACCAGCATATAGAAGACCAAGGTCTAGGCTTTCTGCACTGCTGTGTCCTTAGCTAGCACAGTCTCTTGCTAACAGATATCCAAAATTTATTTCTGAAATGAATGTATGTGAATATTGTAACCAAGTGGTTGAAGGTCTTTCTCATTTTTAAGGCATGATACCCTGACTTCTTAAACAGCCTATAAGGGGACACTCAGCATAATTCATCTAATTATAAAAAGCCAAATTTAAGCTGTGGAGCTAAAGCCCCATAATGGATGCTCTCAGGTGACATCAGTGAAAACGGCAGAGTGAAGACTTCCAAAAATTCTGTCTACAAGTCCTAAAAGTCAAGAGAACACTAGCAAAAATGGGCAGAGGCAACCTTTTCAGGACTCTGGATATTAAAGATCTGCAGTAATCCAGACAACATTTATAGAAGAAAAAGATGAAAATTTTGGTAACAGTAAGCTTTATGGCATTTTAATTTGCCCTATTTCCACCCTGTTTTCTACCCTAGCCTTGAAAAACAACAGTCTACAATTATAGCAAAATCCAGCAGCCTGGAAGCCACTACAGGGGTCAAAGAGGGGCTGTAGCTCCTTCAAAGCCCCATTCCCAAGGAACTGCTATTATCTCTGACCTATCTGGTAGTCCCTGGAAGACCTTGCAATGTTGTCTTCATTTGACCTGACTCAGAATTTTCCTATTGCAAACAGCCTCTTGAAGGGGAAAGCAGGCTGGTCAAAAACAATCACAGGCAATTGTTGAACACTGCACTGCCCAAGCAGATGACTAGCCATCAAGGCAAAAAAAAAAAAAAAAAAAAAAAGCTTAAAATGAAAAGCAGGGAATAAGATATGATATGGGGTTTTGAAAAACTTCACTATATTATTTATTATTCCTAGGAATCTACAAGGCCACATGCATGTGCGTGGGGGGTGCATAAGCAGGTTCAGCAAAGATTCAAGAAGGCCCTAAGCTCTCTGCACAAGCAAGTTAAGTGCAGGTTAAGGCAGAGTTGTCAACTGCCTGGTGAGTGTTCAGGGCGAGCACCAACATGTACACATAGCCCCTCAGCAAAAAGTCAGAAACTTTTTAGTTCCAGGCATCTAAGGAAATCTCTGTCCAGTCATTAGCTAAGCACTAAGCAAATCATTTAGAGACTTCAGTGGCCACATACAAAAAGAACACACTATACAGAACTGGTTCTGAAAAGACACCAAACAAACAAGAAAAACCAGCAATAATATCCCTAAAGAAGGCATAGAATGTGATTTCAAGAGTTGCCACATTTAAATAACAGTAAGTAAATGTCTGGTTTCCAAAGAAAATTATGAGCTATGCAAAAAAACAAGAAAGTATGGCCCATACCAAGGGGGAAAGAGCAGCCAATACAGAGACAGAAATTATTTGTATTTTTCAAGAGCCAAATAGAAATTATGGAGTTGAAAAGTACAATATCTGAAATGAGAACATCTGAAATGAGAACATCACAACAGATTTGAACAGGCAGAAGAAAGAATCCATGAATCTGAAAGTAGGCCACTGAAATTATCTAGTCCGAGAAAGAGAAAAAAAACAGGAGTAAAAATGAGTAGAACACAGCATGATGGGAGTTCCAAAGGAAAATAGAGAGAAACGGGCAGAAATACTCTAGAAATAATAACTGAAAAATCCCCAAATTGGATGAAAAACAAGCCACATATCCAAGAGACTCAACACTCCAAGTATGATAAACTCAAAGGGATCACCTAGACACATCCTAATCAAACTGCTGAAAGCCAAAGAGAACCTTAAGAGTAGCAAGAAAAGCAATTCATGACATACAAAAGGTCCTCAGTAAGATTAACAACTGATTTCTTACCAGAAACCATGAACACCCGAAAGCCTCCATTCAAAGTGCTAAAAGAAAAAGAGTAGCAACCAAGAATTCTATACCCAACAAAGATGTCCTTCAAAAGTGAAGGAGAAACTAGGAAGAAAGTGAAGGGGAAATTAGGACATTCCAAGAGAAACAAAGAGAATTCATCTCTAGCAAAATTCCTCTATGAAAAATATTAAAGGAAGTATTTCAAGTTTAAATGAAAGAACATTGTATAGTAACTCAAACTGACACGAATAAAAAGTCCAATAAGGGTAACTACATAGGTAAAAGAGGGTATAAACGTATTTTTTACTTGTAATTACTTTTTTCTCTGATCTGATTTGAAAGATAAGTACATAAAGCAATTATTATAAATCTGTGTTGACTGGCATACAACACATAAAGATGTAATTTGTTTGACAACAACAGCAAAAAGAGAGGAGAGAACCAAGCTATCCATGAGCAAATCTTGCGTTTACTATTGTTAAGTTGGTATTAATCCCAACTAAATTATCAGGTAAGGTGTTCATTTCCCAGGGCAACTACTAAGAAAACTTTAAAAAATACTGTAAAAGAAATGACAAGGGAATTACAATGGTACACTAGGTAATAACCTATTTAACACAAAAAAAAGGCAGTATTGGATTAACGAAAGAACAAAGAAGACATGACATACAGAGAATAGCAAAATGGCAGACTAAGACCTCCTCTATCAGTAATTATAGTAAATGCAAATTAATTAAGCACTCCAATTACTAGGCAAAATTGGCAGAATGAATTTTTCAAATGATCTGACTATATGCTGTCTTCATGAGACAGACAATTCATATTCAATGACATAAGCAAGTTGAAAGTAAAAGAATGAAAAAAGATATACCATGCTAATGGTAATGAAAAGACTGGAGTCATTATACTAATATCAGACAAAATAGACTTAAGACAAAAATTATTACTAAAGACCAAGAAGAAATTTTACAGTAATTGTCTATCCATCAAGCAGATGTAACAAATATAAACACATACACATCCCAAAACACGGCCCTGAAATAAAAGGAGAAAAACCTGACCAAATTGAAGGAAGAAACAGACAATTCAACAATAATGTTAGAGACTTCAGACCAGGTGCGGTGGCTCACACCTACGATCTCAGCACTTTGGGAAGCTGAAGTAGACTGATCACTTGAGGCCAGGAGTTCAAGACCAGTCTGGTCAACATGGTGACACTCTGTTCCTAATAAAAACACAGATATTAGCTTGGCATGGTCGTGCACTCCTGTAATCCCAGGTACTCAGGAAACTGAGGCCTGAGAATCGCCTGAAACTAGGAGGCAGAGGTTGCAGTGAGCTGAGGTCACGCCAATGCACTCTAGCCTGGGTGACAGAGCGAGACTCTATCTCCCAATAATAACAATAATAATGTTACAGATTTCAATCCCCCACTTTTGATAATGGATAGAACATGCAGCATTAGTGCTCAGTCTTTGGAAAATCTATTCTAGCCACTGAGGGTCTGCCTGGTTCTCATGCCTGCCAGGTTAATGGGCAGCCTAAATGAGTGGAGAAGGAAATACTGTAACACAAACCATCTCCATGACAACTAACAGTCAAGAAAAATTATTTCTTTGTGGTGAAAACATTCAAAAACCTCTCATGAGGTGATGGATGTGTTAACCTTCCTGATTTGATCATTATACAACATATACATGTATACATTAAACTATACCCCCACAAATATGTACAATTATAATGTGTCAATTAAAAAAAAAACTTATTTCTTCTATTAGTAAAGGGAAAAATATCCCAGGCTTCTGGTATATGGATGATCAACATTCCTTTATAAGACAGTCAGACCAACAACAAAGGCTTTATCATTTTACAAATTTTGCTGCAAACTCCAGTTTCCCCTGATGACGTGCCTCCCTATAAAAAGAACGTTACCATTTCACCCTTCCCTGCACTGTTTTATATTTAAAATCAGTATAACTGGGTTTCACATTTTTACTTTCTCTTCAACTGTTTCACGAACATATGGTCTTTGTCTCCTCAACTACTCTAAAGTCCTTGAGGGAGAAAAAGGAGGCCATTCACGTTTCAATCTTTTGCAGTTTTTCTCCAATTCAGACGGCAGTTCTAGGCTCATTAATGAGCCCTTAACAAGTACTTGATAGCTAACTCAGAGCTTCATAACTGGCTTATTCTGATGTGCGGGTGTAACATGAACAAGTTCCACCTGCGCCCAGATAACAATCCTTCCAGGCCTAGGGTGTTTGAGGCTGTGGGGGGTGGGGAGGGTGGTGGTTGGGCAGCAACCTAGGGATTGGGGTAATAGCAGCCCTTGGAGGCAGACTCCTCAGTGTGAGTGAATTGAGTCAATGTCATGAGGGATAAAAGGCTGGGGAGCCTTGGGCTAAATGCCTGCCTAGAAACACTGCTGAAAAAACTAGAAATAGCCTGAATGTCCATCAAAAAGACAAAGTTCTTTTATTTACCAAATGGGAAATCTTCCAAGATGCAGATAGTAGGTATTATGCTACCATTCATATACATGGGAAGAGGAGCAGAAACTTAATTGCTTAGATATGATATGACACACAGGACACCTCCATAAGGAGGCACGGTGGGCTGACTCACAATGGAAGCCCAGGGGATGGAGGCAGACGTAGAAAGACATATTCCTGTAAGCCCTTTGCACTTCTGAATTTTGAGTCACGTGACAGGATTTACTTGCTATTAAAAACAATTAACATATGAGAGTTGTCAAATCTACCTCTGCCTATCTCCAAATGTCATTAATAATGTTAATGTCTACACCTTCACCCCTAGTCAAATGCATGAAAATAAAAGAAAGATCTGGGTACTGGTTGCCTGCATGCGGCCTGTGAAAATCCACTGAGTTCTACACGTACACCTGTGTACTTTTCCATAGGTATAATACACAGCAACTCAAAAGTTAAAGACACAATGAACAGGTTACCTAAGTCAACTTTCTGTTCTCTCTTATTAATAGTATAGTGTTTCATATATTTGCCTAGATAAAATGAATTCCTATTTCAAATTTTTCAATAATATTCTCAAAAAAACCTCGCCTGAGTTGAGTCAATACTGCTGACACCACGTGGCTAGGGGGGACCAGGAGCTGAGCTCCTCTCAGCTCTTCTCCAGCCTCAAGGCCTACGCTCTCGCCCTCCTGTGACTTTTCTACGAATTTAACATTATTTCCAAACAAAGTTATCAGCGCTGTTTATTAATAACCACCAATAATTATCAAAACAAGTTTAGAAATGAAGCTGGACTTTGATTTTGACAGTTGTTCCTCACAAGTCATTTTAATTACCTAAGTGTTATCCCAAGGTATTATTTCTACTTGCCAAAAAAAATTCTACCTTCTGGCTAGGTTTATAAAAGGACAGAATAAGTGCCTTCCAAGTCCCAAAGCTTAATATAATTGTCTTTAACGTAAGACTCCACCTCAATAATTTCCCATAATGTGAGCCTTAATGGGGAAACTAGATTTACAGGAAGTTAAGCAAAACTTCCTCATCCACACAAAGGATTAATCTTACCCGAGAGGTGAACACAATGATAAACCTTAATAACAACTTAGATTAGAAGCACTTAAAGCCTTACAAAAAGAGAAAAAAATAGAAATCAAAGGTCTAGCAAGATGTTAAGTATTCCAGTAGATGTAACTCTTAAAATTATAATAAAGAACTACACGTCAAAGGCAACACTTTAAACATGTAAGAAAATATACGGGAGGAAAAAATTTGTGACCTAAGGAAGGGAAGAGTTTCTTAAGGAACAAAAGCATACACTGTGAAGGCAAACAGCGATGCATTAGCCTGCACTTAAGATTCACAATTCGTGGACAATAAAAATTCCCCAATTAAGGTGAAAAGGCAAGTTCTACTCTGCGAAGAGATACTCTATCCACAGTAAAGCACTTCAACAAAACCGTAAGACAGACAACATTTCAGCAGAAATATGGGCCGAGACACAGGCAAGGCAGCGCACAGAAGAGAAAAAGAGAGGCTGGGTACTGCAGGTGGGAGGGCCCTGTGGCACAAGCCCCTGCGGAGACGCCCGCAACACTGAGTCAAAGCTCTGTCACCACACAGCATTTAGAGAAGTGTCGAGTGGCTGGACAGGCTCAGTGGCTCACACCTGTAATCCCAGCACTTTGGGAGGCCAAGACAGGTAGTATCACCTGAGGTCAGGAGTTCAAGACCAGCCTGGCCAGCATGGTGAAACCCTGTCTCTATTAAAAATACAAAAATTAACCAGGTACAGTGGCATCCAGCCTAAGAAGAGACTCCAAGTGGCCAGACAGGATAATTCCAGGCATCCCTTCCTGGGCCATCAGAAACCTTTTCTGATTACATTATATCAGAGGAAAACCGTCCCTGTAACAGCTTCCCACCCCCACAACCCCAGGATGACACTTTCTAACTGCATCTTGGCACTAATGCTAAACCAAGTTCTTGATCAAACTGAAGATACTCGCTCTGTTGGTGTCTGTCCAGCAGTATATAACAAGACCACCCTAAGACATACTTTTAAAAATTCCCTTCCAAAAGAAGGTCTATCTTTTATGATTCCAGCAAGAAAGCTGGCTTCTCAGAAATGATGGTCAGGGAAAGTGTTCCAAACTATACAAGGTGTTACATATTTTAACCATAATGAAATGTTCAAGGCTATAACTACTTAATTAGGACGGGGAAAATGCAGAAACATTGCCAGCTGTATTCTGCTTAAAGCACCGTGAAATCCTCAAACAGCTTTCCTCGCTGCAAAAATCCGTGACAATACAGAGATCCTGCAGGCCTAGCATGCCAGCCCCTATGTGCTGGGTTTGGGGGGATAATGTAAGGCACACAGGGATTAAAGAGCTCACTCAAGACCACATTTAGAATTTAAAACGTATCCTTGTGACTTGATAATTAAAAATTACATGACCACACCCTGCATGCTTGAAAATGTCCACTTCCCTAAAGTTCAAACAAAAAAATAAGTAAGAGTGATTAGCAGACATCTAAAAGCAAGTCAAGGGGTAGACAAGTACCGGCAAGAATACTATTCTTTCACTCAAGTACATGCTTTAGAAAGTTAGTTCAGAGAAAAGCTAACAGTTGCTATCAGCAAGTGGATTCTTTTTCTTAGGCAAAAGATCCAGCAATTCCTTCTGATCCTCACAACTGCCAGTAGTTTATCAACCTAAAGACGACACAACCTACATAACTTTTTTCACCCTAACTGATAGCAGATCCTGCAAAGTGTAGGCAAAGGGAGCACATCGCCAATCACAACAGAGGCAAGTCCAAAGCCAACTCATCTTCTCTAACAGTGACAGAGAAAACATCTACAAGCAGACTTCCTTCTGCAAATTTCATGTATGTGTCACGGTAACCCAGAAGTTGACATGACACCTATTCTGAAAGCAACACCTATTTGTAAACTCACAGACCATAATTAACTATCTGAAGACTCAAGGTACACAACAAATGCAAAGCCAAATTGCTAATGGTTTTTTTTTTTTTAACATCATTATTCCTTTTACAAATTCAAAACACATTAAGTTTCTAAACTATGTAGGTCATTATGACCAGATGAGAACAGCCAGGCCTTTGGGAAAACAAACGGGGAGATACCCTCCACTCTTAGCAATCACATCTGTAGAATCAGCAAAAGTTAGACAAGATGATTTTCTGGATAATCAAGATAATATCACTGTGACCATCAGCAAGCCATTATCTTTTCTTTACTCCCCAAATGCCATTATTATTTCTTTTAATCTAAGGCTATAAATGTAGAATAATACCAACTTTAACCCTAGAAAAGAGTATCATCTCTAGTTTCCTGTGACACACTCAGAACTAATGACAAAGTTGACAAAATTCAGCTTTTCCCATGGTAAAGAATTCTGTTCTTACCTCATAAGACCAGACACACTGCACCCCTGCGAACCGGCGGACGCATCTTCCCACCTCCACGTCCTCGTGGGTGGTGTACATTTCCCGGAGACACTTGCCAATGTGCGGCACCATCCTCCGAAGCACCTCCCGGCTCATGATCACGCCAGGCCCTCCCATGCAGAAGTTCTCACCAGGCTCCAGGGCCAGTTTTCCCATTTCTTCCGTCGTGCCCAGGCCTGTCTGCCCAAGGAAGAGGGGCTCGCTGCTATTCAAACTCCTCAGGAAATTCTCCAGACGATCTCCTTTGATGTACACGTCATCATCTGCTCTCATAAACCATTCATACTTATCTAAGTAGTGGTCATGCATGTACTTGAGCATCATGAAAGACTTCTTCTGAGGGGGGTAGGAGTCGTCCACACCCCGTAGTGGCACTACTGGAATCGGTACAGATGTGTCGGAACCCTCACTTGAGAAGAATTCAACTTTCCCAGGAATTGTCTTGGACCATGTTCTGGAATTAAAGTAAGTATCAGTTAGAGAACAGTTTATTCCAAGCTGATTTTCAGGAATTCACGTATCTGTTCATTTTGTATCACCATGTTCAATGGGATGATAAAAAGCTAGTTGGCCTGCTTGCTTCCTCTTAATGAAAGCCCTGGTTACTGGGTATTGCAAAGTCTAATTTTCAAAAAAACCCCAACAAAAAATGATGAGTGTTAAAACTGTTTAGTTATGTCTGAAAACCAAACTGCCAGGGCACCAAGGTCTAGGTATACAGATCAATTCTGTGATATTATCAACTCCCTACCTACAAACTTCTCAGCTCTGTAAAACAAAAAACAAAAATCATCAGGCTCACTCAGAAACATGGTCCCCAACTCATGGAGAGGACATCAGGAAAGGCAGACACTTATCAGAATAATGAGACTAATGAGAATAATAGGACTTAATTCATTACGATGAACTAAGAGAAGTACTCCCAAAGGGCAGAGCACAGGACATGAGCTAGACCAACAGAACAGGGAGCCTTTCCCTGAAACAGGGTAAACATCAAGGAATTCAGGGCAGCAAAGGGCTGTTATGAGGCAAGGAAGGAGGCTGATACAGTTTGGCTGTGTCACACCCCAATCTCCTCTTGAATTATGGATCCCATGATTCCACAGGTTGTGGGAGGGACCCAGTGGGAGGTAAGTGAATCATGGGGGCAGTTTCCCCCATATGTTCTCATGGTAGTCAATAAGTCTCATGAGATCTCATGGTTTTACAAGGAGTTTCCCTTTTGGCTTGGTTCTCATTCCCTGGTCTGCCACCATGTAAGACATGCCTTTCACTTTCCACCATGATTGTGACGCCTCCTTGGCCACCTAGAACCATGAGTCTATTAAACCTCTGTTTCTTTATAAATTACCTCTTTTGGGTATGTCTTTATTAGCAGTGTGAGAATGGAGTAATACAGAGGCAAATGTGCAGGGCCCGGCTGAGTGCACCAGAGATGCAGGCCTCTATGTTGCAAAGGCCACAGGAAGCCTCTAAAGGGAATGCGGCAGAAGACAAGATGAAGGCCCACACATTCTCAACTCCCCAGGAAGAGAGAAGAGGGCTGAAGGAAGCCAGAACAGACACAGGAAGACCACTGAGTAAACCACTGCAGCAGCCCAGACCTGGTTTAAGAGACAACAGCTGCCCACCAACAGAGGGAAGATGAGTGGTCGACTGCAAGGAAACCACGTAAAGGCTGCTTCTGCTGGGCAGCTAGTTTAAGGCTATCATGTCACGCTTTTCCTCATACTTTCTTTTCACTACATATTACGAGCTAAAATTGTTTAGCTACAATAATTCATTTACACAGACTACTTCCAAGAAAAACATATCATGGAGAATAAAATAGTAAATTTAATCCTAAGATCAAAAAAGCAGTTACCAGATGATGTTCTCTTAAATTTTATTTTACCTAACTGTCACAAGTGTATTTATTATAGCGAAAAATGACTTGAAGGATTAATGAAACCCACACACATCTTTAAGGGAAAGTCTTCGGAGAAAAGTATCTGAAAAGATGCACACCAAACCTCTGGGAAGAAGTGCACAAGGAGGGAAAGTGGGAGGAGGTGGAATGCTTATAGACAAAGGCGACTTTCACTTTTTATTCTATGCTTCTCTCTATCGAAGGACAGCTGCCTAAGTATCATATTACTTGTTTTTGAAAAAAAATTACTGTGATAAAATATACATAACATAAAATGAATCATCTTAACCATTTCTAAATGAGAAGTTCAGCAGCACTCAGTGCTGTGCAGCCATGGCCACCATCCATTTCCAGAACTTTTTTCATCTTCTTACAAACAGATTCTAAACATGATACTACTTTTGTAACTTTAAAAACAACTTACAACGAAGTACTTGGAAAACAAATGACTGGCTTTTCTCTTCCAAACCCAAATATGAAAAATAAAAACAACTTCAAATGTATCTCTTTCAAGTAGAGGCAAAATTCAATGGAATTCAACTTTCCGCCAACACGCCTCTCAGAAAGCGCAAGGATTAAATATATACCATTTTTCATCAAATTTAGGATGTTGATTGCAAGTTGCACCATTGTTTTATCTATCAACAACAAATTTAAAAAATACTGCCAATCATAATCCCATGACACCAGTAACGATAAAGTGCATCCTAATTTCTGAGATGTCAAAATCACAGAATGGACATAAGATGGTGTGGTGTTTTCTCCTAGTTAGTGGAATTAAAATGGACCCATATTCTTATGCCACTTAAAGAACTCATTAACAAAGAACAAAGAAACAAATTCAGCCCATACATTCATTCCCTGGTATTAAGAGACACTGTACTAGGTACTGCACTTGGTTTTCATAAAGGATATGCTCCTAAAGAAAAAGGATGCAGAGCAAACATAGAGATGTGGCAATTAATTTAAAGAAAAGTCAATCCCACCTATAAAGGGACAAGTCCTTTTACAAATGAGACTGAACTGCAACCTGCACAGAATGTGTGACAAGCTGCACAGTCTTCCGATGCAGTGACATCTGGAGGAGAGAGAACTTCTCAGAACTCCTCCAGCTTTGCGAAGTCAGCAAGGACTAAATTATATGGCAATGACCCCCCACTCAAATCAAGCAGGCCCTGATAATGCTCTCTTTATGGAGAAATGTGTTTCCTTTGTTGGCAGTCATAACAATTCTTTGAAGATGTAAGTCACTTCAGTGCTTGGCACATAACAGAGATCAGTAAGTGTGTGGACTGAATACTGCCCACTCGTGTACAACAAGCGACTTAATGGTGCCACATGTGTTTCAAAAGGTCAGAAATCATTTCTATCTTGTATCTTTGAGAAATTTTCAAGCTAGGAAGCCATGAAGATACTAAAACACCAAGATGTTATTTGGGAGATGGGGTGGGTAAGAAATTCCTGCCTTCAAAGAACAACATACTAAGGAGGCAATCTACAGCATCATGGGCAAGAGCCGCCTCTGGAATCAGGCCATGGGGCTGAGAATCCCAGCTCCACTTTGGCTGAGTTACTCTGTGCCTCAGTTTCCTTCTCTGTAAACTGGAGTTGCTGTGACAGTTAAATGAGTTCTCTGTAAAGTGCTTAGAAGCCTGCCTGTCACAAGATAAGTATGACTTACTATTAGCGAAGACAAGAGTTTGCAAATCCAATAAGGTAGTGAAAGAAAAGGAAGACAGGAAAGTGTGGGCTCCACATGGACCAGTCAGTCTCGGGGGTACATGGAGCAAAGGTAATGTGGAAAATGCTTCTTACATTTCTGGCTAAAAACCTGAGTCTCATGCTATGTACTGAAACCCTTTCTTACTGTCAACTTTAGACAATGCTACAGGATAGAAGTCTAAGACTGTAAATTTCACATGTGTTTTTGCTTTAGAACACCAGAAACTTTCCTATTAGACTGAGGATAAAACTTCATCTTGGTTTGGCCCTGCTTCCCGTGTGCCCCACCAGACAGAATCCAGTGAAGGCGGCCCTGGCAGTACAACCAGCACGTACACAATTAATGGCTCAACTATGACTTGAAATGGTGTAATTTGCCCAAGAAGAGAAACCAATTAATTTTAAAAACAGACAGTCTAACCTCAACCCTACAGTTTTATGGTAACTCCACCTAATTATTATCTGTTCCTTTTTAGGTAACCCAGGGGGAAAAAACCTCATGTTGTCCTTTTCTGTTCTAAATGACTGGTGGTTTGAGGGAAATCGCTCCATGTCAAGTCTCTGTAAACCCTCCAATCTTAAGAAATTATGATCTTTTCAATTAGGGTCCTTTAACTTAAATAGCTCCACAAAGTGAATGAGGTCTGGAACATAAATCGTGATTCCCGACCATTCTGAGGAAGGAGGAGGGGATGCATTAATAATTTCAAAGAACTGAAGGAAATGCTGCTGAAGAAGCAAGGGAGCCGCTCTTCTGCAATATCAACAGGTCCAGCTCCTTCACTTTCATAAGCAAACGTCAGCTTTGCCATCAACACATGTGTTACCGGGAGCAAAGAACTCTCACTTAATTAAAACGACAAAACGTTTGCAGAGGCCTTGCCAGAAAGCTCATTTTCAATGAACTGACATCCAACTCTTGCTCAAGCCCAGATAAGACAGCTGAAATTTCAGAGTGCCAAGTGACTCTTCCATTGCTCTAGGTTTCTAAATGCTATACCTATACTGAGTTATATCACAGTTAAGTAATTCAACTGGACCAATATCCGCTTAGCTAAGGAAGGCCTTTGCTGGTTAGGACCTGACCCATTTATACCAGAGGCTGTAATTCTTTTGTGTGGAAAATCAGACTCTGGTGATGACCTTGAGCAGTAGGATATAAATAACTCCCAGAAACTTAGCGTTCCAATAATGGAACACTAGGCATAAATGGGTTAATACCATAGTCTCCACTTCTATTCATTGTTGTCTTAAGGAAAACTACATAAAATATACTTCTGTAGAAAATTAAATCTATAGCATGACACCTGTCCTTGGTAAACATTCATAAGATATGGGTAAGTTTAAAAAGCAGGCAACAGTATACACTTGTGATGTGGCTTACCAAGGGAACAAGAGTACATATACAAAAAATGAAATAGTACAACTCCACGCCAAAGTATTCATCCTGGTTATCTTTGGATGGGAAAACCAGAAAGGATTTAATAATTTTTTTTTTTTGAGACAGAGTCTCATCCTGTCACCCAGGCTGGAGTACAATGGGGCAATCTCGGCTCACTGCAACCTCCGCCTCCTGGGTTCAAACAATTCTCCTGCCTTAGCCTCCTGAGTAGCTGGGATTACAAGTGCCCACCACCACACCCAGCTAATTTTTCTGTTTTTAGTAGAGACAGCTTCTATTTTTTGCTGTCTTGTATTTTTACAAGACAGTTTGTATTTTTAGTCGAGACCAGGTCAGGCTGGTCTCGAACTCCTGACCTCGTGATATGACCGCCCACCTCAGCCTCCCAAAGTGCTGGGATTACAGGCATGAGCCACCACACCCAGCCAATAGTCTTCTTTAAGTTTTCTACATTTTCTAAATTTTCTGCAACAGGTGTATTTAGAGTTAGAAAAAAAAGTTTTAACTGGGCAAAAGCTTTGAAACTAACAAGCAACCAAAGAAATAAAAACGTGACAACAGAGAACTTTCACTTTTGTAATAAGAACTTTTTTTGAGACTGAGTCTGGCTGTGTTGCCAGGCTGGAGTGCAGTGGCCCAATCTCGGTTCACGGCAACCTTCACCTCCCAGGTTCAAGAGATTCTCCTGCCTCAGCCTGAGTAGCTGGGACTACAGGCATGCACCACCAGGCCCAGGTAATTTTTGTATTTTTAGTACAGACAGGGTTTCACCATGTTGGCCGGGATGGTCTCGATCTCTTGACTTCATGATCCACCCACCTCAGCCTCCCAAAGTGCTGGGATTACAGACGTGAGCCACCGCACCCAGCCACATCTTTTTATCCAACAGGAAAAACTGAAAGAAAAATGGAGTAAGACTGAGTAGTTTCTATTGCAATTTTTAAACTTTGATAGTTATCCTATTATTTACCATTAAAAAGATGGGAAGATTTTCCTTGAGTTTCTCAAAATCACTACTACATGTGCTGTCTGATGGTTACACAGCAGTCAGTTTGAAAGGACTCATGATAAAATCATCTCAGAAGTTAAAGAAGGGAGAATATGCGTTTTTCCCTTTGTAGAACTGATGGATAACAGGAATTATGTGTATATACAGTTGTTCCTTAGTATCCAAGGGGGAATGATCTTAGGACCCCAGAATCCACAGATGCCCAAGTCCCTGATATAAAATGGTGCGGTATTTGCTTAAACCTTCACGTATCCTCCTGTATACTTTAAATCAACTCTAGATTATTTATAATATCCAGTACAATGTAAATGCTACGTAAATATTATATTTGTTTGTATTATTATTATATTATTTTTTATTGCTTCCCCCCCCAAATCTTTTTGATCCATGGATGGTGGAATCCACAGATGTAGCAGATATGCAAGGCCAGCTGTATTTACATTCTTCCCCATTAGAGAAGGGATTTAAGACATCTTAACCAAAACGTATACAGGATGAGAAAAATCAGCAAGAAAATGACACCAATTAAAAATAAGAGTAGAAAACTCAAAGCAAGGAACAAAAGGCAAATCCTGGTTGGGAATGCCCTGTCCAGAGCAAACCCTGAATCAGTTAGAGCACTCTCAGGAGTAACCACTCCAATTGCACTGCGCTCCTGTGCTGAGACTTATCTGCCATCATGTGCCCTGTGGATTTGCTAGCGATGGGCCCAAATTCAGCTACAAACTTTCCAGCAGGCAGCCACGAGAAGTCACAAGACTGTGTCCTACTGTTCAGGGTTCATTATAAAAACTCTTTCAGACACCAAGGCCTGAGGGAAACTTCTCCCTAGGTCAATGATGGAGAAAGCAGGTCAAACATGATAGGTTTCCGTACAGGAAGCACAGTGTGATGGAGCAGCAGTCCAAGTTCATCCTCCCAAAAAAGTACATGGAGGGCTCTACGCTGCCAGTCAGAGCCATGCGCCTTGAGAAAAGGCAGAGGTCTTCCAAGGCTACCAAGTGATGCCATGGACCTCTCTTCAGCTGGAAGGAATCCCTGCTGGCAGGATGCTGCCAGCACTGCTCAGTCCCTCATCTCCATCTTCTGCCTTGGTCCAAGAGCTCTGCAGCAAAGGCGTTCAGCTGCAGTTTCCCAGTTCCGCGTATGTGGTTTCCTCTTTCAAAACCTTTAACTGTCTCATTGTGCACGTCCTTATGACTTGCGCAATCTCAAATTCGTTTTAAAAGGAGGTGGGAAAACACAACAGAGGTTGTGAATGGTGGGAAAATTATTTTAAAAGAAAAATCAAATTATACTCTCTACTGTCCATCCTAAAAAACAGACTTAAGGGGAAAGCAAGCATTAAAGAGCCTTTTTTCTTCTTAATTCAGCCGTTGGCAGGGTGGATTACAGGTCCCCACCTCAACAGTGGCCTGGGCACAAGCCCAGGGGGCATTCCGAGGTATTAAGAGCTAAGAGGACCGTGCCCTTTGAGCCCAGGTTTACAACAATAGGACGGAGACCTCAAATAGGCCACTTCTGGAACTAAGAAAATTGGGAGTGTAAATAACAGAAGGCAAATTCTGATCTCATGAGACATTTCCAAAGCCTGAAAGAGTTGCAGAGCTACTTTATATAATCTGCATATCGCTGCTGTACAGTTAGAAGTGTAAATATGCAACCAATACTCAATAAATCTGCATGAGCCAAAAATGAGTATTGTTTAACGCAAACAATTAAAGCACCCTGAACTTATTCTGGCCGCCACTTTGCAAATCACCGCCTTCGTGGACTGAGGCACTAACCCCGTATGAAGCCCACCTAACAGTCACCAGCCACCCTGGCTCTACAGCCTCCATGGGCCAGCCCGTTGGGTTTTCCACCCCACACACGTCTCCCAGGTGATCTCCCATATCCCTTTTCCGTCTCTTGGACACCGATAAGGCTGGGGAAACTATCATGGCGGGTAAGGAGAACAGCTTTCCACACACTTCAACCACTCTCAGACCCGCTCTCAGTGTGCATGGCCTGGTGACATGAAAACCGGGGCAGAACCTGCCGGTCAAGGACATCTTTGCAATCCCCAGGCTGGATTTAACTGAAGGCCAGAAATCTTGATTCCAGCGTTAGCTTCTGAGGCCACATTCTGTGCCGGGATCCATGTGCTACTCTAAGTCTTGCCCAATTATCTGCGGACACTACCATCGGAAATACACTGATAGCGAAGTTTAAGAGTCAGCCTCTGCGCCTACGGTCCACCTACAAAACCGCAACTGCAAGGGCCTCAACAACTAACTGCCAATAAAACTCAGGTGTTTGGTTTACAAATGCCAACTTGACACCAAATCAGAGCAGACTGTACCTTATTTTTCATCATCCAGAAAACATTATTTGTCTACAGAATAAATGCTGTAGCTATAAATGCTTCAGAAATGACACTGAATTCAGGTGAGGAGATGGACAGCTTTTACGCTTCTAAACTGTAACTAGGTTTTCTTGTTCACCCAATTCCATCCCGAACCAGAAGCCAAAAAGGCATCAACGACAGATGGAAGCACTGAGTCCTGAAGTCACAAAAGCTGGGGCCCCTGCATTGAAAATGCTGCCAGCAGATCCTCCCCAGTATCACCTGCAAGCATGAAGTTAGCCACGGAGAAAAACAGTCATTACACTGACCACGTAAATGTGTGCTAAAATAACCCTGTCCTGTCACTTCAGGAGAGAATTAATGGTAAGTGACTGAAACAAGAAGGGCCTGCAGCCCTGTGCCTAGCGGACCTCCAAGCCCACAGCCTCACATGCCGAAAACAATGCACAGTTCCTCTCAGTTCCTCCCAGAGCTGCATCTTTTGTGGTTTTACTGTAGCTTTATTACAAAATAACTGCTCACTGTAGAAAAACTAGAATATATAGAAAAGTGCTAAGAAGAATCTAAATGATCATTTGGCATCACAGTGAGTACATTCTTTTACGTTTCCTTTTCTAGGCTCCACAAACATACGCTTTGTTTGCTTTAAACACAAAGTGCCCTGGACTGGTCATACTGTTTCACAGCTTACTTTCACTTAAATATATTCTGAACCTCTCTTCGTGTCAGTAAAAATGTTTCCGCCACACCAGTTTTACTGTTAGAGGTGCAGACCACACTATGGATGAATCAGTTAGGTCAATTTTGGTCCTTATCTCCTGAAGCAGGACACCTAAGACATCTGACATTTCCACTTCATATGCACACCTTTAAAATTCCTTTGGAAAAAATTCTTAAACTTCTAGACCTCAGGAGCACTGCATTTTAGAGTTTTTGATAAACACTACCCAAGCTCCCCTCAACAGGTACCGGGTCCTGTCCAACTCTAGGCACCCTCTGCAGTAGCAACACAGCTGGGCTCATCTTCCAAAACACACATCCCATCAGGCTACTCTCCTGCTGAAATGTCACCCACAGCTCTGGACACCAATCACACAAAGCCCAAATTCCTAAGCCTGGCGCACAGACCTTCCCTCCATGGCCCTGTCCACCAGTCTGCCACCCACAGCCTACACCCAGCTCCAAGCAGCTGGCCTTTCTCATTGGTCCTTCACTAATTCCTGCCATTTCATGTTTCAGGAAACCTGTAGTTGACTGCTTCAAAAACATTTCTTCATCTTCCAAGACTCAGGTAGGGGGAAAAAAAAAAAGGTGGGAGTGCGGGCGAGACATTTCTTGATCCATTCACACACCGAGTGTGAGCCTCTTTCTTCAGTTCTCCCACAGTGAGTTCAGGCACCTTGACAGTCCTCATCAACCAATACCGTCACTCATTTCCTTATGAAACTATGAACTCTGCAGAGACTGGGCCCAGTATTAGCAATCTACTTTCGATAAACAGCAGCTTAGTTAATGGATAGGGAAAAGTGAAGCTGCCGGTACAATGGAAACCATCATATACAATCCCCCATTGACAACCACAGCTATCCCTGGAATATTCTTTTTGAGGGCATCAAGATCTTGAACCATGACATAAACTACACTCATTTGCAGGGCCACATCGTTCACTAGTCTTCTACAGGAAATCCATAATCTGAAATGACTTGGTGCTCCAAAAGTTCGCTTTGAATTTTATATGCAAAAGCCTTCTGTATAAATGTTAGCCAAATTCAATTCCATCTAAGAAAGTGAAGACTGCTCTGAAAGGCTTCAAGATAAACATGATTTATTAGCTCAAGAAATAAGGAAATGGGCTGGGCGCAGTGGCTCACGCCTATAATCCCAGCACTTTGGGGGCCGAGGCGGGTGGATCACGAGGTCAAGAGATGGAGACCATCCTAGTCAACAAGGTGAAACCCCTTCTCTACTAAAAATACAAAAAATTAGCTGGGCATGGTGGCGCGTGCCTGTAGTCCCAGCTACTCAGGAGGCTGAGGCAGGAGAATTGCTTGAACCCAGGAGGCGAAGGTTGCGGTGAGCCGAGATGGCGCCATTGCACTCCAGTCTGGGTAACAACAGTGAAACTGTCTCAAAAAAAAAAAAAAGAAGGAAGGAAATGAATTCAGATTTATGAGGTAGGAGGATCTCATTAAGGTTGGTAAAAGTAACAATCCACCTTCCTTTAAAGCATTAGGAAGAGCTCATTAACTGATAACATTACCTTGAAATAAGATTCCTGTATCTCAAGCTCCCGATTCTCAAACTTTCTTCCCACAGCTCCCCATAGACTGATGCTAATCTTTAACAGTGCACTTGATCACTCCTGGGGCAAAGGGAAACCATCCACCTCTTTCTTCTGACCACATAAAAAAAGAATAAAACCATTCCCTATCTTCAGCTCAGAGAGGGTAAGAACCAAAACAAATAAAAGGTGCCGGATTAGCTCAAGATTGTGGGCATAAAAATGGACAAACAGCAAAACACGTGCGCCTTTTTCTTTTTATCAAAATGTTGATTAAAAAAATCTAAACAGCATAAAAACTCTCTCAGCAAGAACAGGTAAGTGTAGCCAAGAAATGTCTGAAGCAGATGAATAACAAAGGGGAACTTGTCCACCGGATATTAAAATATTATTCAACCTCCAATAATTTCACTGGGTGGTACTGGCACAAGAACAGACAGAAAGATCAATGGACAAAACACAAAGTCCAGAAACATACCCAAGAATGCTGAGTATGATGGAGATGGCATTTCAAATCGGTAGGGAAACAAGAACTTTGTCAACAGTGTGTGGTGCTGCGACCACATACTATTGGAGGAAAAAATAAAGTTGAGATTATTTCTACCTTTTCTAAAATTAGGGAAGAAATGTTACCTTTAAAAATCTCTCCAGGGCAGTAACTGTGAACCTGGGATGGGGAACCTAAAACCAGAAAGGGAACGACAGACTGAACTACATAAACAATAACCCTCCATATGTCACAGAACATAACTAAGAAGAACATTTTTAAATATGGGAAAAATACTAATTGCAGCTAGTAATGCAAGACACAAGAAACCCAGAGGTCCAGACAAGCTGTCCTTAATTCGCTTAATAAATGACTTCAGAGCAATCACAGTACCATTTTAAAGTGAAATTACCTAGAATACAAATAATTTGCAGATGAGTCAAAATAAATTATTTTATGTTTATTTAAAGAACCCCAGCTACCCACCTCCTTTTCCTGCATAAACCCTCCAGTGGCTTTCCAATTCATTTGGAACGAAGCTTCACAAGACTGGACACTAGCGAGCCCCTTCCATTTCTTTTATTGGCCTTCTTGGTGTTCCTTTCCAAGCTGGTCCCTGCCTTGGGAGTTCCCAGTGCTTCCTTGGCCTTGATGCTCATCAGTGATATTCACACAACTGGCTCTTCATGATCACATCTCAGCCCAAATGCCACTTCCTCTGCAGCCTTCCCTAATCACCTAACACAGAGAAAACACACCTGCCCTACCCCAGCCCTCTTCTGTTTTCTCTACAGCACCCAAGCAGAAACTCTCTTTTTACTGTCATTTCTCTGACCAAAGAACATGAGAGCAAGCCTCCGTGTACCATAGTGTCCCCCAGGACTGAGGGTCTGAGAAGGACCACACATACATGTGCTTTACAAAGAAATGGATCCTAAATAAAGAATCAGGATCACTCCTATGAATTTAACCGCTATGGCGTCACTCAGGGCCTCCAAAGGTCAGCCCTGGCTGGTCTCTCATCAGCTACACTTTGAGTTTTATCTTGCCTGCTTTGAAAAATCTGTTTCTTGTCTCCTATCAGCTGTCACTGCCCTACTATGTCTTGGTGGTCCCCATCCACCCCTCAAGCAGATGGCAGGTCTAGAAAGTAAAAATGTGTAATGGCCCGGGAGCGGTGGCTCATGCCTATAATCCCAGCACTTTGGGAGGCCGAGGCGGGTGGATCACAAGGTCAAGAGATTGAGACCATCCTGGTCAACGTGGTGAAACCCCGTCTCTACTAAAAATACAAAAATTAGCTGGGCATGGTGATGCGCGCCTGTAATACCACCTACTCGGGAGGTTGAGGCAGGAGAACTGCCTGAACCCAGAAGGCGGAGGTTGCGGTGAGCTGAGATCATGCCATTGCACTCCAGTCTGGGTAACAAGAGCGAAACTCCGTCTCAAAAAAAAAAAGTGTAATGATGGAGACGTTCTATCATGAAAGTGCAGTGCCTTTAGTGTGGACGGGCATTATATCCTTGAATTTTCAAAAGCCTTTTTAGCCCTTTCTGGATCTCAGACAGTTGTTGGAAAGAAGAGGTTGCTAACTACTATTCCCAAGACCTAAATTCTGACATTTTCCATATTCTACACCACAGTACCATCTTACTGAAAGTGCTGGCATCTCCTTCATCCACAATCCAAACAGTTGTTTTTTTATTAAAAATAAACAACCCCAAAACTAGAGTTTTCTCTAAGATAAAGAATGAATTCACCTTTCATGAGAAATGTAAAACTCGGCACATCCATTTCCTCACTAGAGTTCTATCTTGTGCTACAAGAGTCAACCTTGCTTTTATACCGAACTGTGCATGGAATTTCCAATTTAAGGGCTCAGTGTGAACTTTTTGCCTGGGCTGCAGAGCACAGTAAAACTGTAATCATATGTTATGGCCTATAACCTCCATCCCAATTAAGGCCTTCCCCAAAAGTTCCTTAACTTTTAGCCTTAAGGCTAAAATCGTCTTGTGCCATCTCCTGCCGTCAGTCTAAACGGAGGGTTGGCAGGCGAGATGCAAAGGACCCTAACTGGCAGGGCAAGTCCACCTCCAGCCTCCAAGTACTCTGACTTCTTAAGATCTGAGAAACAAATGGAAATTTATGTGAGAAAGCTGGAGTGACATGACACAGCACTTCTTGATAGGAGTCTTCCTTTCTCGGAAAGTCAGGTGTCACTAAGAAGAAGCCAGCCTAGGGGCAAACTGTTATGCTTTCCCCTAACTACCTGGAAAAAAAATAAACAATGAGATTAAATCTTCCATTCAAAAAAAGATGAGGGAGGAGATTTGGAAAGGAGGTCAAAAGTAAGAGCATCAAGCCCCAGATTGGGAAATCATCTCCAAGTGTGAAACAGTAGTTCTAGTTTGCATTACATTTTTGGAGTATTGCTGGTACATTAGGCCCCCCACTGATTTGAATATATTGATAGTGCATTAGGCCCCCCAGCTGATTTGAATATGCTGATACTTTAACGATGAAAATTCATTTGTTCAGGGGGCACGGGGGAGATAAGGGAGTCACGTAATTTACTACTTGTATTAACTAGTTTCGTAACTGTCCCCAATATTGTGATTTTTACATGGTCTGTCACTACACTAGAGTCACGGGATTTACGTTCAAAACCATGCTGTAAATCATTTATACGGTTCATCTTCGATTACTGATGTAGCTGTTTCTGGGGTCAAAAAATATGATTCCCATAAAACCTCAGGTAATGCATGATAGATCTGGGAGACAGTCCCAACTGTCCGGTTCCCAAGGTGCTGCGTTAGTCTATGTTTACGCTACCTGCATTCTAAGCTTTTCAGCCACTCAGTACCCTTCATGGAGGGATGTGGACTCTGGACTTAAGGAGGACCCTAACGGAAATGTGCAGGAATGGAGATCAAGCCATTCAAGGGGCAGTCACTTAAGACCCCTTTCACCGTCCTTCACTTCCTGCCTTAAAGGCAAGGGAGATCATATATGCTTTTCCCTTCGCAACATCTACTGCCTGAAAAATCTGACCAAGACTTATTTAAAAACTGAAGTGTAAAGGTATTGCTTATAAGAACAAACAGCGGCCGGGAGCAGTGGCTCACACCTGTAATCCCAGCACTTTGGGAGGCCGAGGATCACCTGAGGTCAGCAGTTTGAGGCCAGCCTGACCAGTATGGAGAAACCCTGCCTTTACTAAAAATACAAAATTAGCCGGACGTGGTGGCGCATGCCTGTAATCCCAGCTGCTGGGGAGGCTGAGGCAGGAGAATCGCTTGAACCCGGGAGGCGGAAGTGACAGTGAGCTGAGATTGCGCCAGCCTCCAGCTTAGTCAAGCTCAGCGCTGGCTGCTCTGAAATTTCATTCCCACACTATTCATGCTCTAAAACCAAACCCCACATTGGTTTGTTCTGTGGCTGGATAAGACCCAAACTTTATCCATACAGTAAGTGTTTCTATACTTCACACACACAGGGTTTCCGTCAAATCCCTTTACTGAGTCTACAACCCTCTCCAACTTCAAATTCACTCCAATACAAATCTGATTCTAACCATACCAGCCATTCCAAAATCATCTCCCTTCTAAAGCCTACATTGGTTAATTCCTTTGTTAAACCTGAACACGACTCCAGCTGCGTTTATGACTCATTTGGCCAACGTGGGCCCAGTTACTGGATAACAGGCAAGCACCACTACGCTGAACTAATTAACACCAGAATGCAGTTTTCCACTGTATCTACCAAGGGCCAAGAACTGTTTTTCCCCCAAGGTTCTCTCTCTCTACTCATCCGACTGGTGTGGTCCAGTGCGCTGCGGGCATTCTCCTTCGCTTGTACGAGTGCCTCCAACTGCGAAATGTGAAAGTATGATACAGAAAGGTTTTAGGACTAATCTACAGGGGCTCTAGATTTTCAAGGACAAACGTACTCATTTTAGGGAATCCAACAATAACTCAACTGCCTCCACTATCATAGGTCCTCTACTATAGAGTTTCCCAGCATTATGAGGGAGGCTCTTGGATTTGGAAACGGTAAAGTGCCTTAATCAGAGCAAGAGGCACCCCAGTGAGGCCACACTAGTCCATTTGACCCCAAAGGCCATGTTCTAGAGCGCTGCGCTCGCCATCCCGCCTCCCATCTTTTCTCGCCCGCCCGGCATCTCCCGCGAGGCACCCCGCTCCCGCCGGAAGCCCAGGAAAGGCCTAGGAAGCGGGCGGGGGCGAGAGCCAGGGGAGGACCCGCAAAGCCAGCCGCCGGGATGCGGAACGCAGGAGGCGGCGCCCGGGGAGCAGGGGCTCACCTGTAGGCGGCCACGGCGCGGGTCTGCAGGTATTTCTGGGCGGTCATGACTCCCACGAAGAGAAAGTTCCTGTCGCGCTGGCCGCCATCCGGAGCAGAGCCGGGCGGCCAGAGCTGCGCCCCGCGCGCATCGCCCCGCGCCCCGCCAGCCTGGGAAGCCGCCGCCTGCCCGGACCGGCAGCCCTCAGGGCTGGCGCGGCGCCTTGGGCCCGCTCGCTTCAGCTCGGAGGCGCGGGGCAGGACTAGCCGCGAGGCCAGCACGAAGCCCAGGACGAGCCCGAGCAGCACGCTGAGCCAGGCGCGCCGGCCGCGCGCGGCCATGCCCGCGCCGCTCCGCCCGCCGGGCTGCCGCCGCCGCCGCCGCCGCCGCCGCCGCCGGCTCCGCGCGCCCTCAGCCCGCCGCCCCCGCCCGCGGAGGCCAGCGCGTCCTAGCGCCGCGAGGCCCGGCCCGGGCAGCGCAGCGGCCGCCGCGGGCCCGCCGCGCCCATCGCGGCCCCCGAGCCGCCCGCAGGCCCCGCGCCGGCGCTTTGTTCCGCACGCCCGCCCCCGCCGCCGCGGCCTGCGCCTTTAAGAAGGGACCATGCCCGGCGCGCGCCGGCGGCGGCTCGGGCGCGAGGCGGCGGCGGCTCCTCCCGCTGGCGCACGGAGGCGCGGGACCGGCAAGACCGCGACGGCAGTGGCAGCCGGGTCCGGGCCCCCGTCCCGCCCTGCCCGCGTCCCCCAGCTGGCTCGGCTCGGCTCGCGTGGCGCCTGCCCCCGTCCTCTTCGTGGCCGGCACCGCCGCCGCAGCTGCACATCCTCCGGCTTAGCTCGCCATTGCAACAGGAGCCCCTCACGTCACGCACTGCGCGTTATGAAGTGGCCCCGCCGGCGGCGTGTCGTGGCCCCTCTCGGGATCCGTCCGCGCCGCGCGATTGGCGCAAAAGTGAATGAGGGGCGGTTCACGTGGCCAAAGTTTGACCAAAAAAAAAAAAAAACCTCTAGGGCGCCCCGCCCGCGCGGTCTGCGCTGAGGGCGGCCGGGCGGAGGGGGCGTGGGTTCTGGCTCGGCGCCTGCGAAGCCGGAGCTGCCCGTTATCTGCGTCCGGCGCCCCGCACCCGGCGCAAGGGCTGCCGGTTCCTGCACTGCGGCGCCGCGGCGGGAATAGCAGCCGGCCTTGCAGCGGGGGCTTCTCGGCCCCAAGACTCCACGCTGCTCACGTTCGTCCCGCACAGACCGTCCTCGCTGCACCCCACGGCTACGCCCTTCCTGCCGCCGGGCCGGCCTCCCGCTCCCGGCCCCGCGCTCCCGACCACACTGCAGCTTTGTCCGCCGTCCCGCGGCGGCCGCACGCAGGGATCAGCGGTCCCGGAGCTCTGGGGACGAGCGCGCCTGCGAGTGGACGGTGAATTCAGTTACCTTGTTCCCTGTGTCTAGCTTCTACACAAAATAAGAAAAAAAAGGCATCTTTAATATTTAAGGTCCACGCTTCTCATACAGTACTAGCAATTAATGGATTTTGTTTTAGACGTGGAAAATGATGTTAATGCGCTGCATGGTAAACCTTACTTTTATTTGCATAGTGTGTGGGCAGATAGCCGGCTAGTACCCCTGTCCTGGGACTTTGTCAGTATTTTAATATAGTCTATCTGCAGAAGTGTCGTGGATTTCTAAAGACAGATTTTGGGCCCCAGATTCTCTGCTCCGGATTTTGAGGTTTTTTTTTTTTCCTTTTAAACGTACCTCATCCCTGAGCGGGAGCGGTGGCTCAAGCCTGTAATCCCAGCACTTTGGGAGGCCGAGGCGGGTGGATCCCGAGGTCAAGAGATCGAGACCATCCTGGTCAACATGGTGAAACCCGTCTCTACTAAAAATACAAAAAATTAACTGGGCATGGTGGCGCATGCCTGTAGTCCCAGCTACTCAGGAGGCTGAGGCAGGGGAATTGCCTGAACCCAGAAGCCGAGATCGCCCCATTGCACTCCAGCCTGGGTAACAAGAGCGAAACTCCGTCTCAAAATAAATAAATAAATAAATAAATACAAACCTCATCCCTGGGCGCAAACGGATTTTAAGTTTTATACATTTTCCTCCACAATACTTCAGCTAAGGCAACAAAAGCAGAGGTGTCCATGTAACAAAAGCTTGTTAGGACAGGAATTAGGACAGAAAGTAAGCATGCTTGGGCAATCCCTGGACCTTTTCTTCATTGCTGACCAAATGGTTGAAGTAGTGTCACGCAGTTTAAACTACGGAGCTGTGGGAGCCTCAGATAGGCATCTGAATGGTGGTCACTCTTGTTTAGTCTTTGGATAGTACCACTTTCTTTGACACTTGCGATTTATGTTAAAAATAGTTCAGTACCCACCTTCCCACAGACTCCCTCCCTAAGAGGCGATCCACATCTAAAAATAAAATACTCATTATGCCGTGAATACAGGATTCCAGCAGTGGTCTTGGGAAAAATACAGAACATACAACCATGAATTACAGACTCGAAAACCATCGAAAGAGGTTTCCAGTAAGACATAAACCACAAATGCTGAGGAGGCACCAGATCCCCCACGTTCAGCAGCAGCCCCATCATCCGCAGTGATTTACGTGAAGCACAAACCTGGCAAGATGCAGAAGTTCAATTTTGTGGCATCTTCCATGATTTCATGATTCTCTAACCTGCTTTAGACTTACCTAGTTTTCTTCTAAACTAGAATCCAGTGAAAAGTATATAAATATGTGATGCGGATGATATTTTGAGGATGCCAAATATTTTGTCCTCCCCAGTATCCTGGTTCCTAGTTGTCCCTCATTTCCTAGGTCAACAGCCTCTCCTGTCTCACCTGCAGGCTCAATGGGGGTCTTTCATAATGTGAAAAGGATACCCTTTTCTTCGTAAAGGCTGAGCCTGAAGGCTTACAGTTTCCTGGAGAAGGAGAGTAACGCATAAGGGGAGCCCCTCTGGGAAAAGGGGAATGCCAGGCCAAGGGAGGGTTGGAAGGAGAAGAGAGAAACTGAGGTCCTGTAGAAGTCTGCTAGGGCAAGGGACCAATTTTGGCCTGCAGCCTAGGAGCAGGGGAGGGAAGCTTTTGCACAGCTGGAAGGAGCAGCTGGATTGTTGAGCTGAGGCGTTCTCCTGGGGAGGAATCCAAAAGTGTCCCAGCAGGGGGCCTGGATCAGGAGACAGGGCTATTCTAAATGGGGATTTCACAGCCAGTAGCAAATACGTGGAATCAAGAACTTCAGTGACAGCCAGAGGCCTAAACAGCTGCACAGGGCTGTGCCCCCAGTATGAAGGCCTGTCCAAAGCACACCCCGACTAGTCAATACCAGCAAGGAGCCAAGGAGGACAAGGAGGGTGTGGAACATCTGCCCCCAATGCACACACATGCTTCCTTCCCCTAAGCCCCCGGGGGCCAAGGCTGCTTGCTCCTCATCCCACGTAGCCCCCCTCACCCTGAATTATTTTTCAAGGTAATGAGAAGGCAGGGTGAATCAAAGTTATAGGCATTTCACTGCAGTGAGCTGAGGAAAGACTTCATGATTCCAGGTTTCTTGATTTCACTGTGCTACAGTCCCCTGTTGAGGAAGTCATTGACCATTTTTCTCATCATAAGAGAAGGGGAGGTGTTAACTGTTATCAGGAGCACTTTAAGGGAAGCCCTGGACTATAGTTATTCCATGAAACTCCCAGTGGCACACAGCTGGCCCAAGAGGTGGACTGTGATGGGTCGGGGATCAGGAGTCTGAGCTCCACATGGAGAGAGTTCCATTGGGAGGAGGTCTGGGACCCTGGCTCTGTCTCTAAATGAGTTTTTCTGCTGGATCATGTTAAAGGGTCCTCCATAGTGATTCCACACCAGTATTTAGAAATGTGTTCAGAAATCCCAGATCACCTAACTTCCCTTCTGTATTCATGAGTGTGACTCTTTATGACACATCATTAACATTCATCACTACCTACCTTACTGAACATTTTCTCACAGATTGCAACTTTCTTCCCACACACTTTACATTTTTTCTGCTGCTAATACATTGAAGGCCTGTTACCAGGATAACATTTCATATAATTTGCAGCAATTTCTTGGAAACCCTCGGTAAATACCTCAATCGTTTGTTGGCAGCAAGCCTCAAACAACGGACAGAGTTCCCTGTAAGGGCTTCTGCGCTCACACCTCACACAGTGGGGCTTGGAGAAAGTGGTAATTTTTATTGAAAAAAACTTTTAGAAATGCCTGTTTTAAGAAACAGTGAATGCTGAGGAGTTCTAAGAATCCACCCTTTCAGAAGGTTCTGCTCACTGCCTGCAAAGAAAAAAATCTACAGTGACCACTTAACTAACATTGCCACTTAACCTCTGTTAACCAATAAAATGCTGCTCCATTATTAATGCTGCTATTAAACTTACAAGCAAGATCCTCATTAGGTTATTAATTTCACTCAATATTTTCTTCTGCACGCAGCATTTCCAGTCAGATGCAGGGAAGGGCAAGTGAGCAGGGCTTATGTGCGGGCTTCAGACACCGGCCTGTCCAGCCCTGGGTGTTCTGGAATGTCCTTCAGTGCCTCGCGCTGCCAGATTCTGCTTATCAGTAGTGTACTCTGTTTCCGTCAGATGTTGAGTCAGTGTGAGTGCTTCTCACACAAGTGTGTGTCTGTGTGAGTGTGAGTGTGGGACAGAAGACTCAGAAGAAATTTAAATTTAGTACAGCTCTGTGGGCTGGCCGGATGGGACATGATCTTCCTAACTAGAAGATGTTGGGTGCCGCCAGCACAGGCACTGCTGGGAAACAGCCTGGTGTCCTTTGGGAGATAACCTCACTGCAGAGACTGAGGACAGTTGGCCTCTGGTGTAAGAATTAATCCTTGTGCGGTGGAGACATTTGCCTTTCCCAACCCTTGCCAAGAAATGCATTATCTTTAAAAGCAGTGCCAGAGTTTCCACAGCTCGGGAGTTTGCATAAGGACAAAGCTTCCATCCACAGGAGGGAACCTCCTGTCGGGACCCAGGCATTGGACAGCTGGGCAGCAGCATGGCCACCTGAGGGCTCCGCACAGCTGGGGCCAGATGTGCAGCTCAGACTCTATTCCTTCTGAAGACCTAACGAAGCGTAAAATTGCTTGGGGAAAACATTCAAGCTGCAGAAGAAGGTTTAAGCTACAAATGGAGGTGGCAGAAATAGGGATCTACAAATATCTGAAAGTACAATGCAAGAGAAAACACTGTCACCAGGTCATTGATCCTTTACACACCCTGTTATTATGCTACCAAACCCAATGCTAAGGTCATGTATACTCTTAAGGCACAACTCAATGCTGTTATCCAAACTTGGCAATTAAGACCTCTCTAGGAATAATCACTCCCCTAAACTCTGAGGGAAGTAGGTAGGTTTAGCAAGCACCCAGGATGATTCTGATACCCAGAGTGGTTTGAGAGCCACAGGTCTCTGCTTTCATGTGACAAATGGGCCAGTTATCCCCCAACAGATGCAAACTGTCAGCCAGTCTAAGTTACTGTGCACGGTCATAGATGCTATTGGAGAAGCTTTTGTCTTTCTTGGAGTCTGTGGAAACAGAGGATTTCCCAACTTGCTGGTGGGAGAGCAAAGTCATACAAATCCATTGAGAGGGCAGTTTTGTCTGAATATCAGTGTGAATTTTTTCTTTTTCTTTTCTTTTTTCTTTTTTTGAGACAGAGTTTCGCTCTTATTACCCAGGCTGGAGTGCAATGGCGCGATCTCGGCCCACCACAACCTCTGCCTCCTGGGTTCAGGCAATTCTCCTGCCTCAGCCTCCTGAGTAGCTGGGATTACAGGCACGCGCCACTGTGCCCAGCTAATGAATTTTTAATTTTTAAAGACAGAGTCTCACTCTGTCACCCAGGCTGGAGTACAGTGGAGTGATCGTGGCTCACTGTCAACGTTACAAATTACAAGTGCATTTACTTTCGACCCCGCAGTCTTACATCTGGGAATTCGTCCTCCAACCATACCAGTACAAAATGACACTGGAATGAGGTTATTCTTTGCGACATTGTTTGTGATAGTAAAAGATGAGACCCAAGTGTTCATGGATAGGGGAACGGATAAAGACACAAAGGCTCATCTGTCAGAGAATGAACTATTGCGCATCTGTAAACCGCATAAGGAGGTGCCCTCTTTCCTGAAACGGAAACGGCTCCACATGGCACAAAACAAGGCAGAAAGAGTAAGAAGTCTGCTAGTGTTTTTATAACAAAACTGAGTGATGCACAAGAAATAAAAGCTATAGCCTAATGGGGAATAGGGAAAATGAGGGCAATTGAAGTGTGCGCACGAGATTTCCCAATCGGGCACTGATAAATATCATTGATACCACTGATTATAAATATAAAAAATGTATATTATAATATATATATATATATATAGAGAGAGAGAGAGAGAGACAGTCTCGCTCTATTGCTAGGCTAGAGTGCAGTGGCTCAATCTCAACTCAGTGTAACCACTGCCTCCCGTGTTCAAGCGGTCCTCCTGCCTCAGCCTCCTGAGTACCTGGGACTACAGGCGCATACCACCACACCTGGCTAATTTTTGTGTTTTTATAGAGACGGGGAGTTCACCCTGTTGGCCAGGATGGTCTCGATCTCCTTACCTCGTGATCCACCCGCCTCAGCCTCCCAACATGCTGGGATTACAGGCATGAGCCACCATGCCCAGCCCCACCCTTTTTTTTTTGAGATGAAGTTTCACTCTTATTGCCCAGGCTGGAGTGCAAAGACGTGATCTCAGCTCACTGCAACCTCTGCCTCCTGGATTCAGGCAATTCTCCTGCTTCAGCCTCCCAAGTAGCTGGGATTACAAGTGCCTGCCACCATGCCCACCTAATTTTGTATTTTTAGTAGAGACGGGGTATTACCATGTTGTCCAGGACGGTCTCAAACTTCTGACCTCAGGTGATCCACCCACCTTGGCCTCCCACAGTGCTAGGACTACAGGCATGAGCTACTGTGCCCTGGCATTAATTTTTTATTTATCTATCTATTTATTTATTTATTTTTATTTTTTATTTTTTTAAAGACAGGGTCTCACTCTGTCACCCAGGCTGGAGTGCAGTGGGGTAATCTTGGCTCACTGCAACCTTGACCTAGCAGGCTCAAGCCATCCTCTCACCTCAGCCTCCCAAGTAGGTAGGACTACAGCCTGAATTTTTTTGAGTCGGGGTCTCACTACGTTGCCCAGGCTGGTCAAGTGATCTTCCTGCCCTGGCCTCCCGGAGTGTTGGAATTAGAGGTGTGAGCCACAGCACCCAGCCTTATTTCACCTGTTTTATATCCATTCCTCCTTGTACTTTATTCTTGGACCTTCCATAATATTACAGCCTTGTGTCATGTGTTTTTTTTAACACAAAAATAATTTTCAAAATGTCCTTGGATATTGTATTGAATACAACAAAGGGCTGGGTCAAGGCAGTGCTGCAACTTTGGGACAATGGCACCCTCTTGTGGTATACAGCTAATTCCTGCGAAACGAGGATGTCTTTCATCTTGGACTTAGCAAACAATGGTCAGACATTTTACTTTGTGGTTAATAATAACCTACTTCTAATTATCACCGATTCCAGCATTTTCCAAGGTGATATCCGGGTTCTGGATTTGTGGTTCCCCAGCTTGTGACGCTGTAAAAAGAGGAGCTGAACTAAAAGCTGCCACCTGGAAACTCCCCCTCAACTCTGAGGGAAGTAGGTAGATTTAGCAAGCACCCTAGATGATTCTGACACCAGAGTGGTATGAGAGCCACAGGTCCCTGCTTTCACATGAGAAATGGGCCAGTATACCCCAACGGATGCAAACTGTCAGCCAGCCTAAGTTATAGTACATGGTCATAGGTGCTAGGCGAGAGGCTTTCGTCTTCCTGTATCTGCCCGGGTATCTCAAGCTGCAGAGGAGGTCACCCAGGACAGCTTTTCTGCAGGCCCTTGCTGCTGAAGTCTGAGCTAAATAAGCACTACGTGGCTGTACAAAATCCGGAGTTACCCAGGACACTCTTGGCCACACTGCCTCCAACAGCATCCAACATGCTCATGATGCAAAAGGTCATCAGAGTGGCTACCTCAAGCCTGGAAAATCTTCATGTCCCCTGGGGGCTGGTGGGCATGGAGTCCGGGGGCGGTGGGAGGAGAGGCCAGGGTTAAAGGTCAGAGAGGTTGCTTATATCATCAGACTTTCACCAGCCCCGCAACGCCAGTGCAAAGGGAGTGAACCCCTCTTCCTCCCCAGAGGGGCTGCTGACCTCTTTGAGACTTCTATTTTCTTTGCAATTCTCCTAAAACTGCCACCTTTTTTTCTGTTTTTTGAAAAATTTTGTGGATACGTAATAGTCATATATATATTTATGGGTACGTGTGATCATTTGATACAAGCCTACAATGTGTTATGATCAAATCAGGGTAACTGGTCACCTCAAACATTTATCATTTCTTTGTGTTACGAACATTCCAATTCTACTCTTCTAGTTACTTTGAAATACACATTATTAACTAAAGTCACCCTATTATACTACTAAACATTACATCATATTTCTTCTAATCCAGCTCTACCTTTGCACCCACTAATCACTCCCTCCTCGGACCCCCTGGTAACCACCATTCTATTCTCTATCTCCATGAGAAAAAAGGTCCCACAGATGAGAGCAGTATTTGTCTTTCTGTGCCTGGCTTATTTTACTTAAAATGTCCTTCAGTTACATTTATGTTGAAAATGACAAGATTTTATTCTTTCTATGGCTGAGTAATATTTCATTGTGAATATGCACCACATTTTAAAATCTATCCATCCATTGATGGGCACGTTTCTTTTTTTTATTTTTACTTACTTACTTATTTATTTATTTATTTTTGAGATGGTCTTACTCTGTCACCCAGGCTGGAGTGCAGTGGTACAATTTCGGCTCACTGCAACTTCTGCCTTCCAGGTTCAAGTGATTCTCACGCCTCAGCTTCCTGAGTAGCTGAGATTACAGATGCCCATCACAACACCTGGCTAATTTTTATATTTTTAGTAGAGACTTAATTTCTCTTTCTCTTTCTTTTTTTTTTTTTTTGAGACAGAGTCTTGCTCTATTGCCAGGCTAGAGTGCAGTGGTACAATCTCGCCTCACTGTAACCTCTGCCTCCCTGGTTCAAGTGATTCTCCTGCCTCAGCCTCCCAAGTAGCTGGGACAACAGGCACACACCACCAAGTCCAATTAATTTTGTATTTTTAGTAGAGACACGGTTTCACCATGCTGGCCAGGCTGGTTTCGAACTCCCGACCTCAAGTGATCTGCCATCTCTTGCCATATACAAACATAAAATAAAAATGGATTAAAAACTTGAAGACTTGAAACTATGAGACAACTAGAAGAAAACACTGGAGAAACGCTCCAGCACATTGGTCTGGACAAAGATTTCTTGAGCAAGACCTCAGGCATGAATGAGTGCGAGCACATTAAGCTCAAAAGCTTCTGCACAGCAAAAGAAACAACCAACAAAGTGAAGGGACAACCCACAGAATGGGAGAAAATCCTTGCTAACAATTCAACTGACAAGGAATTAATACCAGAGTATACAACGAGCTCAGACAACTCAACAACAACAACATAATCCAATTAAAAAATGGAAAAGATCTCAATAGACGCTTCTCAAATACCCAACAGGTATATGAAAAAATGCTCAACATCAGTGGGGCACGGTGGCTCACGCCTATAATCCCAGCACTTTGGGAGGCCGAGGCAGGCGGATTACTTGAGGTCAGGAGTTCGAAACCAGCCTGGCCGACATGGTGAAACCCTGTCTCTACTAAAAATACAAAAATTACTTGGACTTGGTGGTGCGCAGCTGTTGTCCCAGCTACTTGGGAGTCTGAGGCAGGAGAATCACTTGAACCTGGAAGGCAAAGGTTTCAGTGAGCCAAGATTGTGCCACTGCACTCCAGCCTGGGGACAGAGCGAGACTCCGTCTCAAAAAAAAAAAAAAAATAGATACAATTAGCATTGGTTTCTTTTTTCTTTTCTTTTTTTTTTTTTGAGATGGGGTTTCACCATGTTGGCCAGGCTAGTCTTGAACTCCTGACCTCAGGTGATCCACCTACCTCGGCCACCCAACTACAGGCATGAGCGACCGTGCCCGGCCTTGGTATTCAGCTGCTGCTGGCAGAGTGGTTCAATGTCACTTCAGTGATGTGGAAATCAACAGGAGGAAATTCTACTAGGCTGGCATAATTTGTTTTCTTCTCTATACTTTCTGGATTTCATGAATTTTTTTTTGAGACGGAGTCTTGCTCTGTCATCCAGGCTGCAGTGCAGTGGTGCAATCTCAGCTTACTGCAACCTCTGCCTCCCAGGTTCAAGCGATTCTCCTGCCTCAGCCTCCTGAGCAGCTGGGATTATAGGCACATGCCACCACACCAAACTAATTCTGGTATTTTTAGTAGAAACTGGGTTTCACCATATTGGCCAGGCTGGTCTCGAACTCCTGGCCTCGTGATCCACCCACTTTGGCCTCCCAAAGTGCTAGGATTACAGGCCTGAGCCACCACACCCAGCAAAATTTTCTGTAGAGATGGAAAATTTTTGAATCAACATTTTACTTGGTTAAAAAACAAACATGTATGCCACTTAACATTTATTAAATCAGAAACGAAAATTTGTGCCACTGAAAAATACATGAAATTTTAAAGTATTTAGTAGTGGTAAGGCCAACTGCTTCACCTGTGAGACAGCAAACATCAGAAACAAGGGTACGAAACTGTGTCGCTTCAGCTAGGGCACTGGAACGGCTCATGACACTTGCCTGAAACATATTCCAGACCAAACCACCTCTGCTTCACTCTTGGTCAGCTTCTTTGATGTCAAAGAAAGCAAAGCTCACAGAGACTCCAAGATCGCACCGAGAGCTCTGATCCTGAACCACAACCACCTGTGTCACGAGGGTACAGAAACCTTGCCACTTATTTGAACAGAGAGGATCTTTAAAAAATGGTTTAATTGGCCACGTGTGGTGGCTCACACCTGTAATCCCAGCACCGGGGGAGGCCGAGGTGGACAGATCACAAGGTCAAGAGATTGAGACCAATCTGGCCAATATGGTGAAACCCCATCTCTACTAAAAATACAAAAATTAGCTAGGCGTGGTGGCGTGTGCCTGTAGTCCCAGCTACTCGGGAGGTGATGCAGGAGAATTGCTTGAATGCAGGAGGTGGCAGTTGCAGTGAGCTGAGATTGTGCCACTGCACTCCAGCCTGGAGACAGAGCGAGACTCCATCTCAAAAAAAAACAAAAAACAAAAAAACAAACTGTTGTAAAGTATAATTGATAGACAATAAACTGCTTGTTTAAAACGTACAACTTAAGTGTTGACATATACACCTGTGATGCCATGTGTGAAAAAAGCCACTCATCTGTGTTTTTCCTCTGCTTTCACACCAACAGTCAACACAGAAGGCTTCTGTGATCCAATGTGCTTGGGGGCTGTGTTTTCCCCGCCAAGAAGCAAGCAAGCAATTCTGCAGCCAGCCTCAGCGAGGTGTCCTCCAGTTCAATTCTGCTATCATCTACCTGGAAATAGCTTCACATACAGGTTGAGGGCTCAGTGCCCAAGGTAGCTCTTGCCCCAACTCAGGCATGTGTAAGTCTGGGCCTTTGGACCTTGTGACTGTGAACTGGGGTTCCCATAATCCCCTTTTGGTTCAGTTAATTTGCTGGAGTGGCACATAGTACTCAGGGAGACATTTATGTTTACTGGTTCATTACAAAGGATATTTTGAAGGCCTCAGATGAACAGCCAAAGAGATACACAGGGAGAGGTCTGGAAGGGTTCTGAGTGCGGGAGCCTCTGTCCTGGTGGAATTGGGGTGTGCCACGCTCCTGGTACAAAGATGAGGTGTTGTTCAGGACCCCGTAAGCCTCCACATGTTCAGCTGTCTGAAATCTCCCAAAATCCAGTCCTCTTGGGTTTTTTATGGGAGCTTCATTACATTGGCCATCGGTGGTCAACTCAACCTTCAGCCCCTCTCCCCTCGAGGCTGGGGAATGGGGTGAAAGTCCCAACCCTGTGATTCTGCCTTGGTCTTTCAGGTACCAGCCCCATCCGGAAGCTACCTAAGGGGCTACCAGCCACCAGCCAACTCATGAGCATAGGAGAGGATGTCACTGGGAGATTCTAAGGATTCTAGGAGTTGTATCCCAGCAGAGTTGAAAACCAAATATGTTTCACAGTATCACAGACACTATCACCACCAAGACAGCAGACTTGTCTACTGCCCCAAAAAGTTTGCTTGAACCCCCTTTTCATTCTTCCCTCCCGGTTCCCCACCTCCACCTCAGGCAACCACGGTTCTGCACTCCGGCACTCTAGATTGATGTGCGTTTTCCAGATTTTTGTAGAAAGGGAATCATATGGTATGTGTTTTGGTTTTTTTTTTTTTTGGGGGGGGCCTGGCTTTTTTCACGTCGTAACTATTTTGGAATACATCCACGTGACATGCATCCATTCCATTCCATTTTGTTCATTTCATTTTGTTGCTTAATAGCGCTCCATTCTATGAACCTACCATACCGTATGCATCCATTCACCTGCTGATGGGTATTTGCACTGATTTCAATTTGGGCTACTACATGTAGAGTAGCTGGGAACATGTATGTGCAAGTCTTGGAATGGATACGTTTTTACTTCCTGTAGGTATTTATGGGTGGAATGTCACTCTTTATGGTACTGCCACACTGTTTTCCACTTTCTGTTGCTGCCAGGAGCATGTGAGTTCTACTTCAGCCGCATTTTCATTGACACTTGGAACAGTCTTTCTAATTTTAGCCTTTTTTTTTTGAGACAAAGTCTTATTCTGTCATTCAGGCTGGAGTCAGTGGCATGATCTCAGCAAATTGCAACCTCCACCTCTCCACTTCAAGCAATTCTCATGTCTCAGCCTCCCAAGTGGATTACAGGTGGGCACCATCATGCCCAGCTCATTTTTCCCCTAATTTTAATAAAGACAGGGTTTTGCCATGTTGGCCAGGCTGGTCTCAGAAACTCCTGACCTCAAGTGATCTGCCCACCTTGGCCTCTCGAAGTGCTGAGATTACAGGCGTGAGCCACTGTGCCCAGCCTAGCCTTTCCAGTAAGTGTGTAGTGCTATCTCACTGCATTTTCCTATTGACTCACAATGTGGTCCTGGGGGACATACTCTGAAAATGGGACTGGGGACTGGATCAATATGTAAGGAATGAGCAACAGAACTCTGGTACTTACTCCATGACAGGCAGGGGCGTCATGGGCATTCAAAGTACCCATGGCCATGGCCTAGGAAAGTGGACAAGAGCAGAGCAAGGTAGTGGAGGCCAAACGGCTGTGAAGCAGGCACAATGGCAACCAGGATGACTGTGGAGACGGTGGGGTTGCCTGGCTGCTTCTGATGGGTCTCGAGTGTGTACAGGGGAAAGGACAAGCTAAAGTTACTTAGGGTCTGACATGGAACACAGAAGAAAATTGAGGTCAGGAGTTCAAGACCAGCCTGGCCAACATGGCAAGACGCTGTCTCTATTAAAATACAAAAATTAGCTGGATGTGGTGGTGTACACCTGTAGTCCCAGCTACAGTCCCAGCTTTCCAACTGAGAGGCTGAGGCATGAAAATTGCTTGAACCCAGGAAGCGGAGGTTGCAGTGAGCCGAGATCCCACCACAGCACTCCAGCCTGGGTGACAGAGCAAAACTCCATCTCGAAATAAATAAATAAGAGAAGAGAAGAAACACAGACACTGAAAGAAGGTGACTATGTGAAGCCCGCAGCAGAGACTGTAGTGTTGCAGCCACAAGCCAAGGATTGCCTGGGGCCACCAGAAGCTCAGAGGCAGGGAAGCATCCTCCCCTCAAGGCCAGGAGGGAGCACGGCCCTGCTGACACCTTAAGTGTGGCTTCAAAAACTTGGAGAGAAACAACGTCTAGTTGAAGCCACCCAGTTTGTGGTCACTGGTTCTAGCAGCGTCAGGAAGTGAATACAGTGAATTCCAGCCCTGCTGGAATTCCCCCATCCCCTGTAGTTGCAGAAGAGAAATGGCTGAAGCCAAGCCCAGGCCTGGCTTTAAGGGCTCCAGGAGCAGCATTGCCAATGAGATGCTCACCCCTGACAGGTGTGTAATGCTAAGCGCATTGATGGGAAAGGAGAGGGACCCTGAAATATGGGTGGACACAAAGGAGGCTGAGAATTGAGAACACTCAGCCTCCACATCCCTTCATCTCAACCCCGCTGCCTGCTTCCTACAGAAACAGCTTTCACTTAAGGCACTAGGACAATTGTCCCTCTGCCTCCTGCTGATCCTGCAGGCCTCACTCTCATCCCTTCCCACCACCTCCAGGCAATGGGAAGAGCCTGATTCCAGAAAATCCGAGATGGAAAAGTACAAGGCTGACTGTACACAGCCATCACTGTGGCATGACTTCATCCGTCCCTGTGGCAGGAGTCTGGGCAGAATCACAGCTGCGGACTCCAAGGGTGTCAGGAGGAGAATGGATCCTAAGGCTTGCTGGAGCCCAACTTCAGGAAAAGGAAATCAGAGTTTTACTGTGCTGGCCAGAGCACGTGGGTGGTGCTCATATCCACTGAGCACGTTACCTACGCCTGCAGCCAAGGTGGCCTCAGGGCAGCACCCCAGGAGCGGGCCTGAAAGGCTGCATAGAAGGGATCCCTGCAGCTCATATGGGTCAGCCCCCTGGGGCAGGAACTGGGTGTAGAGTAGATGTGGAGGGGCAACAGACCTCATCCAGCAGGGTGCATCTCCACTGCCCTCCAGCCAGCCTTCCTCCCGTGCTGCTCAAGCATTCTGGTTCCCCTTCCAGCACTTGCTTTATGCTCTGATGAAGGAGTGTCCTCTGGGCCATCTCTGGGGAGTATGGTTGCAGAGGGGTGCTGAACAAGCTTGCCACATCCATGCAACTCACATTTGTCCTGAGCCTTAGGCGGGGAAATTCCGACAGTTCCACTGTGCTTGCTGGAGGCTGCTGTATTCACTTCCTGTGGCCGCTAGAACAAATGACCACAAACTCGGTGGCTTATAACTAGACATTGCTTCTCTCATGGTTTTTAGGCCACACTTAAGGTGTCAGCAGGGCCATGCTCTCTCCTGGCCTCGAGGGGAGGATGCTTCCCTGCCTCTTTGAGCTTCTGGTGGCCCCAGGCTCTCCTTGGCTTGTGGCTGTGTCACTCCAGTCTCTGCCGTGGGCTTCATGTGGTCACCTTCTTTTAGTGTCTGTGTCTTATTTGATGGAGTCTCGTCCCCTGGCTGGAGTGCAGTGGCACAATCTCGGCTCGCTGCAACCTCCACCTCCTGGGTTCAAGTGATTCTCCTCCCTCAGCCTCCCAAGTAGCTGTGATTAAAGGTGCCCAGCTCATTTTTGTATTTTTAGTAGATACAGGGTTTCACCATGTTGGCCAGGATGGTCTCAATCATCTGACCTTGTGATCTGCCCACCTCAGCCTCTGATGGTGCTGGGATTACAGGCATGAGCCTCCACACCTGGCCTGTTTATTTACTAATTTATTTTGAGACAGAATCTTGCTCTGTCACCCAGGCTGGAGTGCAGTGGCAGGATCTCGGCTCACTGCAACCTCCGCCTCCTGGGTTCAAGTGATTCTCCTGTCTGGTTCTGTAACTGGGATTACAGGTACTATCACATCTGGCTAACTTTCGTATTTTTAGTAGAGACGGGGTTTTGTCATTTTGGTCAGGCTGGTCTTGAACTCCTAACCTCGTGATCTGCCTGCCTCAGCCTCCCAAATTGCTGTGATTACAGGCTTAAGCCACCACACCTGGCTTCTTCTCTTCTTTTATAAGGACACCAATTGTTATGAGCGGAATTGTCCCCCCTAAAATTCATATGTTGAAGGCTTAACCCTCAGTATCCCAGAATATGACTATATTTGGTGATAATCTTTAAAGAAGTAATTAAGGAGAGACCATTAGGGTGGCCCTAATGATATGACAGATGTACTTGCAAGAGATCAGGACACAGAGAGGCAGGAGGGGCCGTCGTGACAGAGAAAAGACCCTGTGACGAGGCAGCACTTTGGACCGTGGCCATCTGCCAGCCAAGAAGGCCTTGGAGGAAAGCCCTGAGGCACCTCCTCCAGCTTCCAGCCTCCAGGACTGTGAGAGAATAAATGTCTGCGGCTGCAGCCACCCAGTCCGTGGCATTTTGTTACGGCAGCCATAGCCAACCCATACACTAATGCGTTAACCCAGGGCCCACCTTAACTCAGTAGATCTCATCTTAACTGGATTACATCTGCTGAAAGTCTAGCTCCAAATAAGAGCATATTCACAGGTACGGGGCACCAGACCTCAGCACATCTTTTTGGGGAACACAACTCAACCCGATAGTCACCTTGAGTGCAAGCATCAGTTAATTAGCTTAGCAGATATTAAGGCCAGGCGCAGTGGCTCAGGCCTGTAATCCCAGCACTTTGGGAGGCCGAGGCGGACGGATCACCTGAAGTCAGGAGTTTGAGACCAGCCTGGCTAACAAGGTGAAACCCTGTCTCTACCAAAAATACAAAAAATTAGCCGGACGTGGTGGTGGGTGCTTGTAATCTCAGCTACTAGGGAGGCTGAGGCACAAGAATTGCTTGAACCTGGGAGGCTAAGGTTGCAGTGAGCTGAGATCACGCCACTGCACTCCAACCCAGGCAACAGTGCGAGACGGTCTAAAAAACAAAATACAAAAATTAGCCAAGTGTGGTGGTACACACCTGTAATCCCAGCTACTCAGGAGGCTGAGGCAGGAGAATCGCTTGAATCCAGAATGTGGAGGTCGCAGTGAGCAGAGACCACACCACTGCATGCCAGCCTGGGACACACAGTGAGACTCCACCTCAAAAAAAAAGATATTAAAGCCAGCCTCAGAGGCTCACGCCTTCAGCTGGGCACAGCCACTGGGAGGCATAGGCAGAAGGCTGGTGGGTGGGAGGAGACTAAGGGCATTTGTTGTGGTCCTTCTTGCTGGGTCACTGGGAGCTGGCTGTCTGTATTGAAGGCTGGTCTCTGTCAGGCAGCCCTCTCCCCATGTTCTGGTAAGTGCTCTCAGGTTTGAGGGCATTAAAGGCTCCCCGATATTCTAGCCGCCCAGATTTATCATGCCTAACCCTGTTTGCACCCTGGCAAACAGCTCCTTTACTGAATGCTCCTCAGCTAGCCCATGTGGGCATGCCATTTCCAGCTGACCCTGACTGACGCAGGCCATTTTCTATGCTCTTTTGGGATTGAGGAGTTGCGTACTGGTCAGAGCAGGAGTCAATTGCTGGGTAATTCTCTTGGTTATCAATTTTGGGGACACTCCTCAAAGATCAAGTTGGGGCAGTCTTGACCCAGGTGGGGAGAAGTTTCACAAGTGGAAAGATGTATATCAAGGTTGTATGACCCAGAAGACTCACTGCTACTGCAGATGGCCAGTTGCTTCCCCTCCCTGTGCCTACGCCTTTGCAATGTGACTCAACGGCTCCTCCCACCAAGAGGCAGTGCCTTCCTCCAGCCTTTGCTGGAGGAATCTGCAAAGGACCATGTAAACCCCAAGACAGAAACATCTACTGAGGAGTGTCAGGAACAGGTACTAACATCGAACACTCATCTCCTGGTTTGTGGTTATGGATTGAATGTATGTGTCCCCCACAAATCAGCACATTGAAATCCATACCCCTAAGGTGATGGTATTCGGGGGGTGCCTTCGGAGATAACTAGGTCATGATGGAATTAGTGCTCCTGTAACGGGACCCCCAGAGCTCTCTCTACCACATGAAGACACAACGAAAAGCTGGCCATCTGCAGCCTGGAAGAAGGCCTCACCAGAACATGGCCAAGCCTGCACCCTGATCCTGTATTCCAACCTCCAGAAATAAATGCCTGCTCTTTATAAAGCACCCAGTCTGTGGTACTATTACAGCAGCTAAAACAGAGAAAAAGGTTGTTTCATCTCTAAATTATTTCCTACAACTTCCAATCCCTACTTCATTGAAGTGGAATCTGTGGCTACAAAATAAACCTCGTTAGGTCTCCCACGGTCAGATCGTTTCTTACTGGAATGTGTATTTCTCATCTGTGACCTTCATCAGCTATCATCATCTGCTTTTGTGATCGGCAATGCTCACTGTCCCCCACAGATCTCAAGGCCCTCAGGGCAGGGCCGCTGTCTACACCATCCACAGCATCCTTGGCACCCCCAGCCCATTCTGAGCCTTTGGTTTCCCAAAGCCCATCATCACTTTCCATGAATTCTTCGTGCCCAGACATTTCAGTTGGGGTATGAAACGCTGATATCTATCATAAGCCACAATTACCCAACTGCACGATCACTAGAAGATGCGTTTGTACAGATGTGGTATCCACAATGCCACTTTTGCCACGTGGTATTAGAGTGATGGCTTCCTTCTTGCCTTTTCTAACTCCATGAGGCGGGCGCTTGTGTCGGGCCTTGTTCTAGCTGCCAGGGATGCATCCACACACCAAAGAGGTTAACTCCCTTTGTCTTGGACGGAGGAAAAGACACAATTACAACAAAATGCGACAGCTGTACCAGAGAAAGACTGGATGCTCCAGCAATCACCGCAACCTGACCTTCTTCTCCTTAGAGTCAGGGGAGAAAGGTGGAGGGAGGGGGGGGGTCCCCTCAGCCACTGTATGAGACTGGGGACAAATGTGGCCAAGAGAACAGGTCCAAAGGCAACTCTGGACACCCCAGAGGTTTCAGGAAGGTTAGAAAAAGCAGCAAGAGAGAACAAGGAGCGGCCAGAAACGCAGGAGAAAACCAGGCCAGCTCGGCGTCTGGGAAGCCAAGTGAGGTGTTTCTTAAGGACTGCTCCACGAACGCAAAGGATGCTAACTTCAGGTGAGAACTGAGGCGACCCGTCACTCCCTGCCACAGGGGACCGTGAGTGCAGCTTGAACCGAGGCGACCCATCACTCCCTGCCACAGGGGACCGCAAGTGCAGCTTGAACCAAGGCGACCCGTCACTCCCTGCCACAGGGGACCTCAAGTGCAGCTTGAACCGAGGCGACCCATCACTCCATGCCACAGGTGACCAGAAGTGCAGCTTCAGCAGAATGGATTTTATGGCAAATGCAGGAAGAGAAATTACGAACACTTCAAGACTAGAGACCATGGCACAATTGGCAAAGGAGAGAGGTATGGGCCATCACGGGGGCTAAAACCCAGTGTGTAGTGTTCCAGAAGGAAGAAGGGAGGGGTGCAAGGAAGGGCATGTAGAAAATGTGCTACCAAGTCAAATAAAGCGAGACCAAATTCCACTGGCATTTGAAATGGGATGAACCCAGTAAGAGCACCTTCCACATTCATAAGGGGTAGGGCAAGGAATACCCACCGAGGCACCCGGGGCTGTGCATTTGCCAGGGCCTTGCTCTTTCCAAGAAGAGATGGACTTGTACCTATCTGATGAGGAGCAGCCAGTGTAGATGGCATAAAGGAGAGGAGAGGAAGCAGGTGCAGAGTGGAGTCTGGGGTGGAAATGGGATCCAAACACGGCTGCTCAAATCTTTTCCTCCTCACACTTGGCCAAGGGCACAACTCTATCTCCTAAGTATTCCAGTTCAAGACTCATGTGTGTTCTGCCCCACAATTTACTCATATTGCTCCATGATTAGGATGGGGTGTGACACACATCATCTAAAACTTGACAGCTCCCAGTGTCTGCCACATCAGTCCCAAACTCCCACATATTGCCAGGACACACCACAAGCCCCACAGCAGCCTCTGCTGGACAAGGCAAGCGCACTGCTTCGGTTTCAAACATGGTTTCTACGGCTCTGGCCCAGTCCCTTCTGCCCCAGGGGCCTCAGCTTTTGGCACTTGCACCCCTGCCCCCAATTTCTCATTTTTTCAAGAAATGGCCAAGACCCACTTTCTCCAGCAAGATCAGTCTACTTTTCTGAAATGCTTAATGCCCTAGATCTGTAACATGATCTTCACTGAATTATTCGTAACTGCTTTTTTTTTTTTTTTTGGATTGGAGTTTTGCTCTTGTTGCCCAGGCTGGAGTACAATCGGGAGACCTTGGCTCACTGCAACCTTAACTTCCCAAGTTCAAGCGATTCTCCTGCCTCAGCCTCCCAAGTAGCTGGGATTACAGGCATGTACCACCATGCCCGGCTAAGTTTTTGTATTTTTAGTAGAGACAGGGTTTCTCTACATTTGTCAAGCTGGTCTCGAACTCCTGACCTCAGGTGATCCACACACCTCACCTAGTGGGATTACAGGCGTGAGTCACCGTGCCGGGCCCTGTAACTGTTTCATTAGCTCCCCACCCCTTGATGACCTGAGGCCTTTGACTAACAGGAACACAAGGACAAAGCAGACTGCAGTGAGTAGGGTTGTCGACCTGTTACAAAATCCATCTAAGCTTCAGTTTCTGAAAACCAAGGTTAGTCACATACCCCCTTCACAGGATTCTATGGGGACCAAATAGAAATGGACACTCCTGCCACATGGTAAGCGATCTTCAAATGCTATTAAACAAAACGCAAGTTTCCCTCTCCCTTCCATTATCTCAATTCTCCATGACACCCTCCCTCCCCCGCACCAAAAGGTGCTAGATATAATGGGGGCATGCGGAATTCAAGCAGTTTCTTCCCATGTGCTCATGACTTGATAATTTCTCAATTTATGGAAAAAAAGTCAGGTTTCAAAGTAGTCACATCTAATAGTATACTAAAACATGCCCCTCTACTTCTCATATTTATAACAAACTCTTGTGTTGAGGGCTCCTGACCGACTGCAGTAAGGGAGCTGCTCAGCTGCATATGAAACCCCGAGCCAGAGCGCCTCTACTTGTGAAATGTGTAGCTGACAGCCACTTCACACACATTTCAGCTACAGAAAACATATTCAAGAAAGAATGTTAAAAAGTTTCCTTGTATCCTACAAGGGGTTCTCTCTAGATGTAAACAAATCTGGATGAAATATTGTAATCCAAGTATACCATTTCCCACATTGTGAATCTTCTGTGCTGGTGGGGAGCCAATCCAGGGAACACACCTGAAAGGGAATGAGCATCCAAGGTCTTCCCCACACCTCACAAGGCCCACCCTTGTTTCCACTGACCCTTTCTTTGGCCTGAAACCCCCAATTTCCTCCAAAGGCAAAATGAAACTCAAATCTCTCTAGACGCAAAGACTAAGTCTTGACTATGCCAACCTATTGGTTTGTAACTACACTGCTCAAGGATCCTGCTTCTTCTCCTTCGACCCTCTCGGGAGCTCCCCGCAAGAGATTTTGTCTCGCACAGACAGACCGTATTTCCCTTTGTCAAGAAGCAATCAGAGTACTCTACCTGCAGGAGACAATAAATGTTGAGTAACTTACGTATAAGACCATTCTAGAATACTTTTGTAGTGAACTGCCCCTATTCTGAAGATTAACGTGTTTCCTTCTGATGATTTAGACTCTATAGCAGGGTCCACAAACTACCCCATGCAGCCCATCAGCAAAATAATCATTTTAAAAACACTCCTTTAAAAATGTAAAAACCTGGGCCAGGCGCGGTGGCTCACGCCTGTAATCCCAGCACTTTGGGAGGCCGAGGCGGGTGGATCACGAGGTCAAGAGATCAAGACCATCCTGGTCAACAAGGTGAAACACAGTCTCTACTAAAAATACAAAAATTAGCAGGGCATGGTGGCATGTGCCTGTAATCCCAGCTACTCAGGAGGCTGAGGCAGGAGAATTGCCTGAACCCAGGAGGCGGAGGTTGCCGTGAGCCGAGATCGCGCCATTGCACTCCAGCCTGGGTAACAAAACCGTCTCAAAAAAAAACCAAAAAAAAAAAAACAACAAAAAAAACCCCATAAAAACCTAAGAGAGAGCATATGTGGCCTGTGGAGTCTAAGATATTTACTATTTGGCTCTTTATCCAAAACCCCTGACAGTGCCTCTGGACAAGGGTGTAACAGATGAGTTGTGGCGAAAGGGACTGAGAGGACAGGTAGAAACCCGGGCGGCCTGTGAGGAACCTCGAGGTGTGACGCTTCTTTATCCCAGTCATTCAGAGACTCGACTCGAAGCACCTGATTTTCTGGATGAACCCCCAGGAGCCTGTCAACTTTCAAAATCACCACAGCTGTCTGCCACCTGCCAGACTTATTTTGGGTCAGCAGTAATAAATGGAGAAATAAGTAAAAATAGTTGCAGGTTGTGAGAAATAAAAAGCTATTTAATGTTTGATAGACAAATTCAAGTCCATAAATTTCCTTGAAAGATGCTAAAAATGTTATTCTCGTTTTTTAAATTAAATTTACAGTTTCGTTTTTACAAAGTTCTGTACATAAAAATAGATATACAGAAACAAACCCCATCAACTGTCTGCATCAGTAATCCTCACTGGTGGGCTCACCATTGCTAAGGAAGACATCATTCAACGCAACCTGTCACAGAGACTGTCCTGGCAGCAAGATTTCTAACTTCAAAATATCATTACTCTTTTATCAAGATTGCTAATCATCTAGAGGCCTTTACCTACCAACTAGCAATTAACCATGAAATCAATGAATGCAATCACTGTCTCCAAATGGAACATGACCACTGACCTAACACCTAGTGGCAACATCTATACCCTTTGCTGCCTGGAGCCCTGACATATGCAGCTGTAGTCATGAACAGAAACAAACCCCACCTTCCCCTGGCTAGTCACTGTGAAAAGGGTGCGTAAGGCAATCGAATCGAGGGTTAAGGATTCATCTTGCTAATGTCAAAAGCTACACTAACAAGATTCTTAGCCTCATCCGCCAGATGACGACGGGCCTCTGCGTCCAGGTCTCCAGGAGCAGGTTCCACCTCCTTCACCAGACAAAGGGTTATAACCTGGGATGACAGAAAGGAAGCAAAACAGCATGGATAAAAATCTGAAAACCTGGGAGCATTCTATATCCAAAATAAAATTCTGACTGACATGCAAAGCACTACAAAGATGTGGATTCTAAGGTACATTTAAAAAAACTTTAGCTACTATTAAAAAAAAAAACCTTTATATTGTGATTGCCATTTGAATTGATTTTCTGGTGGAGAAAAAAGAAGTCATTCAACTTCTTTGTCCTAACCTCCAAAACACATGCAAAAGAGTCATCAAAAACTTCCTCAAGATGGCCTGATTTAAGTATATGAAGGCTCCTATCACAGAGAATGTATTACTGAAACTCACACATTCAAATAAGGACTGTTCAAACTACAGAAAACGGATTTTAAAAAATCAAAACAGAATGAAACTTGCCACTTCTACCAGGCAGAGCCAGGTCATCTGTGTGCTTCCCCGCTCCCCCTGCCCTACTCCCTCGTGAGCTTCCCAAAGTCAATGGACAACTGGGGACCTGGTTGAGTGCTCAGGTTCCCAGAGCTCAGGGTCAGCCAGAACTTAAATATGTTGGTTTTACTCCTTACTGGCAGTGGAATCTTTGGGCAATACAATCCTGTGCCTCAGTTTCCCTATTTGTAAAACCAGGCTAGTCAAAGCCCCAGCTCAGGAATGCCGGGGACGCTGAAAGAGGCCATGCACGCATTCCATCTTCTACGATTTCCGTTCCTATCCTAAATATCACGTCTTGTGTCTAAAAATAAGCTTCTAGCAGGACCATCTAAAAATAGCATTTTCTTTGTATCACCTTCTCTACAGCAAGCCAGGTTGTCTCCTGACACAAAGGGGATCACAGCTCAGCATTTAAGGTCAGCCAAGTTTGTGGCCCATGTCCCAGTCTGTCTTCAGTCCTCACAGACACCATCAGGTCTCTAGGCCTCTGCTGTGCGCCCTTTCCTCCTATAGAGAGTACAAAGTCTTCCGCCCTGGAAGTGTTCTACAGTGTTCTAGTGTCTTTGCTCTCTCATTCCTCAACAGTAACTTGCAACTCTTAGCCAGAATCACAAAAGATTGCTTATTTTTGTTTGCGAGTCCCATCTTCCCAGACTTGAAATTCTTGGAGATGGGATGAAGACAGACTGGTACGGCACCACTCAGAGTCCCCAGGGCAGTGTTGCCCACAGGAAAAAGCTTTGAATGAGCATCTGTCTGCCACTCCTTGTTATTTGAAGAAACATGGTGGTCCTGGCTAGGAAGGCCAAAACCACTGTGTTCCAGCTCCTTGACACTCATCTGAAGACTGGCAGAGAACTCCTTGTCCTAATTAGCACTCCCTCTACGGGACTGCAGAGGGATCAAGTGAGAATACTGTACTACAAGTACAATCCTTCCAAGTCCTAAGTGAGGGCCTAGGAGGTGGTTTGCATCTGTTTCCTTTACTGAATCTTCACAATCCTAAAGAATTGGTCTTAATTTAGGCACAAAGAAACAGTCTTGTTTATAAAAGGTAACTATATCCTGTAAGTGTTGAAAATGTGTTAACATTTGATATCAGTGGTGCTTACCACCTCCCCGCAAAGGCTTTCTGTCCGATTTCCGTTTTGGGATGACAGATGACGTGGAAGGCCCAGGGCTGTCTTCCTCCTGTTTGAATACACACAGGTGTAAGAAACAATGAAAACATTCTACTTGGCAACCTTCACCTACTGCAAAATGCCAGCTGGCCGAAGTCTCCAGTCACCTGAGGCTTCTTTGCATTTCCTTTGTAACTTTTTCCTTCTTGCATGCTGTCCCACATTTCAATCTTCTGTCTCCTTTTTTCTTCTTCAAGCTGAGAAACAATCACATTGCACAGAAAGAATTCAGAGACTGCCATTGCTCTCAAAGACAACAGTAACTGACAATTCCTAATTGAAGTGTCTTTCAGAACAAATGCCACCCTCATTTTCTTTGGTTAAGATAACCATGTGATCTGGTGGTATGAGTTTAACTCACAAAGAGAAGCTTTGGTTTTTGCACACTATGAGAGAAAGCAAAATGTTTCATGAAAAAGATGATGACGCCATGTTCTTCTGAAATTCACGTCTCTCAGGACATTTTTGGTAAGGTGGAAGACACAGGCATGTGCACACACTCACATGTACCCTCCAACCTGTCCCTCCTCCTGTGCTCTGTACCTGTCATTGTAAAATATTCACACATCTGCTGTTCCCTAACGAGTGTATTTTTCTTGATTTCACCAATACTGACATGGTAGGAACTGAAATACTTTTAAATCTAATGGGATCGGACCTGGTCCTAGAAGCCTGGAGACAACGCAGACAGCGACTGTAATCGACTGAGCATCAGCCAATTTCTATGTACATGTTCAAACTGAAACCAGGTGCTACCTGTTTCAGCTTCTCTTTATGCTTTTCAACTTGAGCATTTAGTTCTTCTTGCATTTTCAATCGTGCAGCTGCTAAAGCTTCTTGTCGTTTAACAACAACATCGGGTTCTGAAACGTCAGAAAAAAACTGAGATCAAACACTTTGTGGAATAGAAACCTGAGTGTCCGCATTATTAGAAGTACAAAGAGGTATCGACATCAGACAATGAAACATGTTTTTACATGAGTAATCCTGACCCCTCTGCATATATTTTACTGCTTCAAGGGGCAGGGGTCTGTTGCTGAGCCACGGATTTCAGCTCCAAATATCCGTATCAGCAGAAACCTGTTAGAAATGTCAATTTCTGAGTTCTCCTGAGCAATACCAATTCATAAAGCCTGGGATGGTGGCCACACAGAGCACATTCTGGGTACCTCAATGACACCCTCAGTCTCTAGGTTGACCAGAATCCCGGAAGACTACCAAGGAAATAGAAAGTTTTCTAAATCATCCATCCCTTAACTAGCCCAGGAGTAAGATTCTTAGGTATTTGTTTCTACAGAAAAGAAAAATCCTTCCACATAGCATTATGAATAGAAATGAACGCCCCAGCTTAACATGTATGGCCGGGCGCA
>CM052653.1:140477427-140525713 GCA_028533165.1 Leontopithecus rosalia
ACATGGTGAAACCCCGTCTCTACTAAAGATACAAAAAATTAGCTGGGCCCGGTGGCGCGTGCCTGTAATCCCAGCTACTCAGGAGGCTGAGGCAGGAGAATTGCCTGAACCCAGGAGGCGGAGGTTGCAGTGAGCCGAGATCGCGCCATTGCACTCCAGCCTGGGTAACAAGAGCGAAACTCCGTCTCAAAAAAAAAAACAAAAAAAAAAAACATGTATTTTCATCTGGTTTGTAAAACAAAGTCTACCATCTCAATCTCAGTACCAGTGACTCAGATGAATGACAATTTACACTATTTCACTATTCTAAAAACATGTAGCACTTCTTTTGAATATGTCCACAGAACTGTATCTTCTAACTAGTGAAAAGGCTACCTTTCAAAGAGAATGAGTTTTTTAAACGGGTAAATAAAACTGGAAATCAGGTCTGATGGATAAGTTAGTGAAAATCAAAATGATGTGGACATGAAGAAATAAGGCTGCCTGTTAATTCTCTCAAAATGTTCTAGGGATAACTCAAGTTAGTGGGCAGACCCACAAGTACAGAGAAAATATGTTTTCATTTGAAACCAGCCTATAAATGAAAAGCCATCCAACAAGACATGCACTCAGAGCACCATCAGGCAGGTTCTCCCTTTCATTAACTCTCTGAAACAATAAAAGTTACACAAGCACCAAAATCAGCTTCAGAAGCGGAAAAACGTTCTTTTTCCTCCTATACAAAAGAGAACCACATACTACTAATATTTTTTTTCAGAGACAGAGTCTTGCTCTGTCACCCAGGCTGGAGTGCAGTGGCTCCATCTCAGCTCACTGCAACCTTCGCCTCCCTAGTTCAAGCGATTTTCCTGCCTCAGCCTCCTGAGCAGCTGGGACTATGGGCACACGCCACCAGGCCCAGCTAATTTTTCTATTTTTAGTAGAGATGGCATTTCACCATGTTAGCCAGGGTGGTCTCAAACTCCTGACCTCAGGTGATCTCAGGCCTGACCTCAGGCCCGCCTCAGCCTCCCAAAGTGTGGGGATTATAGATGTGAGCCACTGCACCCAGACCCTTTTTTTTGGGAGGTCAAGGCGGGCAGATTACGAGGTCAGGAGTTTGAGGCCAGCCTGACCAACATGGTGAAACGCGATCTCTACTAAAAATACAAAAACTAACTGGGTGTGGTGGCATGCGCCTGTAATCCCAGCTACTTGGGAGGCTGAGGCAGGAGAACTGCTTGAACCCAGGAGGTGGGGGTTGCAGTGAGCTGAGATCACGCCACTGCATTCCAGTCCGAGCAACAGGGCGAGACTCTGTCTCAAAAAAAAAAAAAAAGACAAAGCCTCACTCTGTTGCCCAGGCTGGAGTGCAGTGGCAGGATCTCAGCTCACTGCACCCTCCATCTCCTGGGTTCAAGCGATTTCTCCAGCCTCAGCCTCCCCAATAGCTGGGATTACAGGTGCCTACCACCACGCTGCACTAATTTTTTTATTTTTAGTAGAGGTGGGGTTTCACCATGTTAGCTAGGCTGGTCTCAAACTCTTGATCTCAGGCAATGTGCTGGCTTTGGCCTCCCAAAAGTGCTGGGATTCCAGGCGTGAGATACCCAGCCCAGCTGAGAACCATATACTTCTTATAATTTTTTAAAGGCAGGGTCTCAGTCAATTGCCCATGCTGGAGTGTAGTGTGGCCCAATCATAGCCCACCGCAGCTTTGACTTCCTGGACTGAGTTCTCCTGAGCAGCTGCGACTATAGGTTTGTGACGCCACTCCTGGCTATTTTACTTTTTTAATAGAGACAGGGTCTTGCTATGCGGCCCATCTTACTTTTAATAAGAGTCTAACTCTTAATAAAAGAAGGAGGTGCAGAACCACCGCTTTTATTTCGGTTATCAGGCACTAACCCACAGCAGCCGCAGCTCTGTCCAGCTGCCTCTGCCTCAAGGCTCTTAGCCGGGTGGAAAGCTTCTGAAAGACCACGTAGAGAAGGATGCAGCTGAAGACGATGTACCAGCCATAGGTGGCCAGCAGGGAGCCCACTGAAAAGAAAAAAAAAGTTTTCAAAAAACTCAAAATGGCACTACCAGTTGACTTCTCCGTAAGACTCAACAGAGTTTAACTCCTGCCCTCAAAGCCTTCATGGTCTAGCTGAGGAAAAGTAGATCGTTAAAACATGAACAAGAAGTGCGACAATTCAGGGATCTCCGAGAAGTGAGACTTCTCAACCAATTGCGGAGGGGGCAGTTAGGGGGTGGAGGACACAGCAACTGGGTTTTGAAAAACGAAGAGCAACTGGTCTGAACCAGGAAGGCAAAGGCCTTTCAGACCTAGGGAACCACATACAAAGGGGGTGACAGGGCGGGGAGTTAGGAGTGTGTATGGGGCTGTGTGGGGCAGGTCCCAGGGGCAAACGCCAAGGGCCGAGCGACTCCAGTAACTGCAACAGGAAGAGCCTGGTTCGCAAAAAAGACTTGTGCAAACAAGGGTCAGCCGAGCCGCCAAGGCAAGTGCGGCTCCCGAGAGGCCACCGCAAGGTCCGGGCCTGCTGCCCAGAGTCCGCGTCAGCGCCAACGCCCGCCAGTTCCCAGGGCTCCCAGGGCTCCCAGGCCCCGGCGCCGCGAGCAGCGGAGGACGACCCACCGATCATGGCGGCGCGCGCCCTGCTGCCCCGCAGCGACTCACCGGTGACGTGTAGGAAGCGCAGCCCCTCGGTCTCCAGGGCCGGCCTCGCGGACAGAGGTTCCTCTTCCCGCTCCATGACGGCAGCCGCCGCCCAGCCCGGCTGCCGCGCCTGCAGCAGGGCGCTTCCTGTGCGCTTCTACGCACACGTGGCGCGCCGGGACGCGATTACGGTCCCGGCCAATCGCACGTCGACCCCGCCCCGACGCTGAGCCGAACGCAGAGGGGGCGTGGCCGAGGGGCATGGCGGGCGGGGGTGGGGGGTCCCGCCCGTACTCTCTAGGACTAGGACGGCGTAGGTGCACGTTCTGTGCCAGCTCCTGGCTTGAGTGGGGGCGGAGGACCAACCTCTTTCACGGATTTCTTAACGAATTTCTCCCTTTTTTTTCCTAATTGGACACTGAAGCCAAGGAGGTCGGGGCCGCCCGGAGGCAGGATTTGCACCCATATCCTTGCCCTGGGCACATTGGACAACGGCTTAGTGGGTTGACTCCCCCCAGCATTTGAGGGTTGCAGCCAGCGTCCACTCCCACAAGTGAAAACACGAAATGTGGACAGCCTCCTGCTCCTGCTGCCGGTGATACCTTTCAGACCAAGAAAGTCCCCACTGATCCTCAAGATTTTCTCCAAAATCAAAACCTCTTAGGAAAAAACGATCGTAGTAACGGCTCTAACCTGTGTTGAATTATACTGTATCACAAGACACTATCACAGTTATTTATAATAGTGTCCTGGCTGTTTGCCCTACCTACTGTTCTGCACCCTCCTCCACCACTCAAATAGCGCCGCTTTTATGGTGACCATAACCATCCTATTTGAAATTTGACCTTGGGTTTTTCTGGAGAAGCATTTGCAGTGCACATACCTAGCTGTGTCTCAAAAGAAGGGTGGGAATTGGGAATATAAATGAAAAAATAACAGGTGACAACATCCGAGTGCTCTGTCACCACCATTGCCAGAAGCAAAGTGGGAAAGGCAAACCCTGACATGAAGCATGAGTACAAAAGCACTTCTTCCATGCAGGTTTGCCAAGAAGTTCCTCAAGGGGGATGGCTGCAGGGATTTGTGCACTGACCTCAAGCTTTCCCAGAAATATGTTCAGAAAGCAAGAAGGGGAGCTGGAGTTCATGATGCCACAGCAAAGAAAAACCTGAAAGCTCTAATTCCCTGTTGGCCACCTTGAAAATGCACTCCTCAATCAACAAATTAAGGACTCTGGATGTGATCCATAAAGGCTGTGAAGATAGCTTATCAATTTAATAAGTTTAGGAGGGAGAATATCATTTCCTTCTTCACGTTTGCCTTTCACTTGTAAAAGATGAACTATCTTTAATTTGCTTCAGTGATTTCTCCCTTGCTCTGGCATCTTGCAGGAACATTTATGTACTAAACTAGATGACCTCTTAGGATTATAGTTGCAATCCTCGGTCTCAGGTTAGCTTTAAATCCATCTTACATCTAAATACTGACAAACTAGACAGGATGAGCAGGGTTGCCTGACCTCTTTTGTTAGGCTGTGAAGGACATTAGGTACGCTGTACTGGGATCACAGTTCATGGAAAAAAAATGGTTAAGTCCTCACTTTTCTCTCAGGAAGCTCATAGCAAAACAGTTTCAATCAATGCTTGGGAGCAGTTTTATTTTTATACAGTAACTTAACAGAATGGTTTAACACACAGTTCCCCATCTTAACAAGGTGTCAGATGAAGACTTGAGAGCTTCAGGGACTCTGCAGTGGGCTGGGAGTGGTGGCTTCTGCCTATAATCCTATAGCACTTTAGGAGGCTGAGGTGGGAGGATCACTTGAGGTCAGGAGTTCAAGACCAGCCTGGGCAACACAGCAAGATCCCATCTCTACAAAAAAAATTTGGCCAGGTACGGTGGCTCTCACCTGTAATCCCAACACTTTGGGAGGCTGAGGTGGGTGGATCTCCTGAGGTTGAGTTCAAGACAAGCCTGGCTAACATGGTGAAACCCTGTCTCTACTAAAAATACAAAAATTAGCCAAGCGTGGTGGTGGGCGCCTGTAATCCTAGCTACTAGGAAGAGTGAGGCAGGTGAACTGCTTGAACTTGAGAGGTGGAGGTTGCAGTGACCTGAGATTGTACCACTGCACTTCAGCCTGGTTGACAGAGTAAGACTCTGTCACACACACACACACACACACACACACACAAACACAAAAGAAAGAAAAAGGTTATGAAGGAAGATTCTAAATTGCAAAGATTTGTGGTTGCTGGCTTTGAAGCCACGTTAATGAATTAAGTCAACATGCACATTATCAAAATGCCAAAATGTTGCATCTGGTGAAATGAAGGGAACTTTTGCTTTATTTGCCTTATCTGCCCTATCCTGTAATGTCTGTAATCACAAAGATGGTATAAATTCTAACATTTAGGTTCTATCATTTAAAAAAGGCAACAATCCTTTCTCCTCAGAACTTTGCAATATAAAACAGAAACCAGTATTAACTCATGAAAATAATGCATTGTAAACATATATAAGGTATACTTGTAAACTACTGTGAACTAGTGTTGCATACATATGTACATACAGTATAATGGATATATTCCACTAAAATCTAGATTTTTAATTATTTGACTGCATGGATGATGGGCTCTTGTTTCAGTTCCTAGCACATTGTTCTTACAGTTCTACTGACAGAAGTTATTCATCCTAGCCAGGCATTTACATTACCTTTGTGCCTTTAATCAGGTGTTATGACCTCACCTGGGTTGGTTTGTCTGGCACTAGAAAGGTATTACAACAAACACTTTGCTCAATGGAATTGCTCAGGTACTATTTGCAAAAACAGGACACAGGTAGACAGTAATCAGAACTGCCACCTGTCACTGAACACATAGGCTAAATGACTGGCCCTAATTTGTCACTCTTTCTCACAGCCATATCCTGCTATAAAAGGTGAAAGGAGTCTATTTCCCCATCAACCTTTGACTTTGTATACTTGGCGAGATGGCTTGCTTTGGTTAAGAGCAAGTAGGCAGAATGAAGTGTGTGTTTTGAATGTGGGCAGGCCTTAAGAAGCCCCTAGTGTTTACTTCTTGTGCCTTTGCCGGGTGAGCTGGCTCATCTGAGACCTGTAAAGAAACCAAGCCACACCAGTTAATCCAGACCTACAGTGCTAAGCAGAGCCAACTATAAGAATAAATAGTGGTTGATTAAAACCCCTGAGTTTTGTGGTGGATTGTTATACAGCATTATTGTGGCAACAGCTAACTGAAAAAGTGCCAAGCTTTTTATAAAAGTATACGCAACAAGATTGGATTACAACTGTCGTGGCTAAGGGAGATCGGAGAGATGGCAATCAAATAGTAGTGTTCTTCAAATATGAGTAAGTTACACCCCTTTCAATAGCAAACATTCCCGAAGACTCTCCATGCGACCTTTATGTTAACTACGTACATATCTAAAACTAGAGGGTGGGTATGGTGGCTCAGGACTGTTCCCCCAGCACTTTGGGAGGCCAAGGTGGGAAGATCACTTAAAGCTAGAGTTGGAGAGCAGCTTGGGGAAGAAAAAAACCTCAAAAACAACCCATAACCAGGATAAGTGGGACACACTTATCAATTCCAAAAATGGAATCATTTCAGTGTCCTATCAGAAGATGGAGCGACAGGCAAGTCTGCATTAACGTAATGGCCACGTGGGAGTAGAAAAGGTGGCCTTACTGGCATGTTCATGACATTGCAGGAGGAGGACTAATCCAGCCCAGGAAGCCTACTGAGGAAATGCTGCCCCACATTTACAAATGAAACACATCCTTAGACTTCACTGCAAACGCACCGTGATGACACACAACTTGGCAGCACAGTGAGTGTTTATTTTTATGATTTGTAGAAAACTGACATTTAGATTTCAAAACTTATATTACAAAATTATCAGCAGCAGTCTTAAGTATTTCAACAACGCTGACAGATTCCACTTTGCTAACACAAACAAGGCTATTATCCCATGTTTGAAAAGCAGGACTTGTTCTAAGAGGGCCGATTGCCATGCATCTGCCCCATCGCTCAGGACCCGTTTGTGACGGTGTCTTCTTCCATCTCTTCTTCACCATCATCAGTGGGTCCTAAAGAAAAACCACAAAACCAAAAGTAGAATCAGTTTTAGAGAATCTATCTCCTTGGCATGTGAGTGCTTGTTCCGTGGCCCCTGTTTGCTAGGCACTGAAGCAGGTCCAAACAGATCAAAAGCAGCCCCTGCCTTTGAGGAGCTTATTGCCCAGGGACAGTCTAGTCTGTCTTTGGCAGGTTTGGGAAGAGATGATCAGTTTCAAAGGAAAAGGGTCACAAAAGTTTCAGAATTGCTGCCTCCCACTGTAGTTGACGATAATTCATTTTTGTGAAGGTATAAAGTCTACATTCGTGTGCTTTTCATGGCACTACCATAGCAAAGAAACTGGAAATACTCAAAACCTTTGGGCACCTTCTACACACCAGATATTGGCAACAGTTCAATGACTTTATTGTCTCTAAATTAGGAAAATATGGCAAAAATTACCAAAAAATGTTACATTTGTTCAACAATTTATGGCAGATATTTTGGTCAATGTATTCCTGGGGTGGGGGGGGGGTTGTATCCCTTTCGGTTCCTTGGGGAAATTAGGAGTGTCTGACTTAACACCAGGCAGCTGGATTCCTGTATTGGCTTCATCAGTCCAGCCCCTGCAATATGCTATTTTGATTGACGAGCATGAAGAAAATTTGGCCACACAGGCATATAGTTAGAAAAGGGAGAGAAACATTTCAGGCTGGGCGTGGTGCTCATGCATGTGATCCCAACACTTTGGGAGGCTGAGGAGGGCAGATCAGGAGGTCAAGAGATCGAGACCATCATGGCCAAAATGGTAAAACCCCGTCTCTACTAAAAATACAAAAATTAGCTGGGCTTGGTGGTACACCCTTGTAGTCCCACTACTCAGGAGACTGAGGCAGGAGAATCAGTTGAACCCAGGAGGTGGAGGTTGCAGTGAGCCGAGATCATGCCACTGCACTCCAGCCTGGCGAAAGAGTGAGACTGTCTCAAAAAAAAAAAAAAATAGCCTTTGCAGATAACAACAGATATTATTCTTAGATACTATGCTAAAACTTGACAAATGGCAGCTTCCTAAAAGTTAGACGGCAGTGTGAAGTCTGAAACCTTACCAGTGAACTTTTCATACTTTACTTGGTTTATCTTGCACTTTGAACAAATCTTGTACCTGTACATGATTTTGTATCATTTGGAAAACAGAGGTTCCCGGGTTTTGCAGATCTTCCAAATGTTGAAACATTTAATTACACATCAGAAATGTCACACCCACTAAATTCACATGCATTAACATTACTACTGAGTTCCCCAGAAAAGTCTTTTAAGTACTGGGAAGCTGGCAGGTTACAGCAGTGGATATAAGTTTTCCAAATTTTAATTTTTGCTTGAAATCTTAAATTTTCAATTGTTTTCCTTGAAGTGACAGGCTCATTTCATTGTGTTTGAGAAGAGACAGCTGCCTCTCAACTGAAAGGACTGCCCAGTGCATGGAGATAGCCACCCAACTCAAGTATGCAGACAATGCAGACATGTGTAGCCCCATTCTCTCACCCAGAATTTCCGACATGTGCTCGAGGAGTGACATTTAATCATCTTCACTGCTGCATCCAGAACACTCTTACGTGAAACTGGTATGCATTGTACTGGGAGCACAGAGTAGGGAAGAATATATCAAATATTATTTAGCCCGCTGCCTTGATTCCTGCTGAGGGGCCAGCAGTTCTACCTCCTATTGCTCCAGCACGGCAAATGTTCGCACAAAAACAAGTTACACCTTGGTGTATCTGATAAAGAAAAGTCTTGATCTTATGGACTCTCAGAGGCCCACAAACCATACAGTAGAAAATCACTGTTCTTAAAAAATGTCTTTTTCATTTTTAGCTCCCAGCTCAAACATTATTTCCCTAGAAACTTTCCCCAAGATAGCAGTCGAAGTAGAGGTCCCCAGTTACATTCATATCAAAACTTGTAAGATGTATTTCAGTATTTTTTGATATCCCCAGTGCCCCACCTGCTGCCCAGCATAAAGCAGGCATTCAAATAGCAGAATAGCTACCACTTATCAAAAACTCGCTAATGTTGAGCCCTGCGCTAAGTGCAGTCTCCTAGGCCTCTCGGCAACCTTCTGAGGTTTGGTACTATTAACGCAGATTTAAAGATGAGAAAACAGACTTGAAAAAACTTGTCCAAGGGCAGAGCTGGTGAAGCTAAGATTTGGGCCTCAGACTGCTTGGCTCTAGAGCCCGTGTTCCTGACTACGAGCTATTATGCACACACACAGATACAGATAGGCAAACGTTCACATGGCTATCTCTAGTGTTCAGTTCACTCCATGGCTGAAATAATACTAGCTTCAACTTTTATATAAAACCCCCCACAGCACTATGACTTAACTTTCTTCATCCAGTACTTTATCTTCAAAGAGCATTTAAAGGGATTTCATGTATTAGATGTGATGTAAGGAGGCACTGTTCCAGCATTCTGGAGTCATAACATCTTAATAGTTATGAGAGTCACGCCGAGTGTAACACTAATTTGAATGTACAAAGAACACCGTTTGCTCACCTGATCTGCGTTCTCTGCCAGGAATCTGACCAGACTGTAGCAAGCCCTTCAGCCTCTCCACTTCAGCCAGAGTTGAAGCATTTGCTATAGCATTCTGGAGGACAGAGGGCAATGGAGATGGATGATTAACTTCAAGTATCAACTACCCAGAAAACTAAGTATCAGTCACCTACAGAAATTCACAGCAACTTCTCCATTTGGAACATGAAACACTTTGGTGTTGGGGGAAGAATGTTATTGGCATACAGAAATAACACTGGAAGACAAATCACAAATGTCTAAAATTGGGGAAGAGATGTGGGCCCTCTTACAAAAGAGAGCAAATAATCACTCCACATGTCCTAAAATTGTTGCTAAATGAAATAACTACGTGAATTATTTGAATAACTATTTGAAGGAACTATTGAATAATTTAAAGAGGCAACATTATAAAACTAGGGTCCTTACTGATTAGCCAAAATTATTTGCCAGACAGCAAATCTTTGAAAGTAAAAATTAAGGCGAACATTGAGAAGGTAACTAACTGTTAGAAATGATAAATGCATCCTGGAAAATGAGAAAAACAAAGCTGCCTCCACATCAAATTAGTTCATGTAATTTCAAGACTGATCAAATAATAACTTCAAGCGAGTTTTTCCTTAAACAGCAATATTGCTGTATGCTAATAACTGTGGGAAAATGCAATCTGCAATGTTCAGAACATGCTTATTATCCAACTTTGTGTTCTGAACCCATCTCGGCTCGTTCCAGTCCAAGAATCCTAACACATGATTACCTTGATTGCTTCTACATCCCCTGGAGAGGGCCCACCTTTCTTTTTGTCAGTTGGCAAACCAGCACCTGGATTAAAACTTAAGACGGGGAAGAACATAACTGTTAAACCTAGACCAACAGAAGTTGCTTCTCTTTTACTTTCAAAAGGTTTTGAAAGTAATTCAACCAGTGTAGTATCTTATCTTTGTTAACAAACTGATACAAGAACTCTCTCCTTCAGAAACACCACCCAGTTTGTCTTCCTATATAGAAAACAGATGTACCTAGTATCACATTAAGACCAACTAGTGAAACATGTGCTCTGCTACGTAGTAGAAATGTTCTGTGATGTGCATGGACCATAAGCACTCAAATTTAACACCACATTAATATGTCAGTTTTTGGTTAATGTGGTAGGAGACGAACTGCCAGACAGATCAGATCATGTTTCTGAAGGTCAAGTAGAGTTAAGTTGGATATCGTATCTTACGTTTTGCTTCTCCTGGCAATATCCTTTGCAAGCTGTGCACCCCGTTTGCCCTTGAACATTTTCTCTGCTTCCTGACGCTCCTACAGCGACACCACACACAGAGTTAATGGAAATAGGAATACCACATGCATTTAAATGCATTCCTCAGAAGACATGGAAGTGAACTCTCCTACAATACGCCGGGCTGGTGAAAATACCAAAAAGCCAACGTCAAACTAAAAGAAGACATAGTGGTCTTCTTTCTTTGGTAAAGCTCCCTGAAGAAAGTTCACTCTCCTAGTTCCAAGGATGGGCTCCCAGGGAACTAAGAAGGCAATTAAATAAATAATAAAATAACAAACTCCTAACAAGGGGAAAAACCATTCTAACAATCAGAGCTGCACGAAAGTGGTTACATTAAGTTCTCCAATGGGAATGTATCTAAGCAGACAGTCCACTGTTGAGAGGGTTCACCTTGGCCTCAACATCTTTCAAACTTTGGAATGGCTGGCATTACATAAAAGGGCTCTAACTCAAAGTTCTACCATAAACTCTAAAATGAGAAAAACATTTGACCTAACATTCCCCCCGCCCCCATTTTTATTACAAACTAATGGCAAAATTTACTCATTTAGACAATTTTAATAAACAGTAATAGAAGTACAAAGAAAAACACAACTCCACAATGCCTCACAAGCAACAAATTACTACTTACTTTTAGTTTCACTTTCTGGAAATCCAGTACTCTGACTTGCGGAACTTTATAAATGACATACAATCTATAATGCTTCTTATTCGTTACCGGATTGCGTAGAATACTAAAAGAAAAGGAGTAACACAATGCCAATTTTGTTCACAGCACAGCACTCAAGAGGTCTGTCTGAATAGTCTAAGGCACCTATAGACCAAGGGAACACCCACATTCTTCACGTTTCAAGGTTGTAACAATTTAACATTAAGGAAACATACTCAACATTTCTTTTTAACAAGCACTTTAAATTAACTGATTACATTAAGGTCAAGGCTGGTAAAGGCAATGTTATTTTAAAGGACGTCATTTATTTTGTCAAAATGCATAATTCCCATACCTTAGGTAAGTCAGCGATTTGAGAGATGCCAGAGGGTCCAGATCACCCTGTAAAGTAATAGCCACAGGTAATAGCATGTTATTTTGAGTTTGAAATCTCATGCTATTTTGAGATCTTGAAATGGAGAGTGATTCTGAAGCAAGTATCCACGTCATCTTTATTCACTTTTACTCTCTAGCACCAAGCCCAATACCAGCACATCACAAATGCTTAAATAATTTCTACTTCTGAACCCTAAAATCTTGGCATGAACAGCTTCTGTCTCAACAGCAGGAGACAAAAAACTGATTTCCGGCCGGGCTCGGTGGCTCACGCCTGTAATCCCAGCACTTTGGGAGGCTGAGGCGGGTGGATCACGAGGTCAACAGATCGAGACCATCCTGGTCAACATGGTGAAACCCCGTCTCTACTAAAAATACAAAAAATTAGCTGGGCACGGTGGTGCGCGCCTGTAATTCCAGCTACTCAGGAGGCTGAGGCAGGAGAATTGCCTGAGGTTGCAGTGTGCCAAGATCGTGCCATTGTACTCCAGCCTGGGTAACAACAGCGAAACTCTGTCTCAAAAAAAATTGCTTTTCTACAGCAATCTCAAAGTGGCTGCTGATTTGGAAAAGAAAGAAATGGCAAAGCTGATGGGACTCCGGAGCAAGCTATTCACAGCAGAACTGCAAGGCAGAATCTCTGTGGAAGGTGGGCTTTTCTGCTAGCACCAGCTTCAGTGTCTAAAAACAACAAAGGCTATCATCCTTTGAAAGAAGGCATGTTTATCCTAGCCACCCCCAGGATCTCTTTAGATAAAATGTGCAAGGACAAGGAATACTATAGTTTAAAGATGACTGAATTAATGGAAAGAAGGGAGGGTGATTTTTTAATCTTCTCCAATTGCTCCATAAAACATTTGGAGGACAGCAAAGATGAAAACCTGTGGTCAACAGCCACAACCAAGCTAGATGGCAAGACATTTGCCAATAACCCTAAAATAGGAACAAGTAGAGACCACCCGTTTCGAGAGCAACAGGACTTGCCCGGTGACGGCCTTTGTACAGGAAGAAGCAGAGGGACAGCGAGGAGCCATCTGCCAAACTGAACTCCACAGTGACTGAGAAAAGCAGGCAAAAGACCAGCACGTTCCAATAATGACTATAGGGGTCTGTGATAAAGGTTGAAAGGGCAACAGCAATTTGGGTCCTCACTCTTAACAGAAATCATGTCCCAACATGGCCCTGCACTGGACAGAAACTGCTGAACAGACCCAAACTGGGTAGATGGCAGGGGAAGGGTGTGTGTATGCAAGAGGCACAATGAGAAAAGAAGTACAGATAAAAACAGGGATAGCAGGGCCAGAAATTCTCAAAAAGCAAGCTACCATCTTCAATGTCACCACGCCACCAGAGGGAGCTCTAGAGCTTGATACTGTTACACCACTGAAGATCCAAAAAATAACGAAGAACAAAGTGTTTGGCTGGGCGCATAGCACATGCCTGTAATCCCAGCACTTTGGGAGGCTGAAGCAGGTGGATCACCTGAGGTCGGGAGTTCGAGACTAGCCTGACCAACATGGAGAAACCCCATCTCTACTAAAAATACAAAATTAGCAGGGTATGGTGGCGCATGCCTGTAACCCCAGCTACTCGGGAGGTTGAGGCAGGAGAATTTCTTGAACCCGGGAGGTGAAGGTTGCAGTGAGCAGAGATCGTGTCATTGCCCTCCAGCCTGAGCAATAGAGTGAGACTCCGTCTCAAAAAAAAAAAAAAAAAAGAACAAAGTGATAATGTTGTTACATACACAGTGTAAAACATAGTGGTGAGGTAGTGATGGGTTTCAAAAAAGAATAAATATGGAACAAGCTGAAGGGTGCTGAAATGCTGAAGGTCACTGCACTGTAGGTTTTTTTTTTTGTTTTTTTTTTTTGGGACGGAGTTTCGCTCTTGTTACCCAGGCTGGAGTGCAATGGCGCGATCTCGGCTCACCGCAACCTCTGCCTCCTGGGTTCAGGCAATTCTCCTGCCTCAGCCTCTTGAGTAGCTGGGATTACAGGCACGCGCCACTGTGCCCAGCTAATTTTTTGTATCTTTAGTAGAGACAGGGTTTCACCATGTTGACCAGGATGGTCTCGATCTGTTGACCTCGTGATCCACCCGCCTCAGCCTCCCAAAGTGCTGGGATTACAGGCTTGAGCCGCCGCGCCCAGCCTGTACTGTAGGTTTAAGAGAGTAAATGTGTCAAAGTTTAAAATTAAATGTTGAAGGTCACAGTACAATGATCTTAGCATTTAATTTTAAACTTTGGTAAATATGTGTGTTTTAATCCCTAGGATACTAACTAAAGACTGAAAGAGAGTAAATAATTTCTAAACCATCAGAAGGAAAAATGGAATGACAGAGAGAGAGCATGTACAATAAAGGAGAGAAAAAGGATGGCAGAATGGGTGGGACAAACAGAAAAAACAAACTGAACACGCCAGTCATTACATTAAATGTAAATAGACTAAATATAAATAATTCACTTTAAGTGAATTAACTTTTAAAGAGCTTTCAGACTGGATTTAAAAAATTCCAAGTATACCCTGTATTCAAGAGATAAATCTAAAATACAAGAGGTTCAGAACTTTGGATGGAACAAGATGTATCATGCAAATACTAACCGAAAGAAAGATTGTTTTGGTATATCAGTTAAAAGAAACCTCAAGGTAAACAGCATTAAGAGATAGAGAGTCACAACATAATAAAAAGGTTCCCTTCACCAGAAAGATATTAATAATTAAAAATTTGTATGTATCAAATAAGGCAACTTCAAAATATATAAAACTAAAATCAATAGAACTTCAGGACAGTCAAATCCACTACCATGCTGTGAGATTCTAACGTACCTCTTTCAGTAACTGATAAACGCAAGAGTCTTCGCTTTTGCAAAGAGCTTTAAATACAACTCACAGTTCTTTAACAGCACCTATCATGAGACACATTGCCTATAAATGTATATTTCGAATTGAGTACTTCACACACTTTAGAAAGGACATGGCCATGGACCAGTGCTTTCTTATGTTTGTAGTTAAGCATCTCCTTGAGAATCTGAAGGATGCTATGGACCTTGTCCACAAGCATTCTCAACAATTAGGGCAATAAGGAAGGTTAGGTCATAAACCAAAATTAAGTTACACAATTTTTTTGAGATGAGGTCTCAGTCCATTGCCCTGACTGGAGTGCAGTGGCATGATCACGGCTCACTGCAGCCTTGACTGCTGGGGCTCAAGCGATCCTCCAACCTCAGCCTCTGGAGTACCTGGGACCACAGATACACGCTGCCACATCTGCCTAATTTTTTTGGAGGGGGATGGAATCTCCCTCTGTTACCCAGGCTGGAGTGCAGTAGAGAGAATTCAGCTTACTGCAACCTCCTCCTCCTGGGTTCAAGCGATTCTCCTGTCTCAGCCTCCCGAGAAGCTGGGATTACAGGCGCCCACCACCACACCCAGCTAATTTTTGTATTTTTAGTAGAGACAGGGTTTCACCATACTGGCCAGGCTGGTTTTGAACTCCTGACCTCAGGTGATCTGCCCACCTCGGCCCCCACAAAGTGCTAGGATTACAGGCATGAGCCACTGCGTCCAGCCTTTTTTTTTTTTTTAATTACTCATAGAAAAGAGGTCTCACTATGTTGCCCAGGCTGGTCTAGAACTCCTGGGCTAAATTGATCCTCCCACCTTGGCCTCCTGAAGTGCTTGGATTACAGGCAGGAGGTATGGCACTTGGCCTACAACATGAATTCAAACATCCAGTGTTTAAGTGAAAATTTAGGTTACAATACAATATACAGTATCTCAATTATGTTAAAAATTAGATACAAAGAGCAGCAATTTAAAAAGCATAAAAATAAATAGGTCAAAATAATCATATCCATATAGTGCAGGGGAAACCTGCCCCAAGTTCTAAGGAAATCAGTTCCAAGTGGACTGTTCATCTAAAGAAGAGTAAAGCAAGGTTTCTAGACTAGAACTGTTCAACAAGATTTCATGCACATAGACATGTCATTTAAAATTTTCTAGTAGCCATGTTAAAATACATAGGCAAAGCCTATTTTAGTAATATGCCATTTAAGCCATTATCCAAAACATTATCATTTCAACATCGATATAAAAAAAGTTACTGAGAGAGTTTACTTTTTTTATTGCACTAAGTCTTTGAAATCCAGTGTGTGTTCTATAGCTCTAGCCCATCTCAATTTGAGTAGGTACCATCTGTAGTTACTGGTACAATACTGGACACTGCAATTCCAGCAAATAACATAGGACTTTATGGCCCTGGGTTAGGGGAAGCGTAAACATCAAAATTGCTGCAATCAAGGAAAAGACTGATAAACTGAACTGTACCTAAATTAGGAACTTCTCTAACAAGACATCCCAAGTCAAAAGATAAGTAAGAGTAGGAAAATATTTGCAACATACAGTTGCAGAACCCAAAAGGCCCAGATCCTGACTTAGGAAAAAGATACAAAAGAGGAGATTATTTTCTGTGAGATTTTCTAGAATTTGTAAATTTTTGTAGGAAGCACATAGTAGCTTTAACCCCACCCACCAAATACATTTTCCTTCTATGCAGCTTACCAGTTCAACGAGACTATTATTGGTGAGAATGAGTTCTGTCAGACAGGGCAGAGCCTGATCCAGTCCCTCACCTATACGGCTAAAATAAAAAGAGAGTCTTAGTAAAAATGAAAATTAAATAAGCTAACAATTTCATCTACCTCCCTACTCACAGGATCTCAGAGAGACACTTACAGATCCTCCTTCCAACACCCTGACAAAGAGGAAACAAGGCAAAAAGAACCCTTTTCTGAGGCCTCAGGGTCAGTGACAGAAGTAGGACGAACCCAGGCCTAGGGGACACTGCCTGGAGCTAATTCTGCCACACCACCTAGAGGAACCCGAGAAAAGGGCAACTCCTGGTTGGCACAAACTGCTTAACTCACTTCATGACTTTTTGTGCAGGCAGCACAGAAATACAAATTATTCTGCATTCACAGCTCAGGTACAAGACACAACAACTATACTATAGGGGAATGGTGAACCTATGAGAAAGATTTCTATCTGAAGGAAATCCCACTCACCACCCAGCACTTTTAAAGATATTATCTATAAACCGAGTGCTTTTTTTCCAATAAAGTTTACACAGAGCTGATAAAGGCAGGGCCAAAAAAGACCTAAATTTCAGTAATTAACAGTCTAGAAATTAGATGCAGTTAAAAAAAAATATCAGAGAAGCTCAGTCAAAAATATAATTGTTACCTTTATATATCCTTTTACTATAACCCCTTTGATAAGTGTTTGAGAAGCCAAAATGTGTACAAAGCACCATGTTTTTAATTTAAATTAGAAACTTACCATGAAAACAAAAATACATGATTTCTGAACAGATATAAGTAAGACTAGACTACTGCCAGGTTAATCTCTGGATCTCTAAAGGAAAAGTTCATTTCTCATTTTAAGAAGAAACACGTAGGCCCGGCGCAGTGGCTCACGCCTGTAATCCCAGCACTTTCAGAGGCAGAGGCGGGTGGATCACGAGGTCAAGAGATCGAGACCATCCTGGTCAACATGGTGAAACCCCGTCTCTACTAAAAATACAAAACTTAGCTGGGCATGGTGGCGCACGCCTGTAATCCCAGCTACTCAGGAGGCTGAGGCAGGAGAATTGCTTGAACCCAGGAGGTGGAGGTTGCGGTGAGCCAAGATCACGCCATTGCACTCCAGCCTGGGTAACAAGAGCGAAACTCTGTCTCAAAAAAAAAAGACACATGTATTGAACATGGCTCCCCATTATGGAAAAAATATAAAAATTAAAAAAAAGAAACACATAGGTTTAACTGATAGTATGTGCTACAACTTCAGAAGTCAGCCAACACTGCAACATTTACCGTAGGTGGAAAAATTACTTTCCCCAGCAGACCCTTACCATATTCTGTTGTTGTTCACTAACAACGTTTTTAGTCTTCTCAGCAAAGGAAAACCATCCAGTTTCCTGATCTCATTGTCAGAAAAATCAATAGCATCAAACTGGTCTAATGTAGCACCTAGATTTTCAATGACGGGAATTTTATACCCTGTAAAATGGAGGAAAAAAAACACACAAGAGGTATTAATATAACTAAACAGCCTCTTAAAAGATGAGCAGTATTTCATAGGAATCGGACTCCAGGCCTTGATTCACTCAGTAAGTATTACTTACCTAGCACCTACGCCATGTTACCTACGCCTTGCCACTGTACAAGGTACTAGAGCTAAAATGCTGAATGAGAGTGGCAAGTCCCCAGTGCCATGAAGCTTACAGTCTGATGACAACAAGGACAAGGACAGTAATAATGGGTGAGATAGTTAGCTAACATTTATAAGACCATTTACAAGGTGCACACCGTTCTACGTCTTCAGGGCTAGTTAGGAGGAAGCGGCACAACAGGAAGTTACACTTTGGACTGCTCAGTTTCAGTGCCCGAACAAGGTTCAAACACCGTGGACAACAGTTCTCCACCTCTTGCACCCCCACAGGCCAGATTCTTAGAACCCATCAGAACAGCCTGAAGACAGCATGACAGTTCTCCCTCCTCTCCCCCAGCTCCAATTCAGAGTTGGAGGTCAATGGTTTACATACTGTAATAAGTCACACTGTGAACACTCAAATGTTAATTTGTCTAATTTTGGGCATCATTATGTTAGGAGCTAAAAGAAATATTCCAAAGAAGCAAGGTCTAGTTAAAAAAAAAAAAAAAAAAAAGGCCGGGCACGGTGGCTCACTCCTGTAATCCCAGCACTTTGGGAGGCCAAGGTGGGTGGATCACGAGGTCAAGAGATCGAGACCATCCTGGTCAACATAGTGAAACCCGTCTCTACTAAAAATACAAAAAATTAGCTGGGCATGGTGGCGCGTGCCTGTAATCCCAGCTACTCAGGAGGCTGAGGGAGGAGAATTGCCTGAACCCAGAAGGTAGAGCTTGCTGTGAGCCGAGAGAGATCGCGCCATTGCCCTCCAGCCTGGGTGACATGGGCGGAAAGTCACTCTCAAAAACAAACAAACAAACAAACAAACAACTAAGCCAAAGTTAAAGTACACAACTCAGAGCTGTACTACAAGTACCGCATCAAAATAAGTATTCTCAGCACTGCACGCACTCCATAGAGAGAAATGGCAGAGATCACCGTAAGTGATGATTTGCTCTTGAACTGAACCTTTCTCTAAGAAATTTAAATTCAACAAAATAAAAACACTGGGCCGGGCCGGTGGCTCACGCCTGTAATCCCATCACTTTAGGAGGCTGAGGTGGGCGGATCATCTGAGGTCCGGGAGTTCGAGATCAGCCTGACCAACATGGAGAAACCCTGTCTCTACTAAAAATATAAAGTTAGCCGGACGTGGTGGCATATGCCTGTAATCCCTGCTACTCGGCGGGGGGGGGGCTGAGGCAGGAGAATAGCTTGAACCCAGGAGGGGGAGGTTGCATTGAGCCAAGATTGTGCCATTGCACTCCAGCCTGGGCAACAAGAGCAAAACTCAGACTCGAAAGAAAGAAAAGGAAGAGAAGAGAGGAGAGAGGAGAAGAGAGAACTGGGGGCTGGGCGCGGGGGTTCACATCTGTAATCCCAGAGCTTTGGGAGGCCAACGGGAGCAGATCACTTGAGGTCAAGAATTCAAGACCAGCCTGACCAACATGGTGAAACCCTTTCTCTACTAAAAATACAAAAATCAGCCAGGCGCAGTGGTGCGTGCCTGAAATCCCAGCTACCCGGGAGGCGGAGGCACAAGAATCACTTGAACCAGGGACGCAGAGGTTACAGTGAACCGAGATCACACCACTGCACTCCAGCAACGGGGAAAGAACAAGACTTCATCTCAACGCAACACAACACAAAACAATGGGATTTCCCAAAGGTCAGCAAGAAATCAAAGCAAATCCCGAGTCCATAGGTCCCCGTGGGAATCTCAGGCTACGACTGCACGGTCTTACCCCAGAGAAGTTGCTCTTCACATTCTTTCTAAAGTGGTCTCCTGAAATGCCAACTAGCTAGCTGCCCTCCCAATTTCTTAGCAAGTCTTACTAAGGTTGAAATAGTACAGGAATCTAAATAATTGTGAGCGCTTCTGCAACTTACACTCAGCATCCGGCAGTGGAAGCCTGGGTGAAACAGTTCAATCTTTAAAACGTCTTCACAAGGGGGAAAGGCCAAACGATTAAAGCTACTAAGTAGAAAATACTGGGGTAGCCGGGCGCGGTGGCTCAAGCCTGTAATCCCAGCACTTTGGGAGGCCGAGGCGGGTGGATCACGAGGTCAAGAGATCGAGACCATGCTGGTCAACATGGTGAAACCCCGTCTCTACTAAAAATCAAAAAATTAGGTGGGCATGGTGGCACGTGCCTGTAATCCCAGCTACTCGGGAGGCTGAGGCGGGAGAATTGCCTGGGCCCAGGAGGCGGAGGTTGCGGTGAGCCGAGATGGCGCCATTGCACTCCAGCCTGGGTGACAAGAGCGAAACTCCGTCTCAAAAAAAAAGAAAAAAGAAAATACTGGGGTAAACAATCGCTTTTGCTAGGGGACTTAGTTTCTTCCACCACATTAAGAATAATGAAGACATATCCTATCTACACTCACAGTATCATCTGGCGGCAAGTATTGAGAACCAATCACTCGCCCTGCACTAGGGTTACCACCATTCATGAGTCGCTCTTCCCGGCCCTCAAACAGAGTCGGTTACGAAACAGCCAAGCGAGGCCTAACAGAGCCCCACGAGCATGCACCAGGAAGTAATGAAGTCACCCGTGCCTGTCAGGAGGCACGGCGGTAACAGAAGGCTCCCAAGAGCCTAACGGGACGCGCGCTTGGCAACAACGGCAAGAATCAGGCGGGGCGGTCTCGGCGCAGCCCGATCCGGGACCAGATTACTCACCGGCGGGCCAAGCTCCGGCCTTCGGTGCACGCGGCGCAGCGCGGATCGTAAGGCGGCGCAGAGCCGCCCTGGGACTGCCCGCCCGCGCCCCGGGACTCACCTCGGAGGTCCAGCTCCCGGTCGCGCACCGCGTTGGTGTACTGGGCCGCCTGCTCGATCAACTCCGCCGTCAGCTTGACCATTCTGCCGCCTCGGGCTTCCCCACGTAGCCGAAAGGACGCTGCCTCCCGCGTCGCAACGTGCCCCGCGCCGCGCCGCACCGCGCCGCCAGGCAGCACCAATCGTATCCGCCGAGTGCGCGCGCAGCTCGACCGCCAGGCCGAAGCAATCGAAAAGCCACGCCCCCGGGGTTGTTCTGGCCTCAAGTCCTGGCGCGCGCTCGGGACGTGCCTGTTTCTGGGTTCTTTCCTGGGGTGTATCTGGAGTCTGACGGACCTCGGATTCCAGACGTTGGTGTTTAAAAGTTAAGGCGAATGTGGAAACACCGGAGGGGAACTTTCTCATGCACTAGCTCACCTTGAGGTGGGAGGGGAAGCTGTGATTGTCCCCAGCAGGCGCTGGGACCCGTGGGCTTCAATGAAGGGTCCACGAGTTCAGGTACCCGTCCCGAGCCTACGCCTTGGCCCCAGGCTACAGCGTGAGTTCCCGGGCTAGGTGACCCGCCCGGGGCAGGTCGCTGGGACAACTCCACCGCCCTGACAGTGCAACCCGGCCGCGGGCACCGTAGGGTTTGCGGTTAAGCTTGCGGCCTTTAGACTTCTGAATATTCATATAAAGTATGATATACAGAAAAGTGTGCAAATCTGGTGTTTACAGCGTGATTAATGACCAGAGTGAACACAACTGCACAGCCGACGCCGGAGTCCAAAAAAAACACTATTTTGAAAGCCTCCCTCTTTGCAAAGGCAACCGCGAACTCAACACCACAGACTCGTTTGAGAAATTCCATTTGACCCAGCAATCCCTTACTGGGTATATACCCAAAGGATTATAAATCATTCTGTTATAAAGACACATGCACACGTATGTTCATAGCGGCACTGTTTACAGTAGCAAAGTCCTGGAAGCAACCCAAATGCCCATCAATGATAGACCGGATAAGGAAAATGTGGCACATATGCACCATGGAATACTATGCAGCCATAAAAAACGATGAGTTCGCGTCTTTTATAGGGACATGGATGAATCTGGAAACCATCATTCTCAGCAAACTGACACAAGAACAGAAAATCAAACACCGAATGTTCTAACTCTCATTGAACAATGAGAACACATGGACACAGGGAGGGGAGCATCTCACACTGGGGTCTGTGCATGGCGGGGGCAAGAGAGGGACAGCGGGAGTGGGAGCATGTCGGGGAGTGATAATATGGGGAGGAATGTCAGATGTAGGTGATGCGGTGGGGGGGGGATGGAGGCAGCAAACCACATTGCCATGTGTGTACCTACCCAACAATCCTGCGTAATCAGCACATGTACCCCAGAAACCTAAAGTACAATTAAAAATAAAAAAGTAAAAAAAAAATTTGGAAAAAACTGAAAAATAATACAATAAAAATATAATTTTTTAAAACTAAAAAAATAAATAGAATCCTGCAGTATCTTTTTTTTTTTTTTTTTTGGCCTAGTTTCTTTGAGTCTATGTTATGTCTGGAGTCCATCCAAGTTGCATACAGAGATGGTTTGTTTGCTTTCACTGCTGAGGAGAATTCCACTGTATATATTATACTGAAAATTACTTGTTCTGCTGTTGATGGACATCAAGGTTGTTTTCAGTTTAGGGCTATACTGAGTAATGTTGCTGTGAATTTTCTGGTATGTGGATGAGTTTCTTCTGGAGTGGAATTGCTGGGACTTAGGGTGTGATATTTATCATCAATAAGTAATGCCTAACAGTCATGCTAAGAGGCTGAAATACACACTCCATCAGTGTGTAAGGGTTTTCATGGCTCCCAGCTTCAGCCTGGTCGGCATTTTAAGTCTCTCCCTTTAGTCGTTCTGATGGGTGTGTGGTGTTACTGCGCTACTGCTTTTCTTTTCCTTTCTCTAATAACTAATGATGCTGAGAACCTTTCATGTGTATGTTGCCCATTCTGATAGCTTCCTTTGTTAAGTGCCTTTTCAAGTCCCTTACTCAGTTTTTTCCTTATAGAGTTGTCTGCCTTTTTTCTAACTGACGTGGGAAATTTCTTTTTTTTTTTTTTTATGACGGAGTTTCGCTCTTGTTACCCAGGCTAGAGTGCAATGGCGCGATCTCGGCTCACCGCAACCTCCGCCTCCTGGGATCAGGCAATTCTCCTGCCTCAGCCTCCCGAGTAGCTGGGATTACAGGCACGCGCCACCATGCCCAGCTAATTTTTATATTTTTAGTAGAGATGGGGTTTCACCATGTTGACCAGGATGGTCTCGATCTCCTGACCTCGTGATCCACCTGCCTCGGCCTCCCAAAGTGCTGGGATTACAGGCTTGAGCCACCGCGCCCGGCCGGGAATTTCTTTATAAAGGATATGAACACATTTTGTGACTTGCCTTTCCACTCTTAATGGTATTGTTTGATGATTAGAATTTTTTTTTTCTTTTGAGTCAGAGTCTTGCTCTGTCACCTAGGCTGGAGTGCAGGGGTGCCGTCAGGACTCACTGCAGCCTCGACCTCTCAGCCTCCTGAATAGCCAGGACCATAGGCACAGGTCAGCAGGCCTGGTTCATTTTCGTATTTTTTGTAGAGATGAGGTTTCAACATGCTGTCCAGGCTGGTCTCCAACTCCTGAGCTCAAGTGATTCACTTGCCTTGGACTCCCAGAGTGTTGGGATTACAGGCGTGAGCCACCACCCCTGGCTGAGAAGTTTCCGATTTTTATGTAGTTCGATTATTTTCTTTAGGTCAATGGGTTGGGTGTGTGTGCACATGCATGTGCCTTAAGAAATCTTTCCTTACCCCCATCGTATTTTCCTATGTGACCTGCTAGAAGATTGTTTTGCCTTTCACATTTAGTTTTATAATCCACCTCGAGTTGATTCTTCTTGAGTTTTTTTTTGAGACGGAGTTTCGCTCTTGTTACCCAGGCTGGAGTGCAATGGCGCCATCTCGGCTCACCGCAACCTCCGCCTCCTGGGTTCAGGCAATTCTCCCGTCTCAGCCTCCCCAGTAGCTGGGATTACAGGCACACGCCACCATGCCCAGCTAATTTTTTGTATTTTGAGTAGAGACGGGGTTTCACCATGTTGACCAGGATGGTCTCTATCTCTTGACCTCGTGATCCACCCGCCTCGGCCTCCCAAAGTGCTGGGATTACAGGCTTGAGCCACCGCGCCCGGCCTTTCTTCTTGAGTTTTTATTGAAGTATAATATACACAGAGAAAAGTGCAAACTGAACACGCCCAGGCAAATAACATCCTCATAAGAACAGGACATTGCCACGTTTTAGAAGCCCTCCTCCTGTCTTCATCTGGCCACCACCCTTGCCCCCAGGGCAACTATTAGTCTGACATCTTGTATAGATTTGCTTTGCCTCATTTTGTACTTATGCAAATGAAGTACCTTACATATATTTTGCTTAACATTATGTTTGTGTGTAGATATACTTCATTTATTCTCATAGTAATATAGTATTTAATGGTGGATGTTTTACAATTTACTTATCCATTCTGCTGTTGATTAGCATTTGGGTAATTTTCACTTTGGACCTTTTATATTATAAATAGTATACCTATAAACAGGATAATACATGTCCTTGAACATGTATACTGATATATACCCAGGGATGGAATTACTGGGTCATAGGGTTTACTTATGCTCAGCTTAAGTAGAACATAAGTTTTCCAAAGTGGTTGTACAAACTTAAACTCCTTGCTAACATTTGGTATTGTCTGTCTTTTTAATCTTAGCCATTCTGGTAGATTGGTAATGGTATGACATTGTGGTTTTAATTGTGTTTCCCTGATTACTAACACAGTTGAGAACTTTAAAAAATATATTTATGTTCATTTGAATAACCTCTTTAATGGAATGTTTGTTTAGGTGTTTTGCTTATTTTTCTATCGGGCTTTTTTAAAAAACAGATTTGTAGGAGCTCTTTATATTTTTTAGGTAGGAATCCTTGTGAGATATGTCTGTAGTGAGCATCTTCCCCTGTGGCTTGTGTTTTCACTCTTTTAATGGTATCTTTTGATGAACACAAGTTCTTCATTTTACTACAGTCTGATTTATGAACCTTTCCATATATAGTCAATGTTTTTTGAGTATGCTTTGAGAAGCTTTTGCCTACTCCAAAATTACAAATTTTTTTTCTAAAAGCTTTATTGTTCCACGTTTTGCATTTAGATTTGCAGTCTCTCTGGCCTAGATTTTTGTTTATACTCTAAGGTAGGGACGAAGATAGATTTTTTTCCCCGTATGGATTTGGTTGACCCAGCACCATTTATTGAAAAGATCATCTTTTTCCCCACTGCTCTGTAGAACAACTCTTTTCATAAATCAAGCACGTCCAAATATGTGAGGGCCTGCTTCTGAACCAGCTGTTCTGTTCTATGGGTTTAGTCAGCTATCCTTGCAGAATATCATGCTGTCTTTATAATACAAGCTTTAGAAAAAGATTGAGTATTTGTCTCTCAGAAAGTTCCCATTTTTTCTCAGATTATCTAGTACTTATCTGGTCTTTCTAGTCCTTTGCATAACATAAATTTTAGATGTACCTACAGAAGCACCTATGCTTTGATTTCTTTTGTATTGGATCAGTAGATGGATTTGGATGGGATTGACACCTTTCCATATTAAGTATTCCGATCAATGGGCATGGTACAACCCTACATTTATTGAGGTACTCTTTAATTTCAGTAGCATTTTACAGTTTTTGTGTTGAAGGCTTGTATATCCTTCACTAGATTATCTAGATATTTGATAGTTTTTGATGCTACTGTAAATAGTATCTTTTGTTTAAAAACTCCATTTTCTAATCATTAGTTTTTTTTGTTTTTTTGTTTTTTGAGACGGAGTTTCGCTTTTGTTACCCAGACTGGAGTGCAATGGCGCCATCTCGGCTCACCGCAACCGCCACCTCCTGGGTTCAGGCAATTCTCCTGCCTCAGCCTCCTGAGTAGCTGGGATTACAGGCATGCGCCACCGTGCCCAGCTAATTTTTTGTATTTTTAGTAGAGACGGGGTTTCACCACGTTGACCAGGATGGTCTCCATCTCTTGACCTCGTGATCCACCTGCCTTGGCCTCCCAAAGTGCTGGGATTACAGGTGTGAAATCATTAGTTTTAATATATTGAAATACAATAGAGTTTTGTATGTTGTCATTACATCCCCAGATCTTGTGAAATTTACTTATTAATTCTAATAGTTTATCTGTAACCATTCTTGTGGATTTTCTACATACATAACCATGCTATTCGAGAATAATGATAGTTGGCTCAGTGCAGTGGCTCATGCCCGTAATTCCAGCACCTTAGGAGGCTGAGGCAGGCGGATCACATGAGGTCAGAAGTTTCAGACCAGCCTGGCCAACCTGGTGAAACCCTGTCTCTACTAAAAAACAAAAATCAGCCAGGTATGGTGGCACACACCTGTAATCCCAGCTATTGGGGAGGCTGAGGCATAAGACTCAATTGAACATAGGAAGCGGAGGTTGCAGTGAGCAGAGATCACGCCACTGTACTCCAGCCTGGGCGACAGAGCGAGATTCCGTCTCAAAAAAAAAGAGAGAGAGAGAGAGAGAGAGAGAGAGAATATGACAGTTTTATTTCCACCTTTCCAATTCTTATACCAGTTCTTTGTTTTTTGCACTGTTATACTGGCTGGGATCTTCAGCACAACGCTCAACAGTGGTGGTAGTGGCTATGCTTTGGCAGGCATCACTCCACAGTCAAGAAAAAAACCCTAATCAGGCCAGATGCAGTGGCTCACACCTGTAATCCCAGCACTTTGGGAGGCTGAAGCAGGTGGATCATGAAGTCACGAGATCAAGACCATCCTGGCCAATGTGGTGAAACCCCGTCTCTACCAAAAATACAAAAATTATCTGGGCAAGGTGGTGCGTGCCTGTAATCCCAGCTACTCAGGAAGCTGAGACAGGAAAATCGCTTGAACCAGGGAGGCAGAGGTTGCAGTGAGCCGAGATCTCGCCACTGCATTCCAGCCTGGCGACAGAGTGGGACTCCATCTCAAAAAAACAAAACCTAACCAATGATCAACGTTAATATCACCAGTCATGGAACGGGTGGTGTCCTCCCTGCTAGAATGCAATGTGAACACAGAATCACTCTGTGAGATTCCTGTCAAAGGTGCATGACTTGACTCAAAACATGAGGAAGTCTCAGACAAGCCCACATGGAAGGCTACAGTCTTTAAAATCATGAGTTTTAGTTAAACAAAAGTCTCAGTGGCCGAGCAGTTGTGGTGGCTCATACCTGTAATCCCAGCACTTTGGGAGGCTGAGGCAGGGGTGGGGTGGGAGGTAATTACTTCTTGGGGTCAGGAGTTTAAGACCAGCCTGGCCAACGTGGCCTTCCAGATCATGAGGCAAAGAAAGACTGAGGAAGTGTCCAGATTGGAGAACACTAAAGAGTCACGATGACTAAATGGAAAGTGTGATTCTAAACCAGCTCCTTTGGCTAAGACCTTTATTGGGACCACTGCCAAGAACTAAACTTCAGTCAGAGGGTTAGATGGTAGTAACACTGATATTAATTTCCTGATTCTGATGTCTGTGTAGGAGATGTCTTTGTTTATAGGAAATACCCACTAAAGTATTATGGGCGGGGGCGGTCATAGAGTAAAATATCAGCAACTTACTCTGAAATTGTTTGGGAGGGAATTTCTTTGTATCGTACTTGCAAGTTGTGTTTTTGTTTTTGTTTTTTGAGACAGAGCCTCACTCTGTTGCCCAGGCTGGAGTGCAGTGGCATGATCTTGGCTCACTGTAACCTCCACCCCCACCCCTTGGGTTTAAATGATTCTCCTTCCTCAGCCTCCCGAGTAGCTGGGGTTACAGGCACTCGCCACCACACCCAGATGATTTTTGTACTTTTATTAGAGACAGGGTTTTGCCATGCTGGCCAGGCAGGTCTTAAACTCTTGACCCTAAGAAGTGATTCCGTCTCCCTCTGCCCCCGCCTCGGCCCCCCAAAGTGCTGGGATTACAGGTGTGAGCCACCACACCTTCTGGGTCACTACAACTTTTGAAGTTAAATGAATAACTAAAAAATTAAATAAAGTAACTAAAAAGTTAAAATAATCTAAATAATGAAAAAAGTTAAACAAAATAACTAAAAAATTTAAAAAAAATAACTAGAAATTTAAACAAAATAGCTAAAAGAGTTAAACAAAATATATTAAAAATTAACATAACTAAAAAAGTTAAACAAAATAACTAAAAAAGTTGAAGTAAAACCTAAACTTCATTTAATTCCAGAGAGGACCACCAGGTGGAGTCCTTAGGGTGGAGAGCTGGTTAACTTGGGGCCCTTGCTGTGTTAAAAAAAAAAAAAGGAGGGGGCGGTATCTCTTTACTTTTAAAAAGGGAAAGTTTCCCTTGCTTCAGCATGGGAACAGGGGCAGAAATCAAACCATATGTGGTTTTATTCATTTTAGGGTATCTCTATGAAGTTGCAAACAATTTTCTTTTTTGATTCCATTTCTTGCAGCCAGTTTCTCAACCTCGGCACGATTGACATTTTGGGCTGAGTTCTTTGTCGTGGGGGCTGTCCTGTGCATTGCAGGGTGCTTAGCAGCATTCCTAGCCCCCGCCCACTGGAGTCCAGTACATCCTTCCAGTTGTGACGATCCAATATGCCTGCAGACATTGCCAAATGGCCCCTGGAAGACAAAAATCCTCCCTGCTGAGAAACTGTTTTTGGTAACAGGATGTTCTCTGCTCTGGGTACTTTGGTTCCTGTTGGCTCAAAGGGGAGGTTGAGCTATCTAGTCACCCTTAGTGTGGCTGGCCTGTAGTGGTGCTGGGCTTTGGATGCTGGGACTGAGCTCCAGGATCTGAGGTGGGTGCTCAGTGCTGTACCACCTAAGGATGCTGTTCTGTGCTCACATAAGCCACAGAGCCTGGGGTGTCAGGAAAGGCCTTAAATGGCTAACCAGGAAAGATAGACTGGGGTTCATGTGAGGAAAGCAACAGTGAAGGCTGGGGGAGGGGAGCAGACTCCTCCTTTTCCCCCCAGCAGCCAGTGGCCTCCCAGCTGGCGGGGCAGAACCCTAAGATGCTAGAGAATGGCCTTCGTCTGCCACTATCCATCACCCCTCTTGTCCTTATTAAATGTCTTTGTTCCCTACTTCTCCGCCTCCTTCTCTTTCTATCCTCTAATCTGAACCTCCATCCCTCACCTGCTCTCGGGGGCCCCAGCATAATCCAAGCTTTCAGGCAAAAGGCCCTCTCCAGCCATATTATCAGTAATGCAAATGCAGCGGATGGTGGTCTCCCCAAGTTCAGGAACACTCCACTCCTGGACTCATTTAGACCATGTTGCTATCTATCTGTCTATCTTTTTTGATTGATTGATTGAGACAGGGTCTCGCCATATTTCCCAGACTGGTTGCAAACTCCTGTGCTCAAGCCATCCTCTCGCCTCAGCCTCCCAAAATGTTGGGATTACAGGTGTGAGCCACTGCACTTGGCCCTTTTTTAAAATTCTGTCTGTCCCCCTCCCATTTCAGGCATGTTTTCTGTAAAAAGCACAGTTCTCGCCAGTCCTTTGAAGAGTCACAAGATACAAAGTCAGCAGTGGCCTGGGAGGGATGAGGATGTACACATGGGGTCCACCGTGAGTTGCCAAAGGATTTGGGAATAAGGTCAGACAAGCATCACCCCTTGAAAATAGAGCTGGTTTAAAACAAATGCATCATGGCTGCGTTTGGGCAGCTGCAGAACGACACCCCTCTTGCAGACAGCCAGCCTCCTTCCTGGGGGACAGGGCTGGGAGCAACTTTGCAGTGTGCAGCCCAAGACAAGACAGTTCACTTCTGTGGGTCTCAGGGCCTTTGTCCGGGAAAAGACAGCTTTAGAGGAGATGACCTACGATCCTGTCACTTAAAACCCATACACATACCCTGCCCAACTAGGTCCAGATAATTTTAACCTCAAGGTTGGACCACTTGTGTCCAAAAGACATTCTATGCAGTTGGCCTCTTTCAACAAGGTGGAGTTTAGTCATTAGGACTTTGTGAACAACTTCTCAACTCCCCACCCAACTTGTCAGCCCCAAAATGGGCCTGCCTGACCCAGCCACTCCGCGAGGCTGGCTGCTTGGCTTTCCTGTATCTGGTGTCCTTTGGGAGATAAAGGAAGTTTGTTTGTTTATTTATGTATTTATTTATTTATTTATGTTTTTTAGGAGACAGAGTTTTGCTCTTGTTACCTAGGCTGGAGTACAGTGGTGCAATCTCAGCTCACTGCAGCCTCTGCCTCCAAGGTTCAAGTGATTCTCCTGCCTCAGCCTCCCAAGTAGCTGGGATTACAGGCGTGCATCACCACACCTGGCTAACTTTTGTATTTTTAGTAGAGATGGGGTTTCTCCATGTTGGCCAGGCTGGTCTCCAACTCCTGACCTCAGGTGATCTGCCTGCCTCAGCCTCCTAAAGTTCTGGGATTACAGATGTGAGTCACTGCGCCCGACCGGGCGCTGATTTCTGATTCAGTTGCAAACATGTTACAGTGTAAGCTCTCAGTGGGCACAGAGCTCAAATTTATTGAGATCTGGGCTCTCGGGTCTAAAAAGGTTCCTTCCACCAGGGGTACTTAACAAGTTGCTGGTTTTAAGTCAGTCTCATGGGTGGGGCGGGGGTTGAATTCTTATCCCAGACATTCATTCCTCACCGCCTCACACGTGTAACTCTGGTCAGCTGGTGCTTGTGGTGGACAGCTGTTGGGTCGTGTCCCTGCCCCACCTTCTGGGAGCTGCACATTGCTTCCCCCATCTTCTGCAGAGCTCCCTGCGGCCAAGTTCTGCTCCACAAGCCTGTCCTTGTAGCCACAGCTGATGTCACAAGGAGAGGACCAATGTAAGGCGGGCTGACCAAGTCCTGTCCCTGGGGAATGAAGAGCCAAGAAACAGACACAGAAAGTTGGCTTGGGGGGTTGGATTTGTACTAGTTTTACTTGGAAGATGCGGGAGGTCTTGTCATTTGTTCTATCAACTGGGGGAGGTGGCTGTGGAGAGGACACTGCTGCATACAGATGGTCCAGGTTGACATTTACTGCTGGTTCCAGGGTTCCTGAGGCCCTGCTGCACCCTTCCCTGAAATTTTGAATCCACTCTAGATTCTCAAAACAATACCCCTCGCCCACTCCTGTTTTTCCCTAAGTCAGTTCTAGTTGGTACATTTCCTTTACTTGTAGCCAAAGGATTCCTAGGAAGTACAAGATTGTGACCTCACAGAGAGGCCAGGGTAAAAATCCCATGCAGTACATAAGCCATGTGTTCAGGGATTTCAGCCACTGTGCAGAAGACAAGCTGTAACCTAGTTCGATCACACTTGGTAGCTACCGGTGAAAGAGGCTGGCAGTCTGGGCTGTGGGGAGCTCCCCCTTGACAGATGGAAGGGGTCCCTATATCTGGAGAGGCTCTAGAACCTCCTCCCAGTGAGGCTAACGTGGCCTGAAGAGGGTCTATTTGCCATATGACACCCTGGGGCTGGAATCTGGGATTTCCCCCATTACTTCCTTACATCAACAGTTGATAAAGCTCGAAAGAAGACCTTCCACATAACTATCAAACAGCTCTGAAACCACAAATAGGCTAGGCACCGTGGCTCACGCCTATAATCCCAGCACTTTGGGAGGCCGAGGCGGGTGGATCACAAGGTCAAGAGATCGAGACCATCCTGTCAACAAGGTGAAACCTCGTCTCTACTAAAAATACAAAAATTATCTGGGCATGGTGGTGCGTGCCTGTAGTCCCAGCTACTCGGGAGGCTGAGGCAGGAGAATTGCTTGAACCCAGGAGGTGGAGGTTACGGTGAGCCGAGATCGTGCCATTGCACTCCAGCCTGGGTAACAAGAGTGAAACTCGTCTCAAAAAAAAAGAAACCACAAATAATGTCTACTTCACGCTTTGGTCAGCACTCACGTTTTCATTTCGTGTGCCTTGGGAAGAAACACAACTCCTGTGCCACGGGATGTTAACTCTTTTATTAACTTAGGGTTAACACTGTTTTTGCTTCCCCGATTTCTCTTTCGGAGTTGTGGATTCAATAAACAACAGCTGGGTTCTCTCCAGCTCACAGGTGACAAGGTGAATGCACTGTTGTCAAATAGGAGGAGGACAATATGGAGAAAGACGAGCTCGAAAAAATTTAAGGCAAATGTTACTTCCCTGTTCGAGGGAATTGATCAAGCAGATCTGTGCATTTCAATGAAAATATATGAAATATTTGTCAAAATAATTAACATCGGTAAAAATCAGAACACGTAGCTTATAAAATGCCTACACAGGTTTGGCAGAATAAATCCAACTGTGTCATGTAGGCTCGTAATATACACAGACACAGGAGTATCCACCTTAAAAACGAGTATCCTGAAAGGCAGAGGCCAAATATACTTTAAAAGCAATTCCATAAAATGGGAAGTGATGGATGATTAACAACGCGTGGGCTGGCTTTACATTTTGTTCAGAGGAATTGCTTGGCCATCGGGGCCTCTTTTGGGTGGCCCCAGAATGCCTCCTGAGGCCCCTCCTCGGAGGGTTCTGCGTGGGACTGAGGCGGTGGTTCGGCTATGAGCCTCCTGGAGAACACGGTAACAAGCAGAGCTCGGCTTGCTCAAAGGAGAGCGCTTCGGGGAAAGAACCTTCTGGTCTGGGTTTGGAATTTGACTTTCTAAGCTTCTGCGGCAGTTTCAGAAGTAGCTGACTATGTAGAAATAGATACTCCGGCCCCAGTGGTCATACATTTGACACCCTCAAACCTATCTTATTTATAGTCTGACCAAATCGTCCCCAGACTGCTCAGTGGCAGCCAAATGAGCAGGTAGACTGCTGGCCCTTTGTCACATGTGAGGATGGCCCAGGCTTTGCCGGCTGGGCCGGGGAGATTTACTGCAGAGCCCCGAAAAGCACAGGGAGAAGAGTGATGTGTGATGCCAAGCGTCTTTCTTTTCTGCTTTGGTCTTGAAGATTCAGTAAACTTACGGTCCCAGAAGCTGCTCCAAAGCCAGAGCCGTGGATTCTCAGAATTCATTTTGTTCCTGTTTCAGTTTTTCAGAAGACTGTAGCCAGCGAGCAGCATTTGAGAGGATATCACAATTTTAGGAACACCTCCTTAACAGCCACCACCCACCTGGCTTGGGTGCTCAGAGATGCTGTGGAAGGACTTGGCTCCTGGGGAGATAAAGCTGCAGGTGCAGGACACCGCCCCGAATCAGGCTCTGGCTGACAGTCTGGAGGACGGTGGATGGATGGATGGACAGGGGGTCCCTGGCCTCTGCGGGCAGCTAGACACCCCTACCCGGCCAGGAGGCACGTGCGGCAGCAGAACTGAATGAAGAGCTTCCGTTCACACAGCCGGTTGGACTTCACCATCTCGCAGAATGTCTCGTCAGCTGAGTCCCCGCATCAAGAAAGAAAAAGAGGGAAAGGTCAGTCTTTGGTTCCTGTAAAGATTGTTTCCAGGCTGGTGGCTCACACCTATAATCCCAGCACTTTGGGAGGCCAAAGCAGGTGGATCACCTGAGGTCAGGAGCTTGAGACCAGCCTGGATAACATGGCGAAAACCCGTCTCTACTAAAAATACAAAAATTAGCCAGGCATGGTGCTGCATGCCTGCAATCCCCACTACTCGGGAGGCTGAGACAGGAGAATCACTTGAACGCAGGAGGCAGAGGTTGCAGAGGTTGCAGTGAGCTGAGATTGCACTATTGCACTCCAGCCTGGGCAACAAGAGTGAAACTCCATCTCAAAAACAAATACAAATACAAGATTATTTCAGTCACTCCACATATTATGGACATCAGCAGTGCCCTGGGCAAGAGGGACACAGATGGAGGTGGGGAGCAGGGTGGCAGCTCTTGAAGTCCCTCTCCTGCAATGCACTTGACTCTGCGAGCCTCGTGTGGCAGCGGGGGCGGGGGACACTGGTGTATGGGGCTCTTGCTGAGTCTAAATGACAAGGGGAGTTCATGAGCAGGATGTGGGGGTGACATGGGAGAGGACTCAGGAGAAGACCCAGCCTGGGCGCATGGGCCACATGTGCACCTGTCTTTCTGGACAACTGTGTTGGTGGTGGAGCTGAGGAGGAAGACTCCGGGGGAGGTCAGAGGACAGGCCTGGGGGCCAGTGGGAACAGAAGCTGCTTCCAGGGTGGAGGGGGCACCCTGGACGGGGAGGAGTGGATGGGGTGTGAGGAAGGGAGCCGCCGTGGACAAGACTTGCAGGGGAAGCAGCCTCGGTGAGGGAAGAGCCACTGGCCTGGGAGGATGCATCATCCGTGCACCTGGGAGGCCCTCCGGCAGCAACCACACTTTTTAGGGCTGGATACAGAACCTGGGCAGGTGACTTCCTAAAGAGGGAGTTTCTGGGCCTTTGAAGGGACATAGTTAGACAATTCCCCCACCCCAAAAAAATAAATAACAAGGCAAGGAGGCCTCCCAGGGCTCTCCCCAGCTCCATCCTCTGCCAGGGCTGGGCCAGTGCCAGCTTCATGCCCAAGGACCACCTGCCCTGGCCCTGGGACATCGGGGCAGACAGCCTTCCTCTCCTGCATGCCAGAATGTGTTGCCCAGAGCTGGCCCCATGTGGCTCCCCCATGCCGCTTGCTGGACCAGTGCCCCCTTCTCTGCCAGTGTGTCTATAATGGCTCCTGCCCTGAACTCCAGGCCAGGGTCTTCTGTCAACCCTCCTTCTTGCCTGGAATTCCCAAGTTGGGAACTATCTTCTGTCCCTTTAAGTTTCTGTTTTTATAACTTGTCCTTGTCCCCTGTCCCCCTGCAGAGCCAGGGCTCTCCTGCAGCACAGATGCGGAGCTGGGATCCCTGTGGAGCTGGGATTTCTGCTGCTGAGCTCGTGCTCCACTCTGGGCTCTGCCTCTTCGTCCCGAGGCAGAGACCCTCCAGGCTTCCTGGCTTTGACCCCCAAGGTCAGGCTTCTTTTATGGGAAGTTGTCACACCCAGGCCTCCAGGGGCCTATGACATGAGAGTGGGACCAGAACAAGAACATGATCATTTTTAGGAGTCACTCAGCAAACAGATCAGCAGTGGCTGGGATGCCTCTCCGGTCTAGAGGGAAGTTGGGAGACAGGGCAGCTGTCTTCCAGATCAGCTAGAGGAGTCCCGGACAGTCAGTGAGATCGGGACACTGCCATGCCTGTGTGGCTTTGCTCCGCTCTTCTGAGCACAAGCTGGCGGGCCGAGCTCCTCCACAGGCAGCCCCAAGGGAACCGAGGGCCATGGCCCTGCTGCTGCTCACCGTTGCTGCATGTGTGGTTGGTGATGCAGGAGGTCCCCAGCTGCGTGAAGCCCGTCTTACACCTGCTGCAGTTCCTGCTGGAGCCCGCACAGCTCAAGCAGTTCTCATCACACCTGTGGGCAGACACCGTTCCTGCTGAAGGCTGGGGAACAGGCCCTGCCACAACCCTCCCACCTCCCTGCACCTTCTTCCCACCCGCCCAGCCTTGGTCTTCTGTTTAGAGGCTGTGTCTTCCCTTCCCCACCATTCCCTGACACAGATGCCAAGTGTCTGCGTGTCCTTCCTCCTATCTGACCTCACTCCTGCCCTGGGAGGGCAGACACAGCCACGGCCAGTTGGCAGGAGCATGTCCAGGATCGGGGGCCAGGCCCAGACCTCGAGGCTTCCCACAGCTCTCCTGACACCCTCCTGGGCCCTGGCCCCCAGCCCACACATGGCTCCCAGAGCTGTGGCAGGCTGCTCTCTCCAGCGGCTGCTGGGCTGCGATGGCTATAGGCTTGAGGTCCAGGCCAGACTTCACCCAGGATGTGACATGCCTGACTCGAGCTGACCAGAGGGCTGCTGCCACCCCTATGTGGCCATGCCTGCTTACCCTCAGGGAGCAGGAGAGGTGCCCCACAATTGCTGCCCTTCCTGGACAGTCCTGGCCCAGCCTGGGCAGCCATGGACCCAGGCCAGGGCTATTTCTAATGCAGTGTAACGTGACCTCAGGGGAGGGGCGGTGCACCACAGTTCAAGAGCCATATCCAGCATTTATACTGGGCCACAATCACACTTTCATTTACAATCTTTTTCTTTTTTCTTGAGATGGAGTCTCGCTCTGTCACCCAGGCTGTAGTGCAGTGGCGCAATCTGAGCTCACTGCAACCTCTGCCTCCAGGGTTCAAGTGATTCTTCCGCCTCAGCCTCCAGAGTAGCTGGTACTACAGGTGCGCACCACTACACCCAGCTAAGTTTTGTATTTTTAGGAGAGATGGGGTTTCACCATATTGGCCAGGCTGGTCTCGAACTCCTGACCTTGTGATCTGCCCGCCTCAGCCTCCCAAAGTGCTGGGATTACAGGTGTGAGCCACCACACCCAGCCTCATTTACAATCGTGGCTGAGCTAAGCAGCTGTGACAGAGGCAGTATGACCCCAAAAGCCTGACCGATGACCACTGTGTGCTTTATAGAAAGCACTCGCCCATGCAGGCCTCTCCAGGGCCGAAAACTTCCCCTCATGTGGGAACAAGTACTTAGGAAACTCTCGTCCTCCGCTGCCCAAAGAGAGGTTTGTGGGGGCTGCCTGCCTGCTGCCTCCTGGGGGCAGGGGATGCCCACACCTCTGGCTGCCTGCCTGCAGGGCTCCAGCTGCACGGCTGTAGGCATAATCAGCATGCCCTGAAATCCAGGGCATTTGACAAATGAAAGTGATCATCACTGTTGCATTCCACATTCTCCCTGGGTTGCTATATTTAATTATCCGAGAATCAGCTGGCTGGTTAACATGAGGGGTTTAACTTCAGACAGCTGTGCCCAGGGTGCTGTGCAGGACTCAGCAAGTCTGCACCTTACAAGCGGGTGGCAAGTTTCCTATTTTACAGCAACTAAGTGGTAGGGGCTGCCGCTTGCAGAGACACAGAACTGCCACCAGGTTCCTCTGCTGTGGGTCACAAGTGCAAGGACTCGGGAGTCCCTCGTGGGCTCACTGTAGGGCTTTGTTTCTAGGGGAATAGGTTACAACCCACAGAGGTTCTTACAGGAAGCCTGGGAGGCAGACCCCATCCACTGTGGGGCAGTCTACCAGTGCTGACAAGTACCCAGCTGGGAGCCAGGCATGGGCCCCCTCACCTGCTCTGACATAAGCCTCTGAGGGCTCCCTCATTCTGAGTCTTTTTCAGACAGAAGTCCCCTGATTGGTTTTGACATTTGTCCCCTCCAGGTCTCATGCTGAGATGTGATCTGAGTGTTGGAGGTGGGGCCTGGTGGGAGGAATCTGGATCTGGGGTGGATCCCTCGTGAATGGCTTCGCACCACCCCCTTGCTGATGAGTGAGTTCATGTGAGAGCTGGTTGTTCAAAGGTGCGTGGCAACTCCTTCCTTTTCTTTTTTCTTTTTTTTGAGATAAGTCTCACTCTGTTGCTCAGGCTGGAGTGCAGTGGCATGATCTGCAACCTCCATCTCCTTGGTTCATGTGATTCTCCTGCCTCAGCTTCTTGTAAGGCTGGGATTACAGGCACATATCACCACACCTGGCTAATTTTTGCTTTTTTTTTTTTTTAAGTAGAGAAGGGGTTTCGCCATGTTGGCCAGGCTGGTCTCGAACTCCTGGCCTCAGGTGAACCGCCCGCCTTGGCCTCCCAAAGTGCTGGGATTACAGGTGTGAGCCTCCACACCCAGCCGGCTTCCCTCTCTTGCTCCTGCTCTTGCTATGTGATGTGCTGCTCTGGTTTCACCTTCCACAAGGCGTCAAGGCTCCCTGAGGCTTCCCCAGAAGCTGGGCAGATGCAGGCGCCACATTTCCTATAAAGCCTACAGATCTGTGAGCCAGTTCAGTGTCTTTTCTTTATACATGACCCAACCTCAGGTATTTCTCCAAAGCATTTCAAAAGCAGCCTGACACCTGCCACTTCCCTCACAGCCCACACCCATCGTCACATCCTCACGGCTCCCTTTAAACTCCTCACTGTTGCTCCCACCCTGAATGACACAGGTTGCTGTGCCCAGTGCTGGGTCCCACGTTCATGATGTCCCAACATAGGGCAATATTCAGCCTGAAAAGAGGAGACCAGAGTGAATGCTTCTCCTCTATTAGCTCATGTCCAACAACAGAAGGGTCCGGGGCTGCCAAATGAGAATGTACCTGTGTGGATGCCCGGAAGGAAACAGGAAGGAGGATAGGGTTAAAACACACGTCACTGATTGAAAAGAAAATGGCCTTCGGATGAGAAAACTGTCAGCATCATTTACCTTTCTCTAAAGTACCTAACTAAACACATTTTTTAGGCTGGGCGTGGTGGCTCACACCTGTAATCCCAGCACTTTGGGAGGCCGAGGCAGGTGGATCACTTAGGCCAGGAGTTCGAGACCAGCCTGGCCAACATGGTGAAACCCCATTTCTACTAAAAATACCAAAGTTAGCTGGGTATTGTGCATGCCTGTAGTCCCGGCTACTCGGGAGGCTGAGGCATGAGAATTGCTTGAACCCCAGAGACAGAGGTTGCAGTAAGCTGAGATCCCACCACTGCACTCCAGCCTGGGTGACAGAGTGAGATTCTGTCTCCAAAAGGCAAAAAAAAATTTTTTAACCCAAAACACGGTTTCTCTGATTATGACAGTGCAAAGGATGCATGCTGAGCATGGCATGGGCAGGGGCAGCCCTCGGAGTCCACCACCGGGGTGTCATCACCTCATGACTCTGCTTTCCATCCTGCCCCATCGCTGCACAGAGCCTGGTTCACAGCAGGGACTCAACAAATATGCATTCAATGAACAAAGGGACGGAGGCCGCTAACCAGCTCTGTAGATGGGCTCCTGTCCACAGTGGGGTGATGCAACACACCCTCCCCCAGCCCCTGGGGAAGACGCTGCCACATTCTGCCCACCAGCCACTCCTGTGCTGGACACAGCTGCCTGCCACTCCCCAGCAGGAAGACCGTACCTTCGACACACTCTGTGGGGCAAGCCCGGCATCTCCTCCGGGTAGAAGCCCTCGCCACAGGCCGGCACGCACTTCCAGTCCTGGAAGTGGAAGTTTTTCGCACAGTGGATACATTCTTCTTTGCCTGGCCCTGGGAGATACAGGAAAAGAAGCAGGTATCAGGGACAGCTGGCAGGTGACCACGCCCCAGGCCCGCTGCGAGCCCTTGTGAGATCAGGGCACCACTGAAGATCCCCCAGGCCACCGCCACAGTGGACATTTCTCAGATTCTGCGAGCCGGGCCGTCCTCACCCACTCCCAGGAGGTGGGTGTTGCCATCCCCATTTCACAGACAGGGACATCAAAGCAGGAGACGAGCTCAGAGGGGGCACACCTGCCTACTGCCCATGCCACGCTGATGGGCTCTACTTCCAACAGGCCTAGACCCACTTCTGCTACCTGAAGACTTGGAAATTCAGCATCAAAGTGTTCTATAAACACATATAAAACAGCTCCTGTTTTATAGGTTACATGTTGAAATGGCAGTATTTTCCACACATTAAGTTGAATAGATACGTTACTCAAATGATTTTGCCTGTTTCGTTTGACTGATTAAGACATGGTTACTAGACAGCTTAGAACTGCATCCACGGGATGCATCTGCGGCTCTTCCATCGCACAGAATGCTGCGGAAGACGATGTGGGAAGATGGAGGGAGAGATCTTCGGGAACGGTGTTGACAGGTGTTTGGTGTGTATAGCCAGGGTGTTTTCAACAACAGAGAACAAAATGACTGGCCAGGCGCGGTGGCTCACGCCCGTAATCCCAGCACTTTGGGAGGCCGAGGCAGGTGGATCACTTGAGGTCAGGAGTTCAAGACCAGCCTGATAACATGGAGAAACCCCATCTCTACTAAAAATCCAAAATTAGCCAGATGTGGTGACGCGTGCCTGTTATCCCAGCTACTCAGGAGGCTGAGGCAAGAGAATCACTTGAACCCGGGAGGCAAAGGTTTCGGTGAGCCAAGATCGCACCATTGCACTCCAGCCTGGGCAACAAGAGCAAAACTCCATCTCAGAAAAAAAAAAAAGACTAAGACTAAGGCTGACAGGGCAGGGAGGAGAGACTCGAAGAGACATCAGTTCTGAGCAAAGGGACATGAGTCATGGAGGAAAGCCTTCAGGTTGGCTCAGGGTTTGAGGAGGACCTTTGACCTGGGTCATACGTTGGACGTGATGACTAGATAGCACATCCTCTGGGCCAGGTGTCTCCAGGGAGCCTCTGATGGGATATCAGAGAGAGGCAGGGAGGTAGCCACTGGCTGACAGCGGAGAGGGTTACAGGCAGCAAGGAACTGATCTCAGGGGCTCTTTGACAGTCACAATGTCTGAGTAAACCTCCCCACCGACTGCTTCAATTGAATTGTGGTCTTAGATTGAGGCCTCACAGTCTGCTCTGGACTCAGCTGTGGCCTCTCGGCCTCTCGGCCTCTCACTGTGTGGGGCTAGCTCCACACCTCGGAACCACAGCTGGAAGCCTGGGAGGGAATTCGGAGCTCAAGCAGGGGAAGCTCCTCCTTTGAGAGTCAGGAAGAGTGAAGCTGAGACCACAGGGTTTTGAACGGGGGTAGAGGTAACACTTTCGAGGGGCCTCTTGAGGACCACAGTCTTCATGGGGGGTGTCTCCTCTCTTCCTGAGTTGTGGAGGAAGAGCTGCCCCCTAACGTCAGGATTCTGTCTGGTTTATTTTACTTTTTTTTTTTTTTTTTTTGATCGTCTCACTCTGTCGCCCAGGCTGGAGTGCAGTGGCGTAATCTTGGCTCATTGCAACCTCCACCTCCCAGGTTCAAGCGATTCTCCTGCCTCAGCCTCCCAAGTAGCTGGCATTGCCGGTGTCTGCCACCACGCCTGGCTAATTTTTGTATTTTTAGTAGAGATGGGGTTTCACCATGTTGGCCAGGCTAGTCTCGAACTCCGGAGCTCGTGATCCAGCCGCCTTGGCCTCCCAAAGTGCTGGGATTACAGGTGTAAGCCACCGCCCAGCCTTTGAAGCTGCTCTTATGCTTTAGCCAAGGCCTCCCCTCCCCACAGCTGATCTCTGGGAGAGTCTGGTGGGTAGGTCTCCTGCCCAAGGCGGGGTGCCACTCTGCGTGGGGCTTGGGAGCTATTGGGGGCCTGCTGCTGTACCTCCCGTGCCTCACCGGCTGAACGTGTCACCCTCACTGTCCTTCCTCCAGCACCAGGGTCCTCACTTAACACCCGAGGAGCCTGCAACGTGGGGAAGCAAGCTTGTTCTTGTTTGTACTCGGTTTAATGCTCAATGTATTAACCTTAAACGTTGTTAAAACACATTTATTTGGGATGGCGGTGATGGCGGCATACAAATGTAAATTCACTTAGTGCCACCGAGCTGTACGCCTGAAAATCGTCAAGCTGGTAAATTTTATGTGATGTGTATTTTACCACAATAAAAAACCTGTTAAAATGGGTTGATTTTCTAAGCAACCTATTTTCTCAACTACTAAAAAATATGAATTTCATAACTCAGTGAAAGTCTTTTAAGGATTCCATTAAGTCGCAAGTCTTTATAGACTTTGAACACTTTAAAAGCACCCACAATCACGGCGATAATAGCAGAATGGGCTGTGCTTATGCAGGACCTGCTATGTCATTTGTGGGGCCCGCTATAAAGTGAAAACATGGTCTTTGTTCAAAAAGCTGGAAAAATGTGCCATTACGGGATTAAGTAGAAAGCGTTTTCCTTCCTTCTGCAATCTCTCTTGGTCTGTTGCAGTGCTTGTCATTTGCTGTTTCAGGTCGTGCTGTCTCAGGCACAGGATGCCCACGCATGAGGGCCGACTGTCACAGATGCTTGGGGCACTGCCCTGCCACTTGCTATGTGTGTGCCCTGCAGGCTGCCAGCTGCTGATCAACATGCCATACCCCAGGTGGGTAAGTCGAGTCCCACAGGTCTGCTACATTAACCCAGGTGCACCAGCAGCCCCGAAGGATTACAACCTCCATGCCAGGACACACTGGGCACCTGGACTCAGGAGGATGAGAGGCTCATCTCCATCCAGTTGCCTGCCAAGTGCACTGGGGCACTGTGACCCCAGGGTGTGACCCCACGGTGGACAGGGTCCACCATGCCCTACCCCAGCACTCATGCCTGACTCTGACCCTCCCCATGACTGTGCCCAGGCCCCTGTGTGGGTGGTGGTCAGCAGTGGTCAGTGAGTGCAGGGAGGGGAAGGCCAGGTGGGCCTGGGTGTGAGAGCAGCTGCCTCCAGTGAGGTCCAGACCTGCCATGGAGCCAGAATCCTCCAGTGACTCAGAGGAGGAAAGTGAGGTCTCTCTCCAGAGGGTGCCAGAGGGTAGATGTATAGTAGATGTAGACATTCCCAGGAGCTCAGAGAGAACCCAGGCCAGAGGGCAGGAGGTGCAAGGGAGACCCCCGAGCTCTGGACCTGCTCACCAATGAATTTAACGGCTGAGGTGACAGAGAAGTCACTGGGTTGAGATGAGAACTCCAAGTGACTCTATAAAGCATTTTCCATCAAGCAATCTGGGGACTCAGAGAAAGAAACGGGAATTGAATTACTGAAATCAAAAGTGCTGTAAAACTGCATGCCTGAGTGTTATGGATTCAAGTGACTATGAAATTTAAATAAGCAACATCAGAGATGCTTCCTAATCAATCTGGGCTAAACAAGTGGAAGAAACAAAGAATAAAAACGAGAGACAAAAGGCGACAGGCAAACTGCGAGGGAAATGTGCTGAGTTGCCAGCGGGTGGGATCTTCCGGATGCTAAGCCCTGCTGCCTTTAGGGCTGTCCCAGGAGGGTAGAGAGGAGGACATATCTCCCCTGGGTGGCCTGGGGTCAGCCTGGCAACCATCGGAGGATGCCAGCCTTGGCCACAGCCTTGGTTTCTCAGGCCTGTCTATTCCAGGACAGGGAGCCGCATGGGGCACACAGGCTGGCCATGTGGGAACGGCTGTGCCCATTCTGCGGCATTTCAGAGGAACAGTAGGATCATGGCAACTGTGATTTAGCAGAAAACTGATTATTACTATTATTATTATAATCATTCTTTTAAACAGAGTCTCACTCTGTCGCCCAGGCTGAAGTATACAGTGGCACGATCTCAGCTCACTGCAACCTCCACCTGGGTTCAAGTGATTCTCACGCCTCAGCCTCCCAAGTGGCTGGGATTACAGGTGTGTGCCACCACACCTGGCTAATTTTTGTAATTTTAGTAGAGACAGGGTTTCACCATGTTGGCCAGGCTTGTCTTGAACTCCTGACCTCAGGGGATCCACACACCTCAGCCTCCCAAAGTGCTAGGATTATAGGCATGAGCCATCACACCCAGCCAGCAAAGATTTAATTCTTCAAGTATTACTGCAGAAAAAGCCCATATGACATACATGTCTTGGAAAGAACCAAAGTACCAAGGGCAGGAAGGAGGGTTGAGAGGAGAAAACTTAACCCAAAACACATCTGAGCCCACAGACCGATGGTGTACTTGAACTTACTTGTGCAAATAGTGTTGCAAAATGAAACCCAATCAAATGAATGATTTCTCTGCTATTCTGTATAAAAACTGTGCCTGGGAGACATCTGTGCTATCATCTTTGTGGGGAAGTATAATACACGTAAAATTGTTTACAGAGTTCTTTCCTCTTTGAACAAAATGTTCAAAATAAGTGAAGATAGGTACAAAGAGCTAAGGCTATGCTTTAAAACATCCCCGTCCCCAGCTGGATCCATCCCCACCTCTTCCGAAGCCCTGTGAATATTTATGGTGTTGTGTTTCTGTCTGCACTGATTCCACAGCAATAGCTGAGCTCTAAGACAAGAAGGCCTCTGACTGGTCGAGCATCCCTTGTCCCTTTTCCCGGCTGAAATCAGCCACTGTCTGGCTGGGCTTCTAATGCTGAGAAACTCAGGCTGCTTGTTCAAAGTGGGCCTTTGTATTGTTTTGGGTTTCTGCTTGAAATTTAGAAACATGGTTTAAAAAAAAATTCAAACAAACTGTTTCCCTTTTGTGAAGAACGTGGTCTCACTATGCTGCCCAGGCTGGTCTTGAGCTTCTGGGCCCGAGCTCTCCTCCCACCTCTGCCTCTCTGAGTGCTGGGACCATAGGCCTGAGCCGCTGCAATGTGCACAACATAAAATGTACCCTCTCAACCATGTTTAAGAATATAGTTCAGCAACATGAAGTACATTCGCACTGTTACGCAGCCATCACCCGCCACCATCCGTCCTTAGAGCCACCGTCATCTTCTCAAGTTGAGACTCTGAAACCATTAAGCATTTAATCCCCACTCTCTCTGCCCCCAGTCCCTAATAGGGCCTTTGTACCTTGTTCTGCCCTTGCACTGTAATGCTGCAATAAATGCAGAAGCCCATGAAGTCCTCGGGCTTTCTCTGTCTGAAGGCAGCCAGCCTACCCGCTTGGGTAGCCCCGGCCCGAGGCCTCTGCAGGCGGTGAACTCACCCACGCAGGTTCTGCAGGTGTGATGGCATTCCCCACATCTAATCAGCTCTGAGTCAAAGTAGGTGCCTGGCTCGCAGTCAGGAATGCAGCTGCCCCGCGCAAGGCTGTTGAAAAGAAAGAGGCAGATTTCCACATCCATTCCAAGAGTCTAATTAAATTATGATTTGCCTTCTAATGCCTTTCCCAAGAGGAGATGTAAGTTACTGAGGCACAGTTCTTTGTGTTACTAAAAGTTCTCAGGTCAGGAAAACTGGGAAAGCCATCCCGCAGTCCGCTGGGGGTCCAGCAGGATCCGGGTAACACAGCTCCCATCACCAGGCAGCAGGCGCCGGGCTCTGTCCTCGACCCAGTGACAGCTTTTCTTTACTGCCATTTCCCCAACTGGAATCCAGACCCCATGAAGAGAAGTGGAGCCAGGTGGGTCACCACCGGTGGCACGCTAGCTCAGTCTCAGTATCAAGTCCCTCTTGAAGTGTCAGCATTTATGACATGTGACGGGGCTGTCGGCTGCAAGGCTGGCCCTGAACCCCAACCTGTTCCTGCCTCTCTCTTACTTGAAACCTTCTGCAGCTTTGCAGTGAACTTGAAATAAAATGTCCTCTGGAGCCCTAGCAGGCCTGTCAGATGCAGCCCCTGGCTTCTTCTTCCACCCCACATGTGCCTGCCCTCACCTCGCTCCAGCTAGCCAAGTGCTGGACAGAGACACGGATGCTGCGCTAGACCACCATGCGGATGGCTTCTGCCACTTCCAAGTGTTCGACCCCAAGCAAGCCAGCCAACCTCTCTGCATCTGTTTCTCTTCCTGTTAATGGGTTTCTACATCATAAAGTTGCTTGAAGGACTCAATGAGCTAATACCTGTAAACCTTTCAGTGTCTGGCACACAGCGGTGTGCATAAACATCACCTACTCTTACTTCTTTAGTTCCTGAGATTATACTTTGTGTTATGTACATATTTTAAATGGGTTTGCTGCTAAACACACTGAACAAGCGCTCTGGGGTGCATCTGTCAGATCCGGAGACTCTTGCTGTGACGCTGGGATTTAGAGTAAGAAATGTATGTTTGGTCCAGCACACAGCTCCTAAAACCCCTGGAATTACCAAAGTGCCACATGTCTTTAATAACTGATGGCTGGGGGTTCCCGGGTGGCCTCTAGACAGGAGCTGGCTGCCAGGGAACCCGCCGTGTGACCAGAGCATTGGAATTTTTAGCCCTATTACTCTGACTCCCCTCCTGGGAGGGGAGAGGGCCTGAGGGCTGAATTGATTACCAATGGCCAATGATGTAATCAATCACGCCTGTGTAACAAAACCTCCATGAAAACCCACAAAGTCAGAGTCTGGAGAGTTTTGGTGAACAGGAACACATCCCACATCCTGGGAGGGGAGCACAGCCCAGATCCATAGGGATGACAGGTCCAGCGCTCAACCCTTCCAAACCTCAGCCTCCGTATCTCTTCATCTGGCTGTGCATCATATCTTTGGTAATAAATGGGTACCTGTAAGTCAGGTCTTTTCCTGGGAGCTGCTTTAGCCAATTAATTGAACCCGAGGTGGGGTCATGGGAAATCTGATTTAGAGCAGAGCATCCAGAAGCACAGATCGCATGTGGTACATGTGATTGGCATCAAAGTGGGGTAGTCTTGGGCTGAGCCCTCAATTTGTTGGATCTGACACTATCCAGTAGGGTCAGAATTGAGCTATCTGTCTGTCTATCTATCTGTTTATTTTTGAGACAGGATCTCACTGTCAGCCAGAGGGGAGTGCAATGGCATGATCTTAGCTCACAGCAACCTCTGTCTGCCAGGTTCAAGCGATTCTCCTGCCTTAGCCTCCCGGGTAGCTGAGATTACAGGTGTGCACCCCCACAGCTGGCTAATTTTTGTATTTTTAGTAGAGACAGGGGTTCACCCTGTTGGCCAAGCTGGTCTCAAACTCCTAGCCTCAAGTGATGTGCCTGCCTTGGCCTCCCAAAGTGCTGGGATTACAGGTGTGAACCACTGCATTCAGCCTAAGCTATGTATTTATTACATATATTTTATAGGACACCCACTTGGTATTCACTGGAGACTTGCTTGGTGTGTGGAGAAAAACCCACATGTTTTGGCGACCAGAGGGGAAGTGTGTTGTACTGAGTGTGAGAAAGTAGAAGAAAACCCTGGCTCTTCCTTCCTCTTACACCTGTATTCAGTGAGAAGATGTCTAGAGGTTTGCAAGCTCTTCTGCACAGACGGTGGACACCCACCCAGGGCCCTTCCTCTTCACGGTGCCATGCCCGCGGTGAGTGGCAGTTCAATCACATCTTTAATAACTGACATTCCCCTGTGAATCTTCCTGTGTTTATCCCCCTGAAGAGGTGGATGGCTGGAGGGGGCTGCTCAGCTGCTCTCTGGCTGCTTTAACATGACTGCAGTGATTTGAAGTCACAGCTTAAGAGGATATTGGAAGCTTTCTGTGGCTGATGGCTGGTGATGTGTCTGGAGTTTGCCTCTCTGAAAGCCTGTCATTGCTGGAACTACTGCTTCTATGTGTGGGGGCTGCTGCCAGGAAGCATTTTCTCTTTAGTACACTATTCCTAAGCTGAGTATTTGACTTCCTTCTACAGGATGGGACAGGATCAGAAATGCATTCCCTGGGACCCCTTAGCACCTCTCTGCTGGGAAACAGGCAGGTTCCGGGGAGCTGGGAACACAGAGTCTCCTCTTCCCAATACCCCCAGCTACCAGCCTGGGTTGAGGATCCATCCTGGGCTGCCTAGCCCGCAGACCCTGGGACATCAAAGCTGGCCTCTCCCAGGCCACCAGCTGATGTCTCCTCCTTCCTCTTGCAGCTCTTTTCTCTTTGGGAGATCTCTTTCCTGGGCCAGTTCCTCCTTTTACTCCTAACCCAGCCTCGTCAGGCCAACAGGTTTAAATGACAGCAGGTGTGATGCATGACACTGGGGGCCTTGCTTTGCCTTCCCTCCCCTGGACTCCTAGCTGCTTGGGGCCCTCTTCTCCCCAATACTCTAATCTGGAAGAAAGGGGAAGGGTGAAGGAAATGAAGGCAGCAGCATAGCGCCTCCTGGGGACACTTCATCTCCCCTGTTTGTAAAATGTGAACAAGAATTATGTCTACTTCCTAGGTTGCTGCAAAGATTAAATAAGGCGAGAGAAGACATGCTCAGAAAGTTTTCTTCCTTAAATCCTTGCTCCAAAAAAGAAACTCCTTCTATGGAGAATTCTGGTCCTCACAGCATTTGAGAAGAGAGACGGGGCTGGGGGTGGGTTGCAGCCCTCCACCGCCTCGCCCTGCAAAAGCAGCCTGGACAGCGGCATCCTCATCACCACCCAGCCTGCAGAAATGCAGAGTCGTGGGCTCCACCCAGACCCGCTGCATCAGAACCTGCACTTGAATGTGAGGTGACCCTTCCAGTGTGGACCATGGTGCCAGTCTCCCTACTATGGGAGTGCCCCCCAAAAATTCTGAACAGCACGTTTCTAAGATTCTAGACAGCAATTTGGAGGAACAAGTAATGTACATTTGATTGCATTAAATGCAATTTGGTTGCATTCAATGGGCTAAAGAAACATTTCAAAATATTCCAAGAACAATCATTACCCAGTAAAATGATTTTAGAGAAAATGCATGCCAAGCTTTACGGGGCTCAGCCTGGTGGAAGACGGAGAACCAGGAATGTAAAGGGCACCCTCAGGAAGCAGTGGAGATGCCAGGAGCTGGGGAAAAAAAGAGAAGACTGAGGGATGGAGACGAGAGAGGGTGGGTGAGCCGCTACAGCCCACCCCAGCCCAGACCCGGAGGGGAACTGGAGCAGGTGGAGGTGCTGGAGCCTGAAGGAAGCGGAGCTGGGCACAGCCCTGTACTGTGACATGATAGAGTGCTGTTTTGCCCAATTCGCCAAGGTTGTGTAAAACAGAGATTCCACTCATCCTCTCACTTTCCATCCTGCACAGCCATCTCTAAGTGGACACGTGATTTCCAGGACTCGGAATCTTTACCCTCAGTGGCTTTGGGCCTCTGACATTTCAGCTTTTAAGAAAAATGCAAAAAACATGGTAAATCCATAACAAACTCAAAACAACGCCACCCCCTGGCACTCTTCAGGTTTCGGGGGGGCGGTTACCTGAGTCCTTATCAGTGGGTGGGGGGTTACCTGAATCCTTCTTTATCAGTGGGGGGCGGTTTACCTGAATCCTCCTTTATTGTGGGGAGAGGCGGTTACCTGAATCCTTCTTTAT
>CM052653.1:140525813-140607667 GCA_028533165.1 Leontopithecus rosalia
CCTTCTTTATCGGGTGGGGGGTGATTTACCTGAATCCTTCTTTATCGGCGGGGGGTGATTTACCTGAATCCTTCTTTACAGATGGTACACTTCTCAGGTTCATCCACGCACTTTTTACAGCTCGGGTGGCATTTAAGGCAATTTTTCTGACCTGGAGAAAAACAGCAAGGTGAGCAAAGGGAAGGGACAGCGCTGACAAGAATCAACTCTGGGCAAGTAGGCTCCTGGCATCTCAAAGCAGGTGTATAGGTGGGCTGTTCCCCAAATCCACCTCCAGAATGTGTAGAAATAACACAGCCAGAGGCTGCTTGTACCTGCTGTGGGATCACAGATCTCTCACCTCCCCTTTCTAGGGTAAATTAAAGTCCTCAGACAACTGCCAGGCCTCTGAGGCCCGGCTCAGCTTAAATAAGGTGAGTTATTTCAACAGGGATGAAGGCCAATTCCTGGTGGCTGGGTAGAGTATAATGAGGTGGAAATCTTCATAAACGTGGCCAGGTGTGGGCGGATGGGGACGGGGAGCCTGAGGCTGCTGCTTGCTCCTCGAAGTGCTTTCCCAGGGAAACCTATATATGAAGATCTGGCGGCTGTATATGGTGAGACGGGAACCCACGGCGAGTCATCGTGCCTCCTGGGGAAGGTCTGGGTCACCCCAACTCCCACCTGCAGTGTCATAAGTTACTATCTCAGTTGGCACCTCATCAAACACCACCATGCGCCACGCCTAAGTGGCTGGGGTGCTCTGGGCCTGGGAGCTAAGGGCTGTTTGCCACACCTGCGCGTGTCCCCCTCAGGGCCCCCACAGGTGGCATCATACGCCACAAAGCAGGTGCTGAGTGAGGATGCCTGGGTGAAGGGGGGGAAGGAGGGCAGCCAACTGTGCCCTTGGGAAGGGGGTGGGGATGAAGGCACCTCCGTCCTTTGCAAAGGTCTGCTTGGCAGCCCAGGGCAGGTATTGGCAAAGGCTGTGAAATGCGTCTTGCCTGACTTTTTGTTTCTCCTCTAAAGGGAGTCTGGGATGGGCAAGGTGCCTCACACCTGTAATCCCAGCGCTTGGAGAGGCAGAGGCAGGCAGATCATTTGAGGTCAGGACTTTGAGACCCCATCTCTACTAAAAATACAAAAACATTAGACAGCCGTGGTGGCACATGCCTGTAATCTCAGCTACTGGGGAGGTTGAGGTGTAAGAATTGCTTGAACTTGGGATGCAGGGGGTTACAGTGAGCTGAGATCATGCCACTGCACTCCAGCCTGAGTGACAGAGTGAGATCCATCTCAAAAAAAAAAAAAGGGCAAGTCTGGTTATTTGATGACTTTCTACATCTTTAAAGATCTCCTGGCTCTTGTCCCCAGTGGTAACAGCGACGCCATGACAGGCCAGATCAATCTTGTCCTGAGCAGCAAGGGCGCAGAGAGGAGGGCTGTGGGGAGGCCTGCTACCTGCAAGACCACGAATGTCAAACGGTAGCCTCTTTAAGGTGTTTGAGAACTATCCCCTGTTCATTTCACCCACACACTGCTTTTCTGTCTCTCGGGGCAAGGTGAATATTACTAAAACACTGGCGTGGGGTCTTGGGCCTAGAACTCCTGGCCATCCCCCCACCCTCCTGGGATGGCAGGACAGCAAGACGCCTGGCCTTGCCGCTCTGAGTTCTAGTCCAACCTCCATCATGACTAGTTGTGGCCTTTGCCGTCACCTAGCTTTGATTCCCCTTCTGTGGGATAAGGAAAACCTTAGGGGTGTGGTTGCTACCTGTAAAATGCCCACAAAGACAAACGCTTCTTCATGAGCCCAAATGACATTGGCCAGTAGCTGCTCTTCATTTTTGGAGGTCTGCAAACCTTCTGCCCACACTTAAATCCCAACTGCAGCTCAACAGCTCTGCCTAGGAGGGGCTCTTCCGCAGCTCTGACCCCCAATTCCATATGCCCTGACCAGTGCCCAATGCACACATCCTGTGTTACAGAGAAGCCGATGGCACAGTCTTTCCTGGAGGAGAAATTACAGGACGGACAGCAGCACCTCCTCTTCTGGTATCTGAAACCAGACTGAGCCCAAAAGTGGCCAGCCCCAGCCATCCCTCTGGCCTTTCTCAATAGCAGACGTTCACTCTGGGCACAGAGGCATGAAATTCCCTGGACGGCCAGGATTTCTTTCAGCATCACTTGGAACCTCCCCTGGCCAGCTCTGTGGGTGAAATGCTGTTAACCACCGGGCCTGGGGGCTTTGATCTCAGCATCTCTGCCTCCTTCTCCTGTTGAAAGTCCTTACTCAGAACAATGAAATACACAGGGAGCAGAAGGCTGGGAAATTCTCCCAGGAGAGGGGACCTGGCCCAGAAAGTAGGGGCTGGATCATTAGTTCTTGTGCCCACGGACGTGCCACTTACTTTCATCAGCATAAAATCCTGCAGGACAGAGGGTCACACAGGTGTTCATCTCCTGGTGGTGATAGAACCCACGGCGGCAAGACAGGCACTGTGTCGCACCTCTGCCGGAGCAGGTCTCACAGCCCTTGTGGCACCGGCGACAGCGTCTTGCTGCTGTGTCCCCAAAGTAGCCCAAGGGGCACACGCTCACGCACTTCCTGTAGAAGCAAAGGCAGGAGCGGGTGAGGGCCTTGTCAACCCAGCCCCAGCCTCAGCCCCACACCCGCTCTGCAGTGCTAAGCCAGGCAACCAGCTGTGAGGGATTTCCCCAGACCTTGGCTGCCCCTCCTGAGTCAGCAAAACCTTGAGGAAACGAAGGCTTCAGGAGAGAATGTCAAACACGATGCCCTTTGTCTCGGTGAGTGCAGTTCAGAGGTTCCTCCGTACACAGGTGGAGAGGTTAGGGGCCTTGCAGAGAGGCCTTTCTTTTCAAAGTGGGCCCCACTGGGAAGTCCCGAGGCTGCGGCATGTTTCCCAAGGGCATCGTGAGGTTGGTATTTGACTTTTGGAGCTTTTGGTGGCAAAACCCTCTCTCGGGTGCCCTCAGGGAGTGAGTCTCGTGGGCAGTGAGCATGGCCAGTGGAGTGACAGCCTTTGCACTGCAGCCAGTGAGTGCGCTGTGGCTGGGAGCTATAGGACGCCACGAGAGCCACATAGGCATCCGGGTCCACCATGCATGGCCACAGCCATGCCTGAGCCCTAGTGGGTGTACAGCAGTGGCTGGCGGGTGCATCTGCCACCCAGGCCGCAGTGTCCTGTCCTCGTGGCCTCCTAGGCGTGGCATGTGCAGCGCATGGTGGGTGCTCAGGGAAGTTTGTGAAATGAGAATGGATGACAGGGCAGCTGCAGGACTGGCAGGAAGAGAATTAGAGAAAGTGGTGATGCCAGGAGCTGGAGGAGCTCAGGGGACAGAGCTCAGGGCCTGACTGCAGGCCACACAGGAGGGCACACTCACCACAGAAAGGCCAGCCTAAACCGGGCAACTGGCCATGTACCCGGGGCCCCACATCAGAGCTCCCGATATCCTTCCTCAGGGCAAACCCAGCCTCATGGGCTCTCTGGGGAGCTGCCAGCTGCTCTCTGTGAAAGCCCCACACCCAATCAGAGTCCAACAACAGGCTTCAGCCTGTCCAAGAGTCATGCCCCCAAGCTGGCCTGTGAGAGCAGCACCAGAGCCTTGAATCGAATCCGTCTCCTGGTCCCCAGGGCAGCCTGGGCGTGTCCAATATGACCCATTTCTCTTTAGCAACACAGATAGAAAAGGGTTTATGGGCCGGACGCCGTGGCTCACTCCTGTAATCCCAGCACTTTGGGAGGCTGAGGTGGGCAGATCATGAGGTCAAGAGATCAAGACCATCCTGGCCAACATGGTAAAACCCTTTCTCTACTAAAAATACAAAAATTAGCCGGGCGTGGTGGCACGTGCCTGCAGTCCTAGTTACTCGGGAGGCTGAGGCAGGAGAATCGCTTGAACCCAGGAGGTGGAGGTTGCAGTGAGCCAAGATTGTGCCACTGTGCTCCACCCTGGTGAAAGAGTGAGATTCCATTTCAAAAAATACAAAAACATTTATAAGCATGGACGCCAGCGTGCCACAGTTTCTAATCTGTCCCTAATGGACGTGTATGGCTTGTATGACAGGAATGCCAAATTACTAAAAACGTAAAACTCTAGAGCAGTTGACCTCAGTGCGATGACTGTTCGGGAGTGATATATTCATTCTTAACTGGGGCTTCAGCTCATGGAGGAGCGAAGGGTACCACGGGAAAGGGCCACTGAGTGGCGAGCCACAGGGCTCTGGGACACGTCTTACCTGCTGGTTTTGGCGCTCCCCAGGCTGAAGTGGACACAGTTCAAGCACTGGTCTGCATCGGGACCATCGCAGCCTTTGTCCCCGCACTCCGGATGGCACACACCTTAAAGAAACAAGCATTGCCTTTCATCCAGAGAGACGCCTTCTCCATTTACTGCAGTCCCACGGATCCCCGTGTCGGGATATCGCAGCTTGGCAGGGTCGGGGGAAGCTCCCAGGCCCTGCCGGAGCTGGACAGCCAGACAACAAGGTGGGAGCCGCCGACACCGTGGGTCACAGGTGCAGCTGAGCCTCGCTGGGCTCCAGTGTCAGAGCCTGAGCAAACTAGACAGGGATGGCCTGAGGATGAGCAAAAGCTCCAGGGCTGGGTGTGCCGCCTGCAGCAGGGAGGAGATGGGACTTGTGAGAGCCTGGAGGGTGCAGGGGAAGGAGAGGCCGGAGCAACAGCTCTGTTACGTTTACTCACTTGCACCATTCATCACACTGGGACCAGCCAGCGCCTCTGACGTCCACATGGAGGACAGAGCAACACAGAGGGGGTGCTGAGTCTCAGGGGAGCTGCTGGCAAGCTGAGGAGCCAGGAGGAACTAGGTAGGACCCCTCACCCGCTGTGGTGGGAATGGGGATAGATCTCTGCGTGCTCAGGCCTGCCCAGTGGGGTTGTCACTGGGCAGGGACAGAGCCTGACAGTGCTGTACTGGGGTGGGGGGACTGCTGCTTTCTGTGCCGAGGGCTGAGCCCCTTTCAGAATGTCCCTTTTAGGCTCTCCTCGGAGCCCTCAGTGGGAGGACAGCAGCCACGTCTTCCCTCAAGTTCCCAGGGGTCCCCAGCTTCTCACTCTGGAGGCTAGTGTGTTGTTGGAAAAGCACCTGAGGACTGCAGGGGACCTGTGTAGATGCCAGCAAACCTCACCCTCTAGGTCCCCCCAGTTATCCCAGAGGTGAACCCACTGTTAAAGGTCTGCCCCTCCAGTGGGGCAGGGCATGCTGCAGGGGCCCTCTCCAAGCTGGTCTGCAGAAGCCAGAGCTGGAGTGGACTCCGGCCTGCTGCCTACCTGTCCCTCCTATGCTGGGGAAATGGCCCAGGGGACCCTGACAGTCCTGAGACACAGGGACCTAGCGGGGCACGTGAAGGCTTTTGAGTTATTGGAAGAAAAACCTCCTCCTCCGAGGTTTCAGTTCTCAGAGGGGATGGGGAGTGAGCTCGGGAGTAAAGAGGCTTTCGCTTGCCGCCCTCATTTGGTGGGGACTTGAGGAAAAGACAAAAGTCCTCATTCTCTGCTGCCCACAGTGGGATTTTGCTGGGGCGCACAGAGCCCTCTTCATTCGCCTTTAAGTCTCTAGACCTTCCCTGGTGCGTTTAGCTTCCCTCCCTGAAGGCTCTCCAGTGTTGCTATTTCCCTGGCTGGGGGGGCCTCACCTGTCCCAGTTCCCGCTGTGAACCCCTTTCAGAGCTGTGTGCACCCAGGAGGAGATTCTAGACACCATTCCTGGGCTATGCAGGCATCCTGGGTTCCAGATGCCACCCCCATTCCTAGAGCTCCTCACTAAGCTCCTCCCCCCAGCTCCAGAAGTTTTTCTATAATATTTTGGATCAATTCCCATCTGATTGGATTCTTGGCCCACCTCATCCTGGGCTATCTATGGGGACACCCTCTAAAATCCTCACTTCTTGTGCCATTGCTTTAAACTACCCATTGAGCCCAAAACTCCAGCTCAGCCACTGAGTTCTCACCTTCCCACCCTCACAGCTGGCCCAGCGAGGGCTGGGCTGTTGCAGTGACAAGGACTTCCCTCCCACTTTTTCCTGCAGTGCTTTCTCCCTGAGGAGGCAGCAGGTCTGTCTTGCTTGATAAAGTGAACAATTTCCTTCATCTTAAGAAGCTGAGGGCAGAGGAGGGACAGGGAGGTGGCAGACCAATCTTCTCACTCTTTCTAGACACCGGGAATGGGAGATGGGCGGGCAGGGCTTAGTTCAGTGTGTTCATGGCTAGATTCCCGGCATTAGGCACAGAGCAGGTGCTCAATCACTATTTGCTGAGTGGATGAAAGGAGGGTGGCTAGGAAAAGGGAAAGTGCAGAGGTCCTCACCATCTACAGAGAGAATGTTCTAGAGCATCCTCGGAGGAGGATAGCCTTGGGGAGGGCCCTGGAGCAGTGCTCCCAGCGGCCGGTCCAGGTATAGGGACTTCACATCCCCCCACCCCTGCCCCTGGGTATCTCTGCAGGGGAAAGTTCAATAATTCTGCAGGGAGCCCCATGCAAGGCAGGGGGCTACTCGACAGAGCTGCATAGCCCCCACAATGCATCGAGGTCACTGACCGGTCAGGTTAAGACAATGCCCATACAAGGGCAGGGATGCCTAGATAAGTATCTGTAAACAAACCTCCTCAGCATGGCTCTCTACTTGGATTCTGTTTAAAAGCCAAATAGCCAGATTCATCTCTCCCCTGAAGCATTCTTAAATTAAATCCACCTGGCTGGCCCCGTTGTCCCCGTCACTCCACTATGCCTAAGCATGTTCTGGTACAGCTGTAATTCATTCTCTGGGTGAGCATGTTATTTGTGTTGTAATTTGTCCTTATGTCTGCTTTTCCCCTTGCCTCAATTAGCGTGAAGGTTCCTCCAGGGCCCACAGCCTTCCTGTTTCACTTCCCGTAACTCCTGGCAGGGGTGTCTTAATACAAGGGGGGCTCCGTTCATGCGCTGAACAGCCTGGCTAGCGGCTGATCCCCCTCGAGATGGGCTTAGACAGACATGGGTTTATTTGAAAACTCCACCTTCAATCTTTTGTGGAGCAAATCCAGGATTTAAAAAACACACAAACACATAAATGTTAGAAAGCAACTTGGGAGTTCTCCATGGGCTCTGTCATTGCGTGCTCAGACCAACTGCTAAAGGACAGGAGTTTTGTTTGGTATCACCAACTTTTCCACCAGCCACCCATCCAAGAACAGTGCACCAGAACCTCACTGGAACAGTATCAGACCGGAGAGGCATGCAAGAGCTGGGCTGGTTAACTGCAGACAAGAGTGTCCACGAGAATAAGAGCACACTGAGTCCAAGTCCGGTCTCCTTCCCGACTGCTGTGTGCCCTGAGCAAGTTACCTCCTGCTTCTGGGCCTCGGCTTGAGCCTGTTGAGCGAGCACGGACGTGCAGAGCCTGTGAACACACACAGTCCTGCTCCAGACATCACCCTCACCCTGATAACTGGCTCCTGCACCTGTGGTGCTGTCTTGAAACCCTGTCTTCTAGACAACACCACGTGGGCTCTCAGCTTCCCTCGCAGTCCTGCATGGGTGACCACAGTGACCTGAGCTGTTCTTAGCCCAGTTTCCTTTGCTCAGCGATGGCTTCTTTCCTGAGGCCCACGCTTCCCTGTGTTCCTGTGCCAGTTCTGTCGTGGCCTCTCGGCCACTCTCTTGTAGGAACCCAAGCCCTTCCCTGCCTCCTGCCTCCTGCCTCCTGCCCCCATGCTTGCTGGTTTCAGCATCACCAGCTCCCTAAGCCCACGCTGCCTGCAGGCACCTAAGAGTGCTTGCTCAGGTGCAGACTCCCAGGCATCACACACCTGCTGGCTCACAGTCTCTGGGTGGGGCCAGCCCAGGATCAGCTCTCAACTCAGCACCCTGTGGAGTCCCTGGGGTGGCCTCCACCTGCACTTTGGCCACCAGACGGCTCTGGCCTAGTAGGCTGGCTGTCACCACAAAGCTGTCCACCTTCAGAACCACAGCACTGACATCTCCCTTGTGCCCCACTCTGCCCACTGCAGCTGGTGCCCTTCCTCCAGGCCAGATGCTCTGGACCCCAGTCTTCCTCTCCACAGGCCATCGTGCCTGCTGCTGTCCTGGGACCCTGGCCATTTGCAAGCACTTCTGGCTTCCTTTGTCCCCCTCACTCACCAACTCTATTTCTTGGCAACTGATCTCTTTCCCAAAGGGTCCAGGTGGAGACTCTACTGGCCTAGGCCCATCACTCCCAATGCACCATGCCCACGGCCAGCTCTGGACACCCCCTCTCATATCCACTTGACCTTGCATTGGACTCTCACGTGGCTCCTCCTCCCTCCTCCTCTCTCCTCCTCCTTTGCCTTCCACACTTTGGCACGGTCCAGTTCTCACCTCCTCTGTCCTCTGTCCTGGTTTCTGAATAGGCTCTTCTCCTGTCACTGGTCTGCCAATCCCCCTTACCCCTAAGCCTTCAGGGGGCTTCCCTGAGAGCCAGGAACATATGTCCTTCCCATGGAGACCCCCTCTCTCCATCTAAGTTCTGCTCAGTAGACTGCTAGACTGCAGGATGGTATTACAGTGAGGTTCCGTTGTGCAAGGCTGAAGTCAGTAGCAGATTTTAAGAAAAAAATCAGTTCTTTATTAATAATTACTGAATCCTGCCATAGTTTATAAATCACAGGGGGAAACGGAGCAGATCAGTCCATACATAATTCAATGCTCTATTTTAAAGGAATAGAAGAAATTTAAAATGGAATCGACCATAATTTATACTTGATATGTATTGGTGGAATTCTCCATGTTGTTATTTGTTTTTCTCAGACGTTATTAGATAACTTCAAGCGTCAATGTTTTTAGGTATCACCCATCATCTATGAAGTCGCTATAATATTTAGCTAAGGAAAATATGTCCAACCAGAAACACCTCTTCTTGCACAAATTGCTATAGGATGGCTCAGAGGGAGAAGACCAGCTTCTAGTCTAACGCATGCATGAAACCCCAGCTCAGTGGCTGGAGCCTCTCTGGGCTGCTGTGGCTTTTGGGTGCCTTGTGGAGGGAGCTGGTAACCCTAAGCCAGGGGCCACCTGACAACGAAATGACTGCAGGGAAAGGATGCGTACATGGGTTCTTTAGCTGCTGTAGGATCTTCAAGGTGTCTTTGTGTAGTATCAGTACCTGCTGACATCATCTCTTGAGATCCTTTCCTGGTCTTTACCCCAGGCCTCCAGGCTGGTCTGGATCTCTGCCTCGAGCTTCTTTTCCGGCTGTGCTCCTTGAACCCAGCCTTCCTGGGTCGCTGGGAGTAACTGTGTCCTTCCCACATCCTGGCCTCAAGGACTAAAAGTGGATGGACTTAAGGGAGTCAGGAGGCTGAGCTGCGAGATGGGGGCCTTTGAGGAAAGGCGGTGCTCCTGGAGGTGGCTAAGTACCAGGGAGTAAGGCTGCATTCTGGTTGGGCATATAGACCCTGCTTTCCCAGCTGGGAAGGTTGGAGAATACTTACTGGTTTGAAGCATACTTACTGGTCTGTAAAATATTACCAGAGCCTGGGGTGGAATTAGCTGTATGAGTGCAAATTGCCATGATTATTACGACTCCCAGGCAAGAGAAAACATACAACCACCAGCCCCGCCTCTGCCAGGAGCAGCCCGTGTTTTAAGAGCTACTCTGGACAATGAAAGCTTGTGGAGGCTGGCCGTCTCCTCTTGTTTCAGGTTCATTACCTGTGTAATCTTCCTCATCTTCAGGAACTTCCACCTGGGGGGGTGACAGGGCAGCCTTGGGTGGCTCCAGCTCTGGGGTCGAGAGCTCCAGCATCCGCGAGCGGGACTGATGGCCACTGAAGGTGTGGTACGGGTGCTCCGCCGTGCCATACAGTATGAGGGTCCATTCTTTCAACTTCCCTGGAAGGCACCAAACCCACACAATCACCTGCCTGTGCCAAGACCTCCGTCACTCACAGAAATAAGCCAGATGCTGCCTGGCTCCTCCCCTGACAGCCGGGTTCTCGGCTGCTACCTCCCTTCCTGGTTACCTGCTGATCAGGGCACAGCTCTTGCCTAGGCCACATGCTGCTTTCCCCAGGTGTCTCATTCCTGCAAACAGTGCCCCTCTATTCCTGTTCTAGGGAGCTGCCCTCCACTTCCTGTCCCTGCTGGGAGGAAGGTCGGCGGGCTGGACTCTCCACTGTCCTGGAGGCTGCCCTCGGCCCTGCTGATCTCACTGCAGCCTCCCTTGATGCTGCCTCCTTGATGACTAGCACCAGTCACTTTCCCCTCGCGGGATATCCGCTGGGTACATCTGGTGCCAGGCCTGGCGCCACAGCTTCCAAACGTGATAACTGGGTTGCATGGAGGAGCCCTGCCATTTGGATCCTTGATCCTAGAACATGGGAAGACTCGGTCTTGGGCTCTCTCCTCCATGCCTAGTCTAGGACAGTGAGGGATGTTCTGGGAGACAGCAGTCGTGGTAAAAACCCAAATGTCTGCAGAAGCTGGGTGGAGGGAAAACGTCGTTGAAAGCAGGGGGATGAGTAGATAGACACTGGGCCCCATGGGGGACGTGAGAGACAGGCACAGGAAAGACGGGGCTTCCTGGAGAGCTCCCAGCCAACATGGGGGCTGCAGGGGTCCCGCTCCACCAACCGCTTCCACGGGGAGTGACGGCCGACGCAGTTGTCTGTCCTCAGGTATCAAGGAAGTGAAAAACCTGCTGGCGATTTACAGGTGAATTCCTGATGTTATAAAACACATTACAGAGTCCCCAAGTTATGACCGTTTGACTTACAGTTTTTTGACTTTACAGTGGTGTGGAAGCGAGATGTATTCGGCAAGCTCCTAGACTTAATGATGGGCTATGTCGGGATGAATCCGCCATAAGTTGAAAATATCATTAAAGTAAGTCAACTTACAATTGTATGTCAAAGAGCATCTCTACAAGTAATTAACGTGTATCTGCCAGCCAGCTCTGCTGCTGGCCACTGGTTTAAGCTTCCTTTTTTTTCCCCCACAGCATCCCCAGCATTCAGAGCAGGGTAACTATTTAGAAGGTCATCACCCCACATAAGTGAGGGGAGCAGGGCCCAGTGTGACTCTGACCCACCCAAGGACGGCTGCTCAAGCTCCCAGCCGCCCCAGCCTCTCCGTATTTGTTTCTAACTCGATTGGCTCAATAGGAAACAGACACATACCAGCTGTGAACCCCCTCCATGGGCCCTCATGACTATCTCCTGCGACCCAAGCTGGGGACAGGGCATTGCTGGCTCAGTGTCTCTGTGGGCTGGAAAATCCCCGCTTCCTCTTCCTTTCCTGCCACAGGGTTTCTTGGCGAGGAGAATGGTTTGGGGAGGAAAACAGATTGTCTGGTGTTGACTGTTTTCTCATCACTTACCTCTGCCCCGGCTCACTGCTCCGCCCCCTGGCTCTGAATGGCAGCCCCTCTGTCTTTAAATACACTCTTTCCACGATATGGGTCGCTCTGCCAGTACAATTTAACCTTTTGTTCCAATTCTGGGAATCTCTTAGCATTTCTAAATCCCAGAACAGTAGCTCCTGCTCACCCTCATTCCCTAAGCTGTAATCCGTACTATCCTGGGTGGGTGGGCGAGTGGGAGACAGGCAGGACCCGCCCAACGGACACGATTCTAAACAGCGTTCAACATTGACCGGGTACCCAACGTGGCGCGTGGCAATCCTGTTCAATTTTGACCATAGTCCCGACTGGCTAAGTGCCGAGTTCCAAATGTCTGGGGCCCCTACACTGCCTCGTCAGGTTCTGTACTGCCCAAGCCTCCCTCGGCCTGGCCAGGGCCAGAAGAGGTAAGCAAGGCCCTCCTACGTGAAACAGCACCCCCAGCACAGCACTTCTAGCATGCGGTCTTCCGCAGTGCCCGGTTCGCTTAGATGCACAGCAGCTCCCCTCCCTAACAGAGTTCCTAACCCAGCCTACACATGTGGGGACAGCAGCACAGGAAGCTGTGCTCACCACTGCAGGTGCAGAAAACAAGCCCTGGTGAGGAACCTCTGACTCTCCTCAACTCCTTCGGAACCAATTAGAACCATATTCCAAGCACAAAGGAACCCGAGTGCTTTAACTACCACTGGGTGAACCGCGATTACGGTGGGAGTGTGATGACGGCAGGACGGGCCACGGGCTCTAGAGGCTGTAATTTGAGTTGAAGTTTATTTCAACCATAGAGGATGTCTCCAAAAACACCACAAAAGGCCTAGTCACTAAAAGTGGATTTTTATTTTCAGATTTAGTTTTGGTAGGACAAACGAGAGAGGCCGCTCCACACGCAGGGTCAGCGGTGTGCACAGTGTGGGAAAGAAAGCAGGAAGAATTCCCAGGGGACCAGCAGACGCACAACCTCGTGGGAGGGGAGAGAGGGGGCTGAACTGAAATGGAAGAGAGACTTCATTTGTATTACACTCTCATTCATTTGACTTTGTGTGTGTGTGTGTGTGTGTGTGTGTGTGTGTGTGTGTGTGTGTGTGTATTTAGACAGGGTCTCACTCTGTTATCCAAGCTGGAGCGCAGTGGCACAATCATGGCTCACTGTAGCCCCAACCACCCAGGCTCAAGCCATCGTGCCCCACTAATGTCGGCACCACCGTGCCCAACTAATTCTTGCATTTTTTGCAGAGATGGAGTTTCACTATGTTTCCCAGGCTGATCTCAAACTCCTGAGCTCAAGCGATCCTCCGACACCGGCCTCCCAAAGTGTAGGATTTACTGGTGTGAGCCACACGCCCAGCCTGTTTGACTTTCTGTTAAAACCACGAGCATGTATTACCCGTTCATATGTAAACATTAAAACTTTCTTAAAGTTTAACGTTTAAAATCTATGAATAAAGTGGTTGTACGGTCAAAAAAAAAACCCATTAAAAAGCAGTAGTGCTCAAGGCTTTTGATTTTTGCCTCTGAATAAGTAATATACAAGGATGGCTCAGAAATCCAAAAGTATAAAAGAGCATATGAGGAAGTCTCCCTCCCCACGGGCAACGTGGGCTTCCCATTTCTTTGTTCTTCTTCGGGCACACATTCCCCCACCCTTTTTAGGGACACACGTGCTACCACTTTCAGCACGCTGAGTTTTCCATCCACAGTGTATCTTGACGGTCCTTCCATGGCCACGCAGGAGAGATGTAGTGTTGTTTGCTTAAACAATCCCCGACCGATGGACGTTTAGATGGTTACAGATGTTGGCAATTATAGTCATTTGTAGCTTGACCATGGGGACACGCCCTGAGAAAGGCATCGTTAGGTGATTTTGTTGTTGCGTGAATACCATAGAGGGCGTTTACACACCTAAATGGTACACGTACTCCACACTGAGGCTACAGGGGACAGCCTGCTGCTCCCAGCCACAAACCTGTGCAGCACGGTGCTGTATTGAATACTGTAGGCAGCTGGAACACAGTAATAAACGTTTGTGTACCTAAACATATCTAAACATAGAAAGGGGGCCGGGCACGGTGGCTCACACCTGTAACCCCAGCACTTTTGGAGGCTGAGGTGGGTGGATCAAGAGATCGAGGTCAAGAGATCGAGACCATCCTGACCAACACATGGTGAAACTCTGTCTCTACTAAAAATACAGAAATTAGCTGGGCATGGTGGCACATGGCTGTAGTCCACCTACTCGGGAGGCTGAGGCAGGAGAATTGGTTGAACCTGGGAGGCAGAGGTTGCAGTGAGCTGAGATCCTACACTCCAGCCTGGCAAAAGAGCAAGTCTCTGTCTCAAAAAAAAAAAAACAACAACAATAAAACATAAAAAGGATCCAGTAAAAACGTGACATTATAATCATATGCAACGACTATTGCGTATGGGGTCTGCCCTTGATGGAAATGTCAATTTACAGCACGTGACTCTACAAACATTGCTGTATCCTTGGTCGCACAGGGAGGAACTACATGAAGTGAGCAGAGCAAAGACCCTGGATCCTGGCTTTGCCTCTGCTAGCTATGTGAGCCTTGGGCAAATTACTTAATCTCTATTCTTTAGTTTCCTCATCTGTAAAGTGGGTATAATCATGACATCTACCTCACAGGGTCGTTTGGGAGATTAAATGACTTAACGATGGTAAAGCACTTAGAATAGTGACTGGCACACAGGAGCTGTCTGTTAAGGGAAATATACTGCACACGTCATTTCAGCTGTGTGCATGTGCACCTATAGGGTACATTGCTAGAGATAAAACTCAGTGTCCAAAGGATCGGGCTCCCTAGCAGCCTGAAGCTATGGCTTACATTGCCAATCTGATAACTCAGGAAGGAAAATGTAGCATTTCCCTTATATGAGAAACTGAGCATCTTTTTCATGTAATTAAGAGCAAGACAACTTTCTGATATGGTAAAGATAAAACTCATTCATAAACTTGGAAACATACCAAAGATATTTGTTGGGAACAAGTGATAAGACTTCTAAGATGCATAGAAGCAGATCTTAGCTGCATTCATAGTAAGGGCCAGTGGAATGAGATGGTGTTTTGCTCACACATGGCTTATATTTTTGTTCTTTCTCTCTGTCTCCAGGATATTCATGAGAGCCTGTGGGAGGTCAGGCACTGAGCTAACAACCTGTGGAGGTGAGAGCTGGGAGCACTAAAACAGCTGGCAGGGAAGAGGCATGGGTCCAAAGCAACCCCTTCCTGCCTGTGCCCCCAAAGGAGACCATTCCTTTCCTAACAGGTGCGGTTTGCGACACTTGACCTAAGGTTAAGGTTTAGACGATGGTAATTTTGGAGACATTTATCTCCCTTTTCTAGTTAAATGCTTTCTTCACTTCCTCAACCAAGGGGGTCACTTTGGGTTTCCTGCCTTCAGAAGACAAAAACAAGGATTCCATACCTATGCATAAAGCGTATAGCATACATTTGAAGTGTGATTCTTTTTAAAAATTATTTTCCCCAGTTAGAATAAAAATTATTAAATGTTGAGGTGTTTAAAGAAAAAATAAAAATAAATCAGCTGTAACTCTTTGGGCACACCTCCTGGGCTGTTTCCTACGATGTGCATGTCTTGCGTAGCTGAAAACACATGGTGTCCTGTTTAATCTCGCTTCTCCCCACCTAGCATTATACCACGTTAGTCGAATTGGATGCTGTTTATTTTCTTGTTCATTGTTTTCTCTCCCTTCAGCCTCGAGGCATCACAGACATCTCTTGTTTGGTGCATTAGCTTCAGTGTGTAGCAAGTTTTGAGCACACGGTAGGCACTTTGCTGAATGAGTAAATCTGTGACAACATAATTTTGTTGACAGCAAAATCCTTCACCCCATGAATGTAACCATTTGTTTAACAATCTCTTAAGACAGGTTATGACAACACATTTAGTCCAGTTTTCTTTTTTGAAATACATAAATCTGCCAGAAATGTTATTTGACGCAGTCTGGATTACTTTTTCCCAAGTACTCAAAGTGGAACCACTGGGTCAGACGAGGAGACACTGTTAATGTCTTATCTTGAACTGTGTGTCTATTACGAACTGTAATGCCAACTTATGACTATTATAAACTGCAACGCCAACTTTTGTCTATCATGGGCTGTAAAGCCACACAATCCCTCCACAGTGATTGGTGTCCCATGAGGCTTGACTGCAAAATAGCCAGGCGAGTGACCACAGGAAGCCTGGGCAAATCAGTTCCTGTATAAGAATCACACCTTCTACACAGTTCCTTCCCCAAACCGCAGCCCAAGCTTAACTGAGGCAAGAGGGTCAGATGCTGGTGACTTAGCATAACAGACTAAGGCAGAGAAACACAGAAACAAGCTCCTTGGAGGCTTTAGTTTTCAGGCGGCATCCAGCCCCTCTCACTGTCTACAGTGTCAGCCCCAGAACAGCAGCACATGTGCCAGGACATGCTCCCCAGGCCAGCCCCTCCATACTCGGTCACCCCCCCCCAGAGGCCACATTCTCTTTGGGAAGATGAGCCACACTGGTGCAGAAGCAGCAAGGAGGAAGAACAGGCAGAGGCATCCAGGGACACCCCAGGCCAGACCAGGGTCTACGCTCAACAGAACTGCCACCAGGAGGCAGCTGGATTTTAGAATGTTGGCAAAGCATTTAACAAGAATGCATTATTTACTATTCAAGGTACTCCAAGCCTGTTCAAGTTAACTATTGTAAAAACCCAACTGGTACCATGAATTCCTTAGTTTCTAAAAGGAGGGGCTCTTCAAAGATGCCCAAATCAAATTCTTTGCCATCAGATTCCTAAGCCTGTAGAAGAATCACAAATCCACCTGTTTAAACACTTGGGCCGGCACTGCAAGCAGGCTGCCTCCAGATGTCAACGACGAAGGCCAGGGGAATGTCATGTGGGAGGCAGAGGATAATCCACAGTTAATGCCATCTGAGGCTGCCAATAAATGGCTTTATCGTCACTCACTATCTTCAATGCAGTATTTCCCCTCCACAAATTAAATTCATAATGAACAAACAGGATTATTCCCATTATGCAAAGAAAGAACCAGAATTAAGGGGAGACTAAGGTTGAATTTGCCAACAGAAAAGTACCAGCAGTAATGAAGCTTTTCTATGCCTGGCATTTTGAGCTAAGCATTAAAATCCTTGAGAAGGAAATTTACAATCAGAGACAAAGCCAGTAGGGGTGGGGGGAAGTTCTATTAGATTAAGGACTCTGAGCTAATACTTTTGGATTCCTGGATTTTCTTGACTATAAGGGAAGTTATTAACAATACAGAGTTTATTAATTCTCCCCCTACGTTCCCATACTTAAAATACGCAGAAAGAAATTCCTTAATTGAAACACAGTGATGCAAGAGAGCCCTAGAAAAATCATGTAAATATGTTTCAGTTTAACACAGCAGTGGAAGTTTTTTCCTTTTGAGATTCAGTGAACCAGCCACCCATGGCTACATTCCAGTTACGAAGCTTAATGCAGAGGTTTGGGTGGAAGAAATAAAAAAGGCTTATTTCCATCTATTTATAAAAATATACAAAAACACTCCTATAATTCACATACTGAATATCCCTGTAATTTACTCCGTGAAAGGGTGAATTTTACAGTATATGAATTATATCTTAATGAAGCTATTATTGAAAATACTGTTTAGGGGTCAAGCATGAGCACGTGAGCACAAAAAAATAAAATAGAAAAATCAGCCAGGCGTGGTGGTATGCTCTTGTAGTCCTAGCCACTTGGGAGGCTGAGCTGGGAGGACTGCTAGAGTCCAAGAGTTGGAGGCCGCAGTGAGCTATGATTGCACCACTACACTCCAGCCTAGGTGACAAAGCAAGACCCTGTCTCAAAAAGTATACATATAATTGCACATGCACACAGTAATTTTTAGTGTATACATATATATGTATACATACACACACACACACACAACAGAAATATCAACCTTTGCTCAACAGACTTAACACATTATTAAAAATGCACTTTAACTTCAGATTACGGCAAGTAAGAGAAGGGAAGATAAAAAGAATTTAGGAATGGCGTGGAAAAGCTAAGAAAAAGAGCACATATATATGCGCTCCCGTGTACACACACATCCATGTGTGCACATGTACATGTGTTCACAATGCACCCATGACATGCACACCTGCACACATGTACTTACATTAGCACACATACATACACACACAAGAACTCTCAGAGCCAGGTGTAAGAAAAGGGGAATGGAAATCTTCCCTGTGCTCTTATAGCCACAAAAACCCTGAAAGATGGTATTTTCAGTGCCAGGAAAAGCATCGAAGAGTCCTAAACAAATATCCATCCAATAAAGAATGATCACCTGTGTGTACAATGAACCACACAGCACTTTTCTCAACGGCATCTATAAGGTCATTCTATCTTTTAAGAATTTCCAGCATTTTCAAAGAAATAAATTAAAAGTCTGGGAAGTCAAAAACTCGTACAAGGTTTATAACAAAGAAACAGTCCTTTTCCCACTCCATTCTACCTCCTGGAGTCCCCCTGACTTCCTGCCTCTTTTGAACACTTTCAGCTCATTTTTCTGGCATTTACCCTTACATTGCTAGATACAAACGCTCTCATCCATGTCCTAATTTCTTGATATGAGACATTATCCAACAATGTCTCACCTAGGAAGCTGAGAATTCAGTTCTCGTTCACTATCCCACACACACTCACCGGCTCCCTCTCCCTCCCCGACCGCCCAACATTCTTCTAACTATTTTTATTAGGTCCAATGTTTATTGTCTTTCCCCCACTACCTTTTCATTTTCTGGGAGATTTCCTCAAGTTTATCTTCTAACATATCTATTGAACTTTGAATTTTTGACTTACATTTTTAATGTTAAGGCATTTATGTGCTTCTCCCAATGTTTTTTTTTTGTGTGTGTGAGACAGAGTCACCTAGGCTGGAGTGCTGTGGCACTATCTCGGCTCACTGCAACCTCCACCTCCCAGATTGAAGCGATTCTCCTGCCTCAGCTACCCAAGTAGCTGGGATTATAGATGCCACTACCACACCCAGCTAATTTTTATATTTTTAGAAGAGATGGGATGTCACCATGTTGGCCAGGCTGGTCTTGAACTTCCTAACCTCAGGCAATCTACCTGCCTCAGATTCCCAAAGTGCTGGGATTACAGGTGTGAGCTACTGTGCCCAGCCAACAATGTGATATATACATTTTTTTGAGACAGAGTCTTGCTCTGTCACCCAGGCTGGAGTGCAGTGGCACAATCTCGGCTCACTACAACCTCTGCCTCCGAGGTTCAAGTGATTCTCCTGCCTCAGCCTCCCAAGTAGCTAGGATTAGAGGCACCCACCACCATGCCTGGTTAATTTTTATATTTTCAGTAGAGGTGGGGTTTCACCATGTTCACCAGGCTGGTCTGGAACTCCTGAACTAAGGTGATCTGCCCGCCTTGGCTCCCAAAGTGCTGGGATTACAGGTGTGAGCCACCGTGGCCAGCCTAAAAATGTGGTTATTTTTAAAGTGCTGGAATAAATACTCCCAACCTAGAATTCTATATCCAGTGAAAATATCATTCAAAATGGTTTGAAATAAAGACATTTTCAAAGAAGGCAAAGCTGAGCAAAGTCCTTGCCAGAAGGCCAGCTTGATAAGAAATGGTAAAGGATGCATTTCAGGCTAAAGGAAATGATACCAGATGAAAATTCAGATCTACAGGAAGGAACAAAGAGCACTAGCAATGGTAAATATGTCAGAAAACACACTGAAGAATAGCTGTTTTCCTTAATTTCTTTAAAACACAACACCCCTATAATCCCATCATTTTGGGAGGCCAAGGCATGTGGGTTACTTGAGGCCAGGAGTTCAAGGCGAGCCTGACCAACATGGCAAAACCCTGCCTCTACTGAAAATACAAAAATTAGCCAGGCATGGTGGTGCACACCTGTAATCCAGCTACCTCGGAGGCTGAGGTAGGAGAATTGCTTAAACCCGGGAGGTGGAGGTTGTAGTGAGCTGAGATCACGTCACCGCACTGCAGCCTGGGCAACAGAGTGAGACCCTGTCTTGGAAAGAAAAAAAGAGCTAGAAGACTGCTTAAAGCAAAAAATAGTATCACTGTTTTAAGAAGGAGTTTGTAACATATACAGAGTAACATATACAGCACCACAACTGCACAAATAATGAGGTGGGGGGGATGGAATTACATTGTTATTAGATTCTTTTATTTGTGAGGTGTAAAGCTGTTCAATATTAATTCTGAGTAAAGGGTAATAAATTAAGGATGCATGTTGTAATCCCCAGAGCACCACTCAAAATACAGCTAAAAAGCCAGCAGAGGAAATAAAGTGGAACACTGACAAACATTTGATTAATCTAAAACAACACAGGAAGAAAAGAGGAACAGAGTATTTTATCTTTTTAATACTGATGGATTTAGTTTTCTTGATATTGGGCTTAGAATTTTTGTATTTATGTTCTTGAGTGAGACTGGCTGAAAATTCTGCATTCTCATATGTGCTGCTGGGATTTGGTATCAAGGATATACTGGCTCCAGCCAGGCGCGGTGGCTCACACCTATAATCCCAGCACTTTGGGAGGCCGAGGCAAGCGGATCATCTGAGGTTGGGAGTTCCAGACCAGCCTGGTCAACATGGTGAAATCCTGTTTCTACTGAAAGTACAAAACTTAGCCGGGTGTGGTGGTGCATGCCTGTAATCCCAGCTACTTGGGAGGCTGAGACAGGAGGATCGCTTGAACCTGGGAGGCAGAGGTTGCAGTGGGCCGAGATCACACCATCGCACTCCAGCCTGAGCGACAGAGCAAGACTCCCTCTCAAAAAAAAAAAAAAAAATACACTGGCTTCATTAAACTAAGTGGGGACTGTTTCCCTCTTTTTCTACTGGCTAGAAGAATCTACAGAACACTGACATTATTTTCTCCTTTGAAATGTTTGGCGGAATTTGCTGTGAAATCACTCTGGCCTTGAGTTTTCTTATAAATTATAGAATAAATGTCTTTAGTAGGACAATTTTAATTTTTATTTAAACTTGTGTCAATTTTATTGTTATATTTTTTCTTGTAATTTGTTCATTTCCCGTAAGGTTCCTTTTCTTTGTCACATAATTTTAATGTACATAGGACCTATAAACACGTTCTTTTCATTCCTGAAATCATATAGTCAGTTTTTTTTCTGGCTACTTACAAGTTTACCAATTTTATTAGTTTCTTCCACAAACCAGCTTGTGGTTTTGTTAGTTTTCTCTACATATGTTTGTTTTCTAGTTTGTTAATTTCTGCTATTTTAAAAATTCCTTCCTTCTTCGTTCTTTATGATGTCTGTCTTTTTCTATCATCTTAAGTTGGATGCTTAGCACATTAATTTCCAGGCTTTTGTCTTTCCTAATATATACAATTATGGCCATAAAGTTGTTTAGCTACTACTTAACTGTGTCTTCCTTATCTGAGTAAGTCGTATTTTTCATTATCATCCAGTTTTAAATATTTTCTAATATAAATTATGTTTTTTTCTTTTAACACACGAATTATTTAGAAGTATTTTTCAATTTTCAAATGTATAGGAACTTTCTTTTTTTTTTTTTTTTTTAAAGATGGGGTTTCACCATGATGGCCAGCCAGGCTGGTCTTGAACTCCTGACCTCAGGTGATCCACCCACCTCAGCCTCCCAAAGTGCTAGGATTACAGGCGTGAGCCACCACGCCCGGTGGGGTTTTCTAATTATCTTTTTGATTTTGATTTCTAACGCAAGGGGAATGTCAGAGAAACAGGTTTGCATGCTACCAATCCTTGGAAATTCACTGGAGTGTGCCAAACACCTCAACACGTGGCCAGTTTTCATAAATCATCCCTTTGTGTTTGAAAAGCATTATTCTGTTGTTTGGCACAGTGTTCCAATATGTCCATTTGACCTAAATTGTCAATTGTGATATTTGTATCTTCTATGCTTATGAATTTTTGCTGATTTATCTATCAAATATAAACGAGGTATGCTAAATCTCTTCTCTCCTGTGGGTTTGTCATTTCCTCTTGGTAGTTTTAACAGGTGGTGCACACCTGTAATCCCAGCTACTTGGGAGGCTGAGGTTCTTCCTTTATGTATTTTAAGTCTGCATTATAAATTGCATAAAAGATTAGAAGTGGAACTTTTAGAACTGAACAAAACCTTTTATCGATATGTATAGACCCTCTCCATATTAGTACACACACAGAGCTACACACAAAGCTCCAAAAACGCTTTTTGCCATAACATTTCTGTTCACTAATAATATAACTATGCTAGCTTTCCCTAACATCTCCATCCATCTAGTGATGTAACTAGGCTAGCTTTCCGTAACATTTCCGTTCACTAATAATATAACTATGCTAGCTTTCCGTAACATTTCCGTTCACCTCATGATGTAACTACGCTAGCTTTCCGTAACATTTCTGTTCACTAATAATATAACTATGCTAGCTTTCCGTAACATCTCCATCCACCTAGTGATGTAACTACGCTAGCTTTCCGTAACATTTCCATTCACTAATAATATAACTATGCTAGCTTTCCATAACATCTCCATCCATCTAGTGATGTAACTACGCTAGCTTTCCATAACATTTCTGTTTACTAATAATATAACTATGCTAGCTTTCCGTAACATTTCCATTCACCTAGTAATGTAACTACACTAGCTTTCCGTAACATTTCCATCCACCTAGTGATGTAACTACGCTAGCTTTCTGTAACATTTCTGTCCACCTAGTGATGTACATTAGCTTTCCGTAACATCTCCATCCACCTAGTGATGTAACTACACTAGCTTTCCGAAACATTTCCGTCCACCTAGTAATATAACTACGCTAGCTTTCCTTTGGTGTTACTTGCCTAGTACATCTTTCCCCGTCGACTTTATTTTTAATTCTTCTGTTTTCTTCTGTTTTAGATATCTTTCTTGTGTACAGTTATAACAGTCGGTTCCAGCAGGAAGCAGATAGCATAATTAAAACAGGATAACCCAAAGAGGCTTTAGTAAGTAGACTATTTACAAAGATGTGAACAGAGGGTAAGAAAGCCAGAAGGGAGCTGCAGGTCCCTGGGACTAGTGCTCCACAGGCAAGGTAAGGGTGAACTGTGACCGTGAGGATTGCTGGCTGCTGAAGGACTGGAGAATCACTAACTCAAAAATCAGTATCTCCTCCCTCCCTCCACAATCCTGCTGGAGTTTTCCCTTGGCTGAACTCATATATAAGCCACAGGCCAGGGAGTCTGTGCGGTGGAGGAGTGGAGAATGGATCTGGTGGGTAAATATAATATACCTGGCACTACAGAAAATACTTTTTTTTTTTGAGATGGAGTCTTGCTCTGTTGCCTAGCCTGGAGTGCACTGGCATGATCTTGGCTCACTGCAACCTCCACCTCCTGGGTTCAAGCGATCCTCCTGCCTCAGCTTCCCAAGTAGCTGGGACTACGATTAGGCATGTACCACAATGCCTGGCTAATTCTCATATTTTTAGTAGAGACAGGGTTTCACCATGTTGGCCAGGCTGGTCTCGAACGCCTGACCTCAAGTGAGCTGCCCGCCTCGACCTCCCAAATACATTTTAAATACATTTTTAAAAAACATCCAATGTGACAACTTTTGTCTCTCAAGGGGAGCAATAAGTCTGTATGCCTTCAGTGAAACTACCGATGTTATTAGACTGTTGTAAGCACTTGTTTTGCGGGTTCTAGTTACACAGCTCTGTCTGTGCCTCCTTTCCTCGGGTGCCCCTGAGGTCCCAGTGTTATATGGTCTGCTAGGAGGCTCTCCCGAGGTGGATTCCACAGATGCAGCAGATGCCCTCGAGCAAAAGCCAGTATCATTATTCCATTTACCTCTTTGGCTATGAACAGTTCAACCAATATTTAACACTCTTTTCTGTGGGAGGGAAAGTTCAAGACACTTGGTCTTTGCTGTTGTTGAAAATAAAAGTCCACAATATCTTTTAACATTCTGATCCTGTCTTTGTTTTGGAGTCATTTGTTGGCTATCTAGGACAAAATATGATATATTTTTAATTTAATTTTTAGAGACATTAATAGTTAGATTGATAAAGCCAAACAGATTATGAGGAAAATAAAATCATAATTAAATTGTGACTTTTTAAAAAAGAAAATAATTATCATAGGAGGGGAAATTTAAGATTATTTCTAGAGTCAAAAGTGAAACAGCAAGAAAAAATATTTCTATGAACTATTATTAGTGAACTATGAACTATTATTAGTGACATAACACACAGTTATGTCAGTTATTAGTGACATAACGCACACAGTTATTACGTCACAGTTATTAGTGACACAATGCAGTTATTAGTGACACAACGCACACAGTTATTACGTCACAGTTATTAGTGACACAATGCAGTTATCAGTGACACAATGCACACAGTTATTACATTGCAGTTATTAGTGACATAATGCACAGTTATTACATCACAGTTATTAGTGACATAACGCACACAGTTATTACGTCACAGTTATTAGTGACAACGCACACAGTTATTACGTCATAGTTACTAGTGACATAACACACACAGTTATTACGTTATTATGTCACTATTTTATATAGACTATGTACTTGTCAGCTTGATAGCGACATTGAGAGCTCGTGCGACAGACAGAAAGGGAAATTTGCCTTTTTCTCTTTGTTTTTTGAGATGGTGTCTCACTCCATCACCCAGGTTGGAGTGCAGTGGCACAATCTGGGTTCGCTGCAACCTCCACCCCCTGAGTTCAAGTGATTCTCCTGCCTCAGCCTCCCAAGTAGCTAGGATTACAGGGGCATACCACCATGCCTGGCTAATTTTTGTATTTTTAGTAAAGACAGCGTTTTGCCACGTTGGTCAGGCTGGTCTTGAACTCCTGACCTCAAGTGATGCACCTACCTTCACCTCCCAAAGTGCTGGGATTGCAGGTGTGAGCCAATGCACCAGAAAGGCAATTTTCAAAAGAAAAAATACGGTGCACAAACATCTGAAAAAGTGTTCACCCTTGTTAGTAATTATCACAGTGTAAGTTAAGGAAGGATATCATCTATCTTCTCCAGAACTGCCCACTCCGGGTAAGACTACAAATCAGTTCAACTATTTCGAAAAGCAAATTGGCAGTATGTATCAAAAGCAGGCATATTTGTGGTTTCCACCTCTTGTTTGTCCCAGTAATCTTAATTCTGCTGAATAATCCCAAAGAAATAATTTTAAATTTAGGAGAAAGCTTTTTGGACTAAGCTGTCCACTCATAATAGCAAAAAATGGAAAGCAATCTACATGTCCAACAATAGAGAGATGCTTAAATAAATTATGGCGCTTCTGTTTGGTGAAGTATTATAAAAATCTATAAAATGCTGCCTACAAAGGATATTTAATGACATTGAAACGTGCTTGCTACGTAAGTAACAAAAAGACCAAGTTACATATGCAGCACAGTAAGGATTCTGTAAAATGTCAGGGGAGAAAAGACCAAGCAGAAATGCCCGTATAGACGTCGTTTTGAACATGATGTGTTTCTGGAAATAAGCAATAAAGTCAAATGTTCAAAAATCAAATGGGCTCATCTCTTCTGAGGTTGCCAGAATGCTGAACTGTGCAGGCAGCAGGCATGCCCAGGCATTCCTCGTTCCCAAAACGGAGGGCAAATCTGGGAAGGGGGTTTCAAAAGATCTAATATTTAGTATTTGACTTGCAAACGTTAGCTATGCGGTGAGACAAAGGTCATCTTTTTGTTATGCTTTCTATTGGCGACACAGAACAGACTAAACGATACTGTCTGTGATTCATAAATGTGCACAGCAGCAGCTGAAAGCGTTTTTCCGCAAGGTAAGTGGGGATACACACTTGTTTCTCTCTCGAACAAGGAGAGTGTGAGGGAAAAGCATCGCTGCAATGGCCCTGTGAAAGAGAAAGGAGGTAAAGAGACGACTGCAGGATTCATGCAAATGGGGTTAAAAATGGAACTTTTTGACAACAGTGTGTGTGGTGACTGGAGACCGTGCCAGGTTCTTCACCTCTGTTTCCAAGGAAGTGGGAGTGATACGCTATAATTGCAGTTTCCAGAAATGAGAGTTTAGCGACAAACTTTGAAGCTGGCACAGAAGGCATGTGCTTTAAATCTGTCTTCCTTTCTAGCATCAAGCACAAGATAGATTGAGCCATCGAACACAGATTGCAGAATCGCAACTCCTTTCTTAGAAATGAAGATTAGCCCGAAACAGATGTCAATAAAACACAGATCAAGACTGCTGGCAATAAAATGGGAACAGTTACGCTCTTGGGGAAAAAGACATCACGGAAAGGGCCACTGAAAGGAAATCAAGAATTCACGGACCTTTTTGGGTTGAATAAAGGGAAAACATGGTCACACAGAAGAGACTCATTTCTTCCCTTCATTAAACATGTTACTGAGTATGCTCAGCTGAAAACAGAACTGGTTAAAATTATATGAGCTCTCGATTTAAACAAGGTTCATGCTTGCATGCACACACATTCATTCAGTCAATCAACAACTGCTTGATAGTGATGTTCGAAGCGCCGAGCCTTCGTGGGAGAGAGCTGAGAGATCCAGTCCTGGACTTCCAAAGGCACCCAAAGTTCTAAGCACGATGCCCTTGGTCATCTATCCCTCTGCAGTATTTCATAGAGATGATTGAAGCTCTTGTTCCATCTGCCACCTGAACATGTGTTTTAGCCCAAGTTCCCTAGAAAACAAGGGTCTGAAGTGAAGCCCATGGAGTGAGGCTTTATTGGGAGGCGAAATCCCAAGGCAACAGGAGTGGAAGGAAGCAGGAGGAAGGACATGGGGCTGACAAATGGAGGTATGTTTCTTTCTTTCTTTCTTTGAGATGGAGTTTCGCTCTTGTTGCCCAGGCTGGAGTGCAATGGTGTGATCTCCGCTCACCACAACCTCCACCTTCTGGGTACAAGCGATTCTCCTGCCTCAGCCTCCTGAGTAGCTGGGATTACATGCATGCGCCACCACACCCAGCTAATTTTGTATTTTTAGTAGAGATGGGGTTTCTTCACATTGGCCAGGCTGGTTTCGAACTCCCGACCTCAGGTGATCCACCCGCCTTGGCCTCCTAAAGTGCTGGGATTATAGGTGTGAACCACTGCGCCTGGCTGAAGGAGCTGTGTTTCAAGCTGGCTGCAACTTCACAAAAAACAGGGTGATTGCTTAGCCAGGGAAAGTTTTCCAAACAGGCCTGGTGAGCCCAGCGCAGCCTCAGACAGGAAGGGCATGTACTTTCCCTCCTGTCTTTCACTGGGTAAACCTTCTTTCTGGGCTGTGTTACCTCCCCGCTCCAAGGAGCTAGATGCTGGGGAGGCCAGATGCCAAGCCTCACCTGAAAGTGGAAAGAAAAGCCACAAACTCCCTAGGTCCTGCTGGGTTGGACCAGATCCCTGAGCCTCCGCCATTCCTCCCTGGAGCCAGGCCAGTGCCCAGGCTTCACCATGGGAGAAGCTGGGGGAGCCAAGGCAAGGAAGTGAGGTCTAGACCTCTCTACTGGGCAAGAGGCAAGGCCAGATGCCAGCGGGGCCAGTCTGGGGAGACACACAACAGGGCCAATGTGACATTTATGGAGGAAAACATCATCAAAATACGTGCTTCGAGTATAAAGTGTGAACTATCATGTTTGAAAAGAACCTGCTTCCTTGGGCTTTCTGGAGCCTTCCACAGGCGTAGCAGCATCTTTGTGAGACAATCTGTCAGAGCATGAGGCAGAACAATAGACTTTGATACGTCACTGACACATGTAACTGGTTCCAAGGAAACTTAATATCGAGAAAGACTTCTTGGTGTTTTTCAATGTTATAGGCACTACGGACAAAGACAGATTGTAATCCTGAAACCTTTAAAACTCATCATAACGGATTTGCTCATATGGAACCTTCCTCCATTTGAGCCTCCCCATGCCCATCGAGGTAGACCCTATTATTCCCACCACACTCGTGCAGAAGCAGAGACTGACAGGTTTCGTGACCAGGCCAGGAAGTGGCCAGCTGAACTCAGACGGCACCTGCCAGCTGCTCTGCTCTGGGCTCACCTAAAACACCACCAAGGTCCGAATCCTGTTCAGGCAGTCCAGTGTCTGCGTCAACCTGGTATCCTCCAGCCACCCTCTTGCTCCTCTCACTCAAGTCGACTGGATTCCAGGTCAGGTCTGGTTTTTGTAACTGATCTGTGTCCCTGTAGCTTATTCTGCAAGTTTTGGCAAAAGCACTGCAGTTCTGACTAAGCCCTCCTTGATCCTTCTCGGCTTCAACTTTCAGGTTTGTGGGAAGGACAGGACCAAAGCTGGGATTCCACAGAAGCCCGGGGTGGAGTCAGGTGCACTGGGCTGAGTTCCAGGGAAAGCCAAGCCCTGTGGGAACTTCCTAAATGGCTCTGCCCCTGGGGCCCGTGGAATCCGGAGGAGTCAAGGCAACGCTTGGCTTATTTATCATCTCCTCCTGGGGGTTTCAACACAAAGCTTTTGCTTAGCAAATTTTTGTTTGTTTTTCTTGGGAAAAGTGTTGCTTAAGAAGAAGAAAGGAAGAATAGAAATGTACCTGCTGAGTTCAAGAGTCAGAAGAGTTTTCCCTGAGGGCCAGCTAACCCTATGGCAACCCAGCTTTGCCTTCAGCTGCGCAACCCCGGATTCAGTGGATTCCAAATTCCGGGGTTCTGCAGAGCTCACAGCCAATTTGATTTTCCTCAAAGGCAGGGAGGCAGGTCTCTACCAGCTTCTCTGGGCTGGAACTTTCCCCGAGTGCAAATGGGCCAGTTCCTAAACGCTATGGTCAAACCCACACTTGCAGCGGCAGGTAGGGAGACGGAAGGAAGGAGCCTGCACTTCTGTTAACAACCTACACAGGCTGCCTGAGATATTTCACGTCCATCAGGTGCTGGCAGCACGCTGATGAGAGTCATGAGTCCCCGGTCTCCCAGCCCACCACCGGTGGAGTCAGCAGGGGACCAGGCTCCTCTACCTCTGCATTCCGCTCTTTAAATCACATCAACCCATGGCCCCGAGGCAGAATGCCATACAGATTTGTTTTACAGTCTCTGCAACTCCTGCGTGTTGGGTTTCTATCATGATTTTGCCTTCCTGTGTGTGTGTGTGTGTGTGTGTGTGTGTGTGTGTGTGTGTGTGTATTCTTTTTTCCTTTTCTGAGATGGAGCCTTGCTCTGTCACCCAGGCTGGAGTGTAGTCGTGCAATCTTGGCTCACTGCAACCTCTGTCTCCCTGGTTCAAGCAATTCTCCTGCCTCAGCCTCCCAGGTAGCTGGGATTACATATGCACACCATCACGCCTGGCTAATTTTTGTATTTTTAGTAGAGACAGGGTTTCACCATGTTGGCCAGGCTGGTCTCCAACTCCTGACCTCAGGTGATCCACCGAGCCTGACCTCTAGTTTATATTTTATTTGGATACTTCAAAGGTTGAATGTTGTATGTACTGGATATTTGTGTGTTTTCTTTATTAATTGCTTTTCAGGCTTTTGGCCTATTTAGTGATATTATTTAAATATTTAAAATACCTTGCTGAATAAATACTTTAGTGAGATACTTTAAATATTTCTTAGTGATTTCTAAGAACTCTGTACATTAAGGCTATAACATAGTGCAGCACTCTGTGATCAATCTAACCTCTAGGGTTGAGATATTAGAGATAAAGGCGTCTACCTGTATATTAGAAGTTTTTATGCCTAATACTACTTTAATTTTCTCTCTTGAAAAAATAATCTTTTAGCATGTTGAGAATTCAAATGATCATTATTTACCGATTAGCAAGAGTTAGTCAGAAAAATAGATTAATTTATTAAACAAGCAGTTAAACCAATGGCAATCAGACCTTCGGGCCTCTGAGTGGGCCTTGGGAAGAATGATGACAGTGAAAACAGAACCCCTGGATGTGAGGTGCAGTCCTGGGGAGGGACCAGGCTTTACACAGAGGGGCGGGCTGGCTTCACAAGGAAAAGAGGAGCTGGCGCGGGGGCGGGGGAGCAGTGCACTTTGAATAAATAAATGAACATGCTCATGCAATGACTACGCTCCCCTTAAAGAGGGCTATCCCGAGAGAAAACCAGCCCTCTATACCCATTCGATTCCCGACATGCAGTGGTGTGAGGGGCTGACTAGCACTGGCTTCATGGAACCGATTGTTAACATTTTCAGGAACTTTGTGAGCTGGTTGTTATACACAGCCTTTATTAAAAGTTAAATTACATAAGCTTACAATCAAATAAATTACATTAAAACAAAAGTAATGAATATTCAAAAATTACCCTTCCTCATTATCCCACTACGTTTTATCATAATCGATGTGGGGTCACTTATATCTGTTCCATCAACACAGGGCAAGCACTATCTGATGGTGGCTACTGGCCCCTTTCTTACCAACCTGTCTTCACTGGTGTCATGTGGGCAGCCTGAAACTGGCCGTGGTGGAAATATTTCCATGTGGAAATTGACAAATGCTACAAACAAGGGCTGGGTTTCCTGTTGATTTTCTAGACTTAAGATGATGGAGAAAACATCAATAATGCAGGTATAACTGAAAAATATTTTGCGTCTGTAGGCATGACATTGTGAACAGCACAAAAAACTGAGACAGTACTCTTCCAGGGTTTGAAAATTATTTTCCAATTTAGCGAAGAAGTCGTTCCTGTCACTGGTGAGTGAATGAAGTTCTGACATATGTCTCTGTTGTTTCTGTGACGAAAATATTACCCAATATTTATGCTGGAAAGACAACTGCTCATGAATTGTAACCATAGGTTGGTTATGGATGCAAGAATTTGGCAAAAATAAATGAAAGCAGTCTCTGAGAATCAATTGGCTAAATGGAATTTATAACACAAGCAGTGTATATTACTTGTAAATCGGCTGCTACACATCCTTTATATCAGTAAAATGTATAATACACTTATGTGATACATTTATATCTAAAATTTTTCCCCAGAGCACTAGTGGTTAAACAGTTACCAGCAAGCAGGACAATATGGCTTCACGGGTGGTGGGGAAATGGAAACAGGATGGGATGCCTCAGATAACACCCAAATAAACAGCCCTCTTAATTACCATGAAACAGAAGACTCGATTCAACTGAACATGTAAACAGGCCAGAGTAGGGGACAGCAAACTGAGGCCACAGACCTACCGCCTATTTTTATAAAGTTAGGTCAGAACACAGCATGGCCACGCATTTACATAATTTCCGTGGCTATTTTACACTATAACGGCAGAATTGAGTAGCTGTCTCAGAGATCAGAAAACTGCAAACATTTACTATCTGACCCTTTACAGAAAAAGTTTGCCAACCCATGGGCTAGAGAGAAGTGAAAAGGCCATCTGTGAATGACTTGAGCTTGTCTGAAATATTTTATAAACATTTTTCTAATTTTATGATGTTTTCTGCCAGGCAGAAGTCTCTACTTTTATGCGTATGCATCTATTGAAGTAATTATTTCCTTTCCGAATGGGTGGCCAATTATCAATAAGTCTTATTCAATGCTTCAGTCTTTTCCCACCAGTGTAAAATGCTGTCCTTAGCGTATCTCTGTGGCTGTACTGATGGACGACCCATACAGTTCCCTTGATCTGTCTCTTATAGCAGCAGTGACACATTTTTATTATAGTTTAAAAATATAGTTAAGCACCTACATTCATTTATTTCCCCAGAATTTCTCTAGCTATTCTCTGTGCCCATTCTGATTTTTTTTTTGTGTGTGTGGGGGGTCTTGCTCTGTCACCAGACTGAAGGGCAGTGGTGTGATCTCGGCTCACTGCAACCTCTGCTTCCTGGGTTCAAGTGATTCTCCTGCCTCAGCCTCCCAGGTAGCTGGGGTTACAGGCATGTGCCACCACGCCCGGCTAGTTTTTTGTATTTTAATAGAGACCAGGTTTCACCATATTGGCCAGGATGGTCTCCATCTCTTGACCTTGTGCTCCACCTGCCTCCCAAAAGTGCTGGGATTACAGGCGTGAACCTCTGCGCCTAGCCCAGAATAGGTTTTATAGTCAGTCAAGCTCCTTGCATTCCCTGAATTTTATTGTGATGTTGGTAGGGACTGTGTTAAAGTGATAGCTATCTCTTCTTTGTGAAGAAGAGATATCTCAATAATACTGAATCCTCCCTCAGGAACACAGTCTATAGGAAAATTCCCTAAAGATCAATAAGCATCTATTCCAAGTTTTTTGAAACTTACTGTGTTTCAAATGTTCTTTGGCACTGGGTCCCAAACTTTTTGGCACAAGGAACTGGTTTCTTGGAAGACAATTTTTCCACAGCTGGGGGTCCGATGGGGAGCAGTGGGTATGGTTTCGGGATGATTCAAGCACATAGCAATTATTGCCTGCTTCATTTCTACTATTATTACATTGTAATACATAAGGAAATAACTATACAACTCATCGTAATGTAGAATCAGTGGGAGCCCTGAGGTAGTTTTCCGGCAACTAGATGGTCCTATCTGGGGGTGATGGGAGATAGTGACAGATCATCAGGCAGTAGATTCTCACAAGGAGCACATGACCTAGATCCCTCACATGTGCCGTTCACAATGGGGTTCTCACTTCTATGAGAATCTAGTCCCTCCACTGATCCGACAGGAGGTGGAGTTCAGGCAGTAATGCTAGTGACAGGGAGCAGCTGTAAATATAGAGGCCGCTCACCTCTGGCTGTGCAGCCCAATTCCTAACAAGCCATAGACTGTGGATCGGAAGGTGGGGTGGGAACCCCTGCTCTCAGGGACTGGTCAAAGCACGTCCTCAGAAGCCCTGCTGCCCTTGCGCTTCAGCCAAGTGAAGTAGCCTCTCAGGAGCAGCATTCCTCAACACTCCTGACCCTGGCTGGCATCCAGCAGAGGCTCCCAGCTCTTAATATTTCATTTGATTTTTATCTTCTAATTACATGTTAGACAAAAAAAAAAAATTCAACCAGAAATATCCTAAAGCCAGACATGAAAACCACTGGCCACAGTGCTAAAGAGATCACATCAACTCCAGGCGGTCTGCACTGCCTTGGAGGGGCCTGGACATCTCGCCAGGCTGGGTTGAGGTGAGAGTGCCCTGAGCTTGGAAGATGGCCCTGATGCCAGGCTCTGCCCCTTCCAGGCAGGTGAGCTCAGTCAGGCTCTGGGTGGAGGAGCTTGGACTCAGCTTCCTCTTCCACAAAAGGAGAATCTAAACACTCACAATAAGAGAGTCACGTTCATCCTGACAAGGCTCAGCACTTCCAGGGCGGTGTCTGGTTTAATCCTCCCACTGTCCCTGTGCAGAGGGCGGGCTGGAGGCTCAGAACACGGAGATGGCCTCCAGGTCCACACTGACCAACGGCAGAAGATGGATCTGATAAGCAGGCGGCTCCAGAGCTCAACCTTGTGCAACACTGAGTCTTGAAAAACAAGCAATTGTGCACCACACACAAACAGCCACATATTCACATGCACATACACAGAGACACATGCACACACATACTATACACCGAATGCCCACACAGACACACATACATATCCACATAGACATGCACATCACACACAGATACATACAAACCCACATACATGCATACATACATATTACACACAACACTCTCCCCCTGCCACACATACATGCATCCAGGCACTGTCTAGAGTGCCTTCAGTCAAACATAAAAGAAACTACTTATCCCATGCCACACTGAGCATTTACTCCTCACAAGTGCATAACTAAAGTGAAATCTTTACCTGGTTACATTTAATTGTGCATTCCAAATCTCTTGGCTAGGCTTGCATTCTGACCTCTTTGGAAGAAATGTTTCCCATACATGTGCTTTTAAAAACACTTTTCATAATAGAAATTCTCAAATAAACACAAAATGGAGAAAACAGTACAATGAGTCCCCATGTCCCCATCACACGGTACCAAGAATCCCCAATCTTTTCCCAATCTTGTCTCGTCCAGCCCCTCCGTACTCTCCCACTCCCCCCCCACCCCATGGAGTAGTTTAGAGCACTAATCTTACACATCTCCATAATGTCTTCACTTGTGAATACCATGACATGCATCACTAGCAAGAATAACTTTTCCCGAAACTTCAATTCTTTATTAGCATCTAACTGTAAGGCCCCTGATTCTATACTGATTTGCAACAGGGAGATAAAACAGCACCCATGCCCACTGGGGAACACACAGACGCTAATTAACACCCTATTCCCTCTTGCTCTTTTGATAAATGGGACTTCTTTCCTAGACTGCTGGGAATCTGGAAGCAATGCCGCTGAAACCAGGAAGAACACAGCACCTGTGGGTTGCTACTCTTTTGGAACAGATGAAAGATTAGAGAAGAAAGAAATTTTATCAGGGAGAAAGTGAATTCTGAGTTCAAGAGAGCACCACAGGATATTTTAAAGTGCTATCAATTGTCTCAGAGTCTATTTATTACTATGCGAATACCAAGTATGTAAAACCATTTGGAGCCATGAAATAAGATACATGGTGTCAATTACAGAGAGAAGATTGGAAAGCATGCTTGATTATTTTTTCCATTTAGACACTGATGCCTCACAATTCTCCCTGGCAGGGGAAGACCATGGGAGGTGCCCCTGCACCTTAGGTATGCTCCTGGTTTCAAAGGGAGGGCCAGGCCATGTCAGTAGAGTTTGGGCCCCTACAGAGACCAGGCATACCCCTGGTTGAGCTCCCTGCAGGGCACTGAGCTGGACTCTTGGGGTGGAAGGGGGCAGAGGTGAAGAACAAGGAAGCACCCCTCGCCCCTGTGCCTGCCCTGCAGACCTGGCCTGGGGTAGGCATGCAGACAAGGTGTGTGCTCCATGAACAGGAGAAGCACCATGCAGACACCCCTTTGTGCTGACAAAGCCAAGCCCGATTCCTGCAGAGTACTTCACATGCATCAGGCATGGCGTGCAAGCCCCAGGTCATGAGGAGGTGAAGGGACCTTCCTGTGCCTGAGGGTGCTGAGCACAGCAAGCCCCGGGGTGGGAAGGCTGGTCTGACCTTGGCAGGTGCACAGGCTCTGCCTTGTGGTTCAGGTGCAACCATCCATGTGGGCTCCAAGTTAAGAAGGGTGGGCTGGGAGGCTCCTCTCTTCAGTTACTTGGTCTGGGTGTCACTTCTGCACAACCCTATCTTATAGGAGAGGAGGCCAGGTACAGAGGCCAGAGAGACAGGAAAAGTGGAGGCAGGAGGAGCCAACCCCAGGCCATTCTGATGTCTGATGCAGGAGAATGAAGCATAAATGTTTCTCAGAGATTGGATGCTTTCTGCATTCTATGTCCAAACTCTAAAATGCAGCCAGACTTCTCCAAAAGATGTTCTGCAGGAAAAAAGGTATCACCCCTGCTCTGCCTGTGCTGTTGCCAGCTCACTGTCTATACCCTTGCAGGCTCGCTGTGTAACAGCTAGAGTGGTGGGCTCACCCCTGGGGAAGCTACTCCCTCTTTCGCACCCACACTGTGCACTGCAGGGCAAGGTCCTAGTGTTCCCAGATCTGGAGCTAAGTAGAGTTCACTAACATGTGCTGGGCCAGGTGCGGTGACTCACTCCTGTAATCCTAGTAATCCCAGCTCTGGGATTGTATTTTTAGTAGAGACAGGGTTTCCCTGTGTTGGCCAGGGTGGTCTTAAACTCCTGACCTCATGGTCCACCCACCTTGGCCTCCCAAAGTGCTGGGATTACAAGTGTGAGCCATCGCGCCCGGCCCGGTCCTCACTTGTCTCTACTAAACCATGTCTCTACTAAAAATACAATCCCAAAATATAATCCACTTTGGGAGGCCGAGGTGGGCAGATCTGAGGTCAGGAGTTCACGACCAGCCTGGCCAACATGGTGAAACCCCATCTCTACTAAAAATAAAAAAATAAATTAGCCAGGCTTGGTGGCAGACGCCTGCAATCCCAGCTACTGGGGAGGCTGAGGCAGGAGAATCGCTTGAACCTGGGAGGCAGAGATTGCAGTGAGCCAAAACTGGGCTACTGTACTCCAGCCTGGGTGACAGAGTGAGACTGTCTCAAAAATAAAATAAGTAAATAAATAAAGGTATGCTCGATGCAGGAATGAATGAAGAACCGTTAATATCTACAGACACTGCAGGACTACAAAGCAGGATTCGCACTGGATTCCATTCCTAAATTGTTCCCAGACGCTTGGCGTGGGAACTGAAGAGGAAAATGGATGACTAATCTGCTGCTCAACTTTAAAAAACGGGTTTAAAACTAATGACATAAGCTCAGTCAGTCTGACAGGAGGTGAGGATTATTCGAGCTAGCATATCAGTCAGATCCCTAATTACTTCATAAACCCTGGGTCTTAGCCTAGATTTTAAAGCACTTTTACACAGCACACCACTGGAGCAGGGTTTTTTTTCCTTCTCCTTTTCTTTTAAAAGCAATTAAGTTGCAGAGACTTGAAGGAGATTGAAATTAACAACGCAGAAACGAAGCACCCGCCCCAAGCACAGGTTCTCGGAATGCCTGTAGACAAGTGAGGACCAGGCCGGGCGCGGTGGCTCACACGTGTAATCCCAGCACTCTGGGAGGCCGAGGTGGGTGGACCACGAGGTCAGGAGTTTAAGACCACCCTGGCCAATACAGGGAAACCCTGTCTCTACTAAAAATACAAAAATTAGCTGGGCGTGGTGATGGGCACCTATAAATCCCAGCTACATGGCAGCCTGAGGCAGCAGAATCACTTGAACCCAGGAGGCGGAGGTTGCAGTGAGCCGAGATTATGCCACTGCACTCCAGCCTGGGTGACAGAGCAAGATTCCATCTCAAAAAAAAAAAAAAAAAGAGCAGTGAGGACCGCCTGCTTTTCTGCTCTATGCCTGTGTGTGTGCTGCACTGTGCCTGGCACCGAGGCTGGCGGTGACTATGCACTCACAGGCCACCCTGACCAGGCAACCAGGGAGTAGATCGTGCCCATTTGGGATCAGTTCATCCCTCAGCATCGATGAGGTGACAGGGTAGCTGACTCCACGGATGCTGACCAGTCCTGCATTCTCCTGGCCTCTGGAGCTCTGAATCCTGGAGATGGAGGGCAACCTAAGTCACCTCTGTCACCTTCCCAGGCTGAGGTCCCCAATAGACACTACTAGGTTGACCTGAACATTCAGGGCTGGGGCTGGTCCCATCTCCCTGCATAACAATAACATCATGGCGTGGGCAGGGCCAGGCTCCCCTCTCCACCCACACACGGATAAGAAGCCCCTTCCAGTGCTGTCCTGCCTACCTGGCATGGCCCTGCAGCCATGCTCTGGGGGTTGGTCTCACTGTGAAGAATGCCCATGCTGGGCCCTGGGTTTGTGGGCACAGCATCACCAGTGCATTGGTGATGTCTGGATAGACACGGTTCTCTGTTCCTATGGCAATCCTTTCTCCCTTCCTCCTAGGGGTGCCTCCTGGCTCTCTGGAGGTTGACAGATCTTCTCAGACTCCCCTCCACACCTCAATGCCCTGTCCACTGCTGAACCCCTATCCACACCAATGCCCTCTGTGGGCATCAGAGCATCTTTCCAGGGGCAGCCGGCCCTTTCCTCAAGTTGGCCTGTCCAGGAAGCTCCCACCTCTGCTCTGTACTCACGGAAGGGCCCAGACCTGTCCCTGGAGGAAGGGAAGTGAGGTCAGGTCACCACCAAGGACTGTGTCTCAGCATGACATCCCCGTCGCCTGCCCTGTGGATCGGGTGGGGAAGCCTGGCTCACTGGCTTGCTGATGAGCCCCTCTGTGGTCCCTCCCACTGCCTGAGGAGCAAGGCCAGCCCTGAGAAGTGTCACAGCTAGGGGTGGGCGGACTGAGGCAGCTCCTCTGTGGGCACTGCCTGGGACTTCATTCTACAAAATGAAGAGGACAGTCTCCATCTCCTAATGGCCTGTACTTCGTGTGCTACTAAGATAAAAAAGCTGATACTGGGGAGCTCCTGAGAAGTTGGGCTTAGGCAGGCCCTTCTTCAAAAGCTGCTTCTTGTTTCTTTCAGCCCGAAATCCCCATTTGCTCTGCTGAACTCTGGGGCACTCCTCCGGGTCACTGGTGGCTTTTGGGCCCTTGTGCATGGTACTATTGGTTCCTGAAACCTGACATGTTCCCACCTAGCCTGTGGGCTCATCAGAGGCGGGGACTGTGTCTTGGGGCTTCCTGTGCCCCTGAGCAAGAGCACAACCTCTTGCACATGGCAGGCCCTCTGCAAAATGCATGGGACACATGTCTGTTAGCACACGCAGACCTTCCCATTTTGACATTTCAGGAACACCCAGAAGAGGTGCCACTCACTTAGGGGAGTGGAGTTATTCTGGATTGACCTCAAAAGCACGGGGCCCAGACACCAACCTCGAAACGGCTGCCTGGCCTTTGTTTGAGCCCCTCTGACCCCTTTTGGCCTCACTCTGTCACTCCCTTCCCTCAGCCTGGGAGGATCCAGCCGCCACGCTGAACAACATGCTCAGAGGCTGGCCCTGGAATGAGGTGAGCAGGGCAGGTCGGGGAGGTTCAGCTGCAACTGCAGTGTCCCGTGCGAGGGCCACGGGGATTTCTGCTGATGGGACTCAGGCTGGCTCCCGCTGTGCTTGGGGAGGATGCATGGAGCCCGCGGGTGACAGAAAGGAGCCCTCCCTCCTCATGCACAGCAGGGAGGGCTTGCCATGCGTCAGCCATGGCAGGATGCATGCCTGCGCTTGCTGTTTTTGGCAAAGACCACATTCAGGAGCGGCTCTCTACGGGGTAAAACTTGCGCGGAACGAACTGACCCCAGACGCCCTGCAGGAATGTACACTCTCTGTGATGACACTGGAGAATGTGTCCCCACCCCCAAATTCCAGTAGGTTACAGAAAGTCAGAGCTAGAAGGTCCCACGAGGTGTTTATTCTGCACCCGTCTCAACCTTCTGAAAGCAAAGATCCAGTTCCTACCCATGCTGAGGGATGGAGATTGGCCTGTGTCAAGACTTAATTTGGGGCCACGCTCAGGAAGTATTCCAGTATCCACTAATCGTGTCCTCTGTAGCACACAGAGCATCTGGTCATGTGGTGGTTACAGACAGTTCCAACTGACTAATTAATCTGCCAACACCTATTGTGTATCTATCACACACCCTGCAGCAGGAAGCTCTCGGGGCACAGCAGGGCCGGAAGGAAGGAAGGCTGCAGCCAGCAAGCTCATCAGTGCCGAGGCCAAGGCCAGAGAGGGTGAGTGCCGTGCAGGCAGCAGGCAGGGAGCTGGTATGGTAGCATCTGGCTGGGCAGGAAGCGGTGTGGCAGGTACACAGTTGTGCAGGGCATGTGGTTCCGTGCTGTGCCCTGCTGCCACCCCAAAGCTCACTCAGCACCTATATGCAATAGGCCCCAAACATGAGTTAATCATGGTCATATAAACAGAGCTCCTTCCATTGCCCATTCAGCTTGAAAGGCTGACGATACCAAATATACCTGATGTGTGTTTCTAGCCCGGTCTCTCCCCTGACCTCCGACTACACATCTCCGCCTGGACCTGTTGTAAGTATCTTTGATTTAACCCACCCAAATCCAAGCTCCTGACCTTCTCTCCAGCATCCTCTCCCCTTGCAATGTTCCAGATCTAAACTGGGACTCCATTCTTCTCCCGCGCAGGACAAAAACTCTGGGGTCATCCATGCACCCTCTCTCCTCTCACAGCCCACATCTGATCCATCTGCAAATCTCTCAACCCTGCTTTCAGAATCTGACTGCTTCCTATACTCCACTGCTGCCGCCCGGTCAGAGTCACCTGCACCTGACATTGCAGTGACCTAATTGGGAGGTCACTGCTCCTGCCTCTGTTCCTCTCCTACTCCCGCTTCCATCTATTCTGACCAGCGGTCAGTCCATCAACACGGAAGCTCAGATCACCTCTCTCCTCTGCCTAAAATCCCTCAGAGACTTCCCACCAAGTCCCTGTGAAAGCTGACAAAGCCCAGTGCGATCTGGCCCCTGCACTCTCAATGCCTGACCCTGTCCTATTCTGCTCCTCTTCCCGCTGCCTGCTGTAGCCTTGCCTGGAACACACACACCAGGCATACCCCTGCCCAGGGGCCTTAGCACCCCTGAGCCCTTTGCTTGGAATGCCCTTTTCCCAGATGTCTGCAGAGCTCACCCCCTCATCTTTGAGCTTTACTCAATGTCCCTTACCTGAGGCCTTCCCAGGACACCCTGAAATGCCCTTGTCACCCTTCCCTGCTTTATTTTTCTCCTTGGAGCTTCTCATCATCTAATGGACAACAGCTCCCTGCTCGGTGACCCTGTTTGTGGCCTCCTCTGCCTTCTAGAACATAAGCTTAGCATCTGTTTTGTTCTCCACTGCATCCCAGTGCTTAGAACTTGGTAAATGCTCAGTAAATATCTGTTGAGTGAAGGCTGCATTCTTGGAGAGGAGTAGTATTCTTTGAATAGCCTGATGGATTCCACTTCCTAATGTTTTATTGAAGACTTCCGTATCCCTATTCAAATTTGCCTACAGTTCTTTTTTCTTTCTTTCTTTTTTTTTTTTGGCATATTGATCAATTTCTCTTCACTCTTATTTCCCTCTAGTAATCTGGAAGGTCTGAATCTTGGTTTAAATCTTGGTTATCTCTGCATTATAAGATGATACTTGAGTTTATACGTCTCCATCAGTGCTAAGAATAAGATATCATCCGTCACCCCTCCCACTAAACGTAGTATGAGAATCTCAGCAACTTTTTATTCCTCCCCATTCTCATCCCTGCCTCTGTGTTTCTGTAGAAGGTGTGTGTGAGGTGGGAGAGTGGGTAGGGCCTCCACCACAGGGATTCAGATAGGACCTCTCCATGAGGCCAGATCTGAGCTGTGGCCACAGGAAGCCCGAGGAACAGCTGTCCTGGAGGAGGGAGCGGTCTGTGCAAAGGGGAACCGAGGGGAGGTCGGTGATGAGGCGTAGGAAATGGCTCATAGTGGAGAGGTGCCAGCAGGATGTGCAGGTGTGGGTTTTGCCCTAAGAGCTGCAGGAGGGCATGAACGCGGTTAGAGGTGTGCATCGTCATCTGAATTATATTTTAAATGGATCATCGGACGCTGGGTGGAGAGTGGCTCTAACCAGTAGGGGTTGAGGCTGGGAGGCCAGTGGAATGAGGAGGGAAGAGATGATAGGGGACTGCACTGAGGCAGCGGGCAGACTCAGATATATTCTGGAGGCAGATGGCAAAGGAGACAAAGAAGAATTGAAGATTCCCTCCTGGGGTTTGGCCCAGCCATGGAGTGCAGGATAAAGCCATTTACATTACTGTGGAAAACAGGAAAGAGGCAGTTTGGAGCTCTGGCTGAGGTGCACAAGCGCAGAGCTGGTTAGACCCGTGCCCAGAAGCAGGAAGCTGCTGTAGAGCAGGTCTGGGTGCGTGAGGGGCAGGGAGAGACGGCTTTGGGCATCACCAGCAGGTACAAGGTGCTCAGTGTCACGGGGCTGGATGAGATTCCTGGACAGGAACAAAGACAGAGCAGAGGGTTCAGGAGCACGTGCAGGGGTGTGTGTGAGAGGGATCAGCCAAGGAGAGGTACAAGGAGTGGGATGTGCAGGTCAGGCTAAGAGACTTGGGGTCTGCTCTAAGAGCTGTGGGAGGTCATGAAAGTGGTGAGCAGCCCATCCAGAGGGGGCGGGTGCCAACGTCACTGTGCGCCGGCCCTGCTCTGGGTCTCCAGCCTGGCCAGTCTTGCCCGATTTCATTCCACCAAACCACAGTAACGTTCTAGATAAGAAGACCAACACTTAGCAAGACTAAGTGACTTGCCCAGGTCACAGGAATTCGTAAGAGGTGGGGAAGGGCTCCTGAGTCCGCAGTCTTAACCACTGTACCCTGTGGTCCCGAGGGCGTGCTTACTTTGTTAGAACCATTGACCCTGGCTTAAACAATCTGGGGAGGACAGAGATGCGACCATCGGCTGGGCAGTGTGGAAACAGTGGGGACTGTGTCAATCCCTAGGTTTTTGTGCTGTGGATGGGAGTGGGCTGGGAGTGAGCCGGTGATAGCCACAGCAGGCAGCTTGTTCTGCCAGCTTTGCCATAAAGGGGAGCAGAGATGTGGGTGGTAGCTGGAGGGGATGTGGACTCAGAGAGGCTTCAGTGCACGTGTGCTGGCTAAGGGAAGGGGAAAGAGATGGATGCATGAGAAAGACTGCCTGCAACGGCACAGTTCCATGGGGGATCAGCCGTCCCCTCAGAGCTGCTCTGGGACACGGCTAGGGCTCATTGTATTCTGCTCATGATACAGAGTAAAGATCACAGGTCTAGAGCTGCAAAATGGTGTGCTCAGCTCCCAGGGCTATGCCAGGAGGACACAAGAACCATAGCCCAGCCTCCACATGCTCTCCTGCATGCAGCACCAGCCTCCCAGGCAAGCAGGCTGTGTGGGCTGGCATGAGAACTTCACCTTGTGCCCACAAAGCAGTGAATCCTCGAGAATGCGGCTGGCATGAGGAGTCGACCTTGATTTTTAATACTAGGCCGATATACTTAGGGAAGAAAGCTTTTACAAGAAAGAATGTAGGAGCTTCCACTTTTAAAACATGTACATTTCAGGTCATTTAAAACTTGACATTTTTGTATTTTTAGAATTTGTTATAACACTTTCTTAAAATAGTTATTTACTCTTTTAAAACCAGAAAGAATACAACTCGAGGAGGTAGAAGATGCCTGTAGATGAATTAATGACTTAAAGTTAATTTTCTGTGTGAGGCAAGTCCATGCTCTTCTTTTCTCCTAAAACTGTGTTTTGTGGAGAACTGGAAAAGAGCCCGGGCAGGGAGGGTTCTCATGCACTCCTAGGGTGAACAAAAAGCAGGCTGCATCTTCATAGAAAAGGGCACAAGGGGATTGGGTGGGTGGCTCACGCCTGTAATCCCAGCACTTTGGGAGGCCAAGGCGGGTCAGGCATTCGAGACCAGCCTGGCCAACGTGGTGAAACCACATCTCTACTAAAAATACAAAAATTAGCCAGGCACAGTGGCACGCACCTATAATCCCAGCTACTCAGGAGGCTGAGGCGGGAGAATCGCTTGAACTCGGGAGGCAGAGGTTGCAGTGAGCCGAGATCATCGCACCACTCCACTACAGCCTGGGCAACGGAGCGAGACTCCACTCAATAAATAAAAAATAAAAAATAAAAATAAAGGCACAAGGAACAATGGAACAGTGAAATCGATCCTTGAGGAAACACACCCATAGAAAGCAAGATCCCAGCATATTCTGTAAACGTTACTATGCATTCAACCCAGGGAACAAAGAGAGGTGTTTATAGAACTCTGTGGGTAACTACGAAATAAGATGTGCTGATTACTCCATTCCAGTTTTCTTTCCTGCTTGTAGCCTATTACCTAGATCAGAGTCTGGCACTTAACAAAGATTGGTCAAATAATGATTGATCATTAAGTAAAAGGAATTAAAAAGGGTATAAGAATTACCAGAGAAATAAACAATCCAAAAGCAAAATTAAGAAAACCATTCCATTTACACTAGCATAAAAATAATAAAATGCTTAGGAACAGCTTTCACCAAAGAGCCAAAAACTTAAATATTGAAAACTACAAAAAACACTACTGAACAAAATTAAGGAAAAGTTAAATAAACAGAAAAATATGTTTATGGACTGGAAGACTTAATATTGTTAACGTGGCAATATTCCCCAAAATGAGTGGCAGATCTAATCTCTATCAAAATTCCAACTACTTTTTAAAAAAGAAATGCACAAACTTATCCTAAAATTCATAAGGAATTACACAGGACCCAAAATAGCCAAACAACCTCAAAAAAAAAAGAACCAAGTTGGAGGACTTGCACTTTCTGATTTCAAAACTTACTACAAAGCAACAGTGATCAAAACAATGTGGTACTGACTCCACAACAGATAGATAGACCAATGGAACAGAATTGAGAGCGCAGAAATGAACCTCTTTCCTGTCATCAGTTGATCTGCAACAAGAGTGTCAAGATCACCCAAAGGGTAGAAAATGTATTTTTCAACAAGTGGTGCTGGGACAAGCAGGTACAAAAGAATGAGTCTGAACCCCTACTTCACACCATATACAAAAATTAATTTCAAATGGATCAAAGACCTACAGTAAGAGCTAAAACTGTAAAACTCTTCAAAGAAACACAGGAGTAACTCTCTGGGACCTTGGGTTAGGCAATGGTTTCTCAAGTGTGACAGCAAGAGCATAGGCAACAGAAGAAAAAATAAACTGAATTTCATCAGAATTACAAACTTAGTGCACCAAGGTATACCATGATGAAACTGATGAACCACAGACATCACTTCACACCTCCTAGAATGGTTATAGGTCACGCCATTGCACTCCAGCCTGGGTAACAAGAGCGAAACTCCGTCTCAAAAAAAAAAAAACAAAAAAACCCCCAGAGAATAGTAAGTGTTAATGAGAATGTGAAGAAGCTGGTCCTCTCATACATTGCTGGCAGGAATGTAAAACGGTGCAGCCAATGTGGAAAACAGCCTGGACATTCCTCAAAACGTTCAACATTGAGCTGCCATATGACCTAACAATTCCAATCTTAGGTATACAACCACGAGAAAGAAAAACACAGGTCCACATAGAAACTCGTAGGTGAATCGTCACAGCAGTACTATTTGTAACAGCTAAAAGGCACACGTAACCCAAATGTCCATCGCTGGACACAATGTGATCAATCTGTACAGTGGAGTACTGTTCAGCCATAAAAGTAACAACGTTTGCCAAATGTGGGTGAAGGGGCAGAAGGCAGCAAAACACACTGCCACGTGTGTACCTATGCAACTATCTTGCATGTTCTACCCATGTACCCCAAAACCTAAAACGCAATAAAAAGAAAAAATAAAATTAAAAAAAAATAAATAAAACCTCTTTCCTTTATACATTAAAAAAAAAAAGTAACGACATTCTGATGCGTACTACTACATGGAGAAGCCTTGAAAACATCATGCTAAGTGAAAGAAGCCAGACGCAAAAGGCTTATATATTATATTATTTCATTTATATGAAATGTATTATATATTATATTACTTATTATGTATATGTATATTTATTATGTATTATATTATTTATATTATATTATTTCATTTATACGAAATATCCAGGAGAGACAAATCCACAGAAGTGGTAAGTGAATTAGAGGTTGCCAGGAGCTGGGAGGGGAGGAGGGAATGGGGACACGCTACTTCATGGGTTTGGGGTTTCTTTTTGTGGGGATGAAAACATTCTGGAATTAGATAGTTAGTGATGATAGTTACACAACATTATAAATATACTAAAAGCCACTGAACTGTACAATTAAAAACAATTAAAATGGTGAATTTTTTGTTATGGGAACTCCACCTCCACAAAACAAAACAAAGAATTATCGGAGACTCCGTAGTTAAATAAAGGCCCAGAGGTAATAAGAGGGCTGAGATACAAAAGCTGTCATGAAATTCCCAAGAGCCACTGACCTTGCTTCTCCGGGTTGCGGACCTGGGATGGCATGTCTTGAATTTCCAAGGTCCACTGCCCTTCAGCCTTTTCTCCCCAACAGTGGACCGTCATGAATTCCCAGTTTGTAAACCCTTCGTTGGAAAGATCCAGCAATCTGCAATTGGAGATGCAGTGTTAGAAAATGAAGGTGCTGGTACCGAGTGGCCGGGCAGAGGGGCTGGCACAAGGAGGGGTCTCAAGGGACTGTAAGATCTGGCTGGGGTGTACCCCCAGGTTAGCAGGGTCTGGCCTTTAGCCAACCCAAGAGCAAAGGGCACAGTGAATCATGACCATCTTTAAGCTCCTATACAGACGATCTCCTCCATCACCTCCTTAAACCTCCCTAACATTCTGAGAGGTAGGGCTGGGCGCGGTGGCTCAAGCCTGTAATGCCAGCACTTTGGGAGACCGAGGCGGGTGGATCACGAGGTCAAGAGATCGAGACCATCCTGGTCAACATGGTGAAACCCTGTCTCTACTCAAAATACAAAAAATTAGCTGGGCACGGTGGTGCATGCCTGTAATCCCAGCTACTCAGGAGGCTGAGGCAGGAGAATTGCCTGAACCCAGAAGGCAGAGGTTGTGGTGAGCCGAGATCGTGCCACTGCACTCCAGCCTGGGTAACAAGAGCGAAACTCCGTCTCAAAAAAAAAAAAAAACAAAAACCATTCTGAGAGGTAGGCATGCAGGCAGGCTTCACATAGCCCAGTGAATGATGTTTACAAGGCCACCAACAAATGCCCCCAGTCCTGAAGGTGGTTGGCTCCTCTTTGCCAAGGAACAGTCTTACAGGGCCCATAACTCTAGTGCCTGGATGCACAAAAGCAGAGAGAGACACCCCTCCCCTCCACTCGGGTGCTCACTAAGGACACCTTTTTAAAGTGCTTGTTTGTGGAAGAACGAAATTTCCACATCTGACTTCGAGCCAGCTGTGTGCACTGTTCTTTGGGAGACTCAAATAAGGAAAGAGAAACAGCTACTCTAGCTTGTGGGGAAAGAGCTGTCCCTTCACCTTCAGGGCTTATGCAGTCTCAATAGGTGCATTTGCGGGGGATGAAGACGACAGGCCTGGTTGCTTTCCAGCAGGAGTGAGAGGGGCCCCTGTAGAGCCAGGAGGAGGAAGCAGTTCCCTTGCCCCCAGCAGTACCCCCATGCAGGTCCTGATGAGCCCCCCTTGCCCTTCCTAAGCTGAAGGCCTTTCCCAGCTGTGCCCTCGTGCCCCTGGGCCTTCCACCTCACACTTGGTTCAAGCAGAAACAGGATGCAACTGATCAACACCCAACCTCTTCCTGCACCCAGTGCTGTCCTCAGAAGCAACTCTTTTCTTAGAGGAATCAATTCAAGGTTCTTTCCTCTTATTCTTTCTTCATAGTCTAATTTTCTCTCTTGATTTTGGAATAAACATTTTTTTAATATTTGTTCATCAGAAATTGAAATGAATAAGTTTTGAATGATGTGAGATTCAATTTCCGATCTGGGGGTTCTCTGAACACTCAGTGTAGGAAAATGTTTATCTAGGGAACATTCTTTGCAAAGGAGAAGAGTGGGGTGGGGAGCATCCTCTGCTGTATTTTAAGAAATGGCAAAGGTCAAGGCTGATTTTCACACTCAATGCCAAGCTGAACTCAACACGCTGGGGACAGAACAAGGACAGGCTGTCTTTTAAGGGCTGAGGTGCTGAGGGACATCAATGGCTTCTTAGTGAAGAAACTGGCAACTTAAAAAAGCTGCCAAATTAAGTAAGATGTGCAGTAGGGGAGGAGGGCATCCATCCTAAAACACAAATTCTTGATATAATCACAAAATCTGACTTGGAAAAAAATCAGAGTCCCAGGACTCCGATGACAGCCAGAGTGATCTCAGGGTAGGTTTTTTGGGGGGTTTTGGTTTTTGAGACAGATTCTCTCCGTCAGCCAGGCTGGAGTGCAATGGCATGAGCTCGGCTCACTGAAACCTCCACTTCCTGGGTTCAAGTGATTCTCTTGCCCCAGCCTCCCAAGTAGCTGGGATTACAGGTGCCCACTACCACACCGAGGTAATTTTTGTATTTCTAGTAGAGACGGGGTTTCACCATGTTGGCCAGCCTCGTCTCAAACTCCTGACCTCAGGTGATCCACCCACTTTGGCCTCCCAAAGTGCTGGGATCACAGGCATGAGCCACCATGTCCAGGCTAGGGTAGTTTTTTTAAATGCTGGATGGCACACGGACAGCACTACCCAGCCAAGAGGTGGCTTCCGATAGGTCTGGCAGGACCTGCTCTCTATTATCAAGGGCTCAACACTGGGCAGCAGCAGGAGGAGGAGGGTTTCCAGGGAAGGAAAACGGTGCCCTGGGGGAGCAGGAGAGAGGAGGCTGAGGTTCCACAAGATTCTTGTGGGTCAGGCAGCCAGACATAAGCAGGACATGAAGGGCAGCCAGGCCCCTGCACCAGGGACCATGCCAAACATTTTCATCTACACTGTCACACTCAACTCTTGTAGCAGTCCTAATGTTTACAGAGGAGCGAAGTGACATTTTCAGAGGTGAGGAATAAAGAGAGTCAAAGTGACCAGCCCCTGGGAGACCTGTCAGGGGTAGAAGAGCAGGGTGTGAGCCGAGTCTCCAGGGTCACTGCCACCCGCTTGTCTGCTACCTGCTGCCCCAGCCTCGGCCTCACCACAGGCTCTCGGTTAACCCAGGCTATCACCTGGGCCTGCACCCAGCTCTGCCTCTGAGTCACGGGTCACAAATCTGGGTGCCACTGGGTGTGCAGCTGGGGTGAACGGAGAGCCCGTCGCTGGCCTCAGGGCCGGCGCCAGCATGGAAAACATGAAAACACACTCGCCCACCTGCTCAGCTTCAGCCCAGCACACGCAGGAACATGGGCCTAGTGTCGGATAGCTTCCAACTTTCCAAGAAATGCTAGAAATGGGGACTTTTTAAATCTCTAAGAGGGATTAAAATAGCTTCAAAAATAAAATAAAACACACCTCTGGGAGCAACATAGCATCAGGCTGCCCGCTGACACCGAAACTGCTCATGCCCATGTGGCCGCCCACAGGCAGTCAGAGCACAGCCAGGCCTCCCTGCAGGAGGGAGCTGTGCCCCTGTGGTGCTTGTGCTATGAAAGCAGAATATAGGATAGGCTGAGTTTGGTGCCAGGGTCTGCCTCAGGGTTGATTCCAGTGCACCAAGGGCAAAGCTGGTGTCAGGCCCACTGCCTGCTGCCACCAGCCCAGCTTGCCTACTGCGGAGAGACCAGGCTGCTGGGCAGTGGCGTGGAGCGCACAGCACAGGCCCCATTCCTCTAGACAATGGCCCTGTCTGCCTTGCATTGCTGTTGAGTCAATTACTCTGTCTCATTGAAAGTCGGGGGGTGGGGGGAAAGGAGAGGGTTAAGCAAAGGGCAATTCCCAACTTCTGCCTGGTCCCAACTGAGAGCCTTCACTAGCCCCTGTTTCTGAATCTCTACAGCTCCCTGTAACCCACACAAGGGCCACAGACTCAGGCAGGTCACCAAGGGAGTCAAGTGGGCCCAGAGTGAGTAAATGGGGATGGGGACCACAGCCCAGTAGACAGAGTCGGCCTGGGCCTGGGGGGCTTCCTGCAGGCAATATGGGCACGGTGCCAGTTCTGGTTTTTGAGGGAAGCTGGAAATGCTGATTTGTCCATGAAATCTCTTTTCTCTCTCTACCTCTTAGCTAAAAAGAGACAAAAAGGTACCAAAATACCCTGGCCCCACTAAGTTCCAAAAAACACCTTCATTCTAATTACCTATAAGTCATATATTTGCATTAATGTATTTCTCACTGTTTCTAAGTTTGTTAAAGAAATGACTCCATAGCCTCCCACAAACCACGCACAAAGCTTTGGAATTTCCAGCCCCGAGTGCAAAAGAAGGCAGCAGAGAGCAGCCTGGAGCCCCTTCCCCACACGCCATCCAAGCCTATCTGCCTTCCTGGGACAGGCTCCTGTGGGCGCAGGTTCTGCAGGGCAGCCCACAACTGGTGGGAGAGCTGGAGGGGAATAAACAGTGCTCCCTGCCGTACACACACAAGATTCAAAGGCCAATTGAATAGGATAAAAATGACCTTCAATGCACTTCTAAGCAACGAAGGCAGAGCCAGAATTCCACAAATCTCTCCACTTAACAACCAAACGAAATGAAACAACAAGCCTTTTGTCATTTCTTTCTGAAAAGAAAAGTTTTCCAGGACCTGTTGGAAGGCAAGGTTTACAGAACAACTTTTAAGGTTTGTGGGGTCTACATGTGAAGGTCTCCAAGAGAAAGGAAGCTGCCAGTAGAACCAGGGGGAGCCCCCACGTGCCAGGGAGCCTTGCAGAGACACTGTGGGCCCGAGACTGGACTGAAGCTCTCGTGCAGTGTAAATCTCGGTGAGCCCCAGCCCCCATCCCACACCTGCCTCATCTTACCTCTTTGCCAAAAGTTGAGACTTGGTTCCCGAGGGAGAAATCAGGTAGATCTGGAGGTCTCCTCGGCGCGGATGAGAGATGGAGATGCGAACCACCACGTGCTCCAGGTAGGCCACCTGCTGGTCCGAGTGCTCTGCACAGGCGCTGGTCAGGGCCGTGGTCCGCAGCACCTGCACTAAGGGGATGCTCCTGTGGGAGGAGGGAGGGCTCAGCACTTGGCATCAAAATCACACCAAGGGCGAGGGGCTCCAGCGCCCATCTGCTCTGTCCCCACTGCAGCCTCAGAACCCTGGGGCCCCCAGGGAGCCGCAGCAGCTTCTGAATGTCTCACACAGATGCTCCACTTCGAGTTGTATCACTTGTCCTGAAGGCGTTTACGCCTCTGGAATTTGCTTACAGAGATTTAAAAGATGGGTTCGGCCAGGCACAGTGGGTGACGCCTGTAATCCCAGCACTTTGGGAGGCTGAGGCGGGTGGATCACCTGAGGTCAGGAGTTCAAGACCAGCCTGGCCAACATGGCGAAATCCCGTCTGTACTAAAAATATAAAAATTATCTGGGTGTGGTGGTGGGCACCTGTAATCCCAGCTACCCAGGAGGCTGAGGCAGGAGAATCGCTTGAACCCAGGAGACAGAGGTTGCAGTGAGCCAACATCGCACCACTGCACTCCAGCCTGGGTGACAGAGAAAGACTCATCTCAAAAATAAAATAAAATAAAAACGAAGGGTTGTTGGGCAGACTCAGGTGAATGTCCCCAGGGATGGGCCCCCTTCCGTGACCAGAAGGCAGCTTCTCCTCAGTGGCATTTGGCCAGCTCATTTCTCAGTTGCCCTAGTATGATCTCTAAGGTGACAGGGACACTAAAAGGCCAGACCTTACCACGTTGCAACATGTGCATGTAAGAAACCTGTCCTCGGACCCCCTACATATATAAAAATAATTAAATGTTTAACAATTAAATGTTTTAACAATTTCAAAAAAATGTTTGAAAATCCCACTACTTTGTTTCAAAGACTCCACTGAAAACAGAAGTCACAATGCTGAGTAAGAGCAACAGCAAACATTTCCCAAGCTGACTGTGCACTGGGCATAAGGGATGGGCCTGAGAATTTCCAAGGATTAACCCATTTAATCCAGAGGGAAATTAAGGATACCACCCAAGGTTTGGGGGAGGAGCTGGGAGTCTGGGCCCCAGAGCCCACTGCCGCTGCCTCCAGGCCTTGTTGCCTCGCACAGAAGCTTGTGTGGACCCACAGTCAAGGACACGGCTCAGAGTCCGCCCTCTCATGCTGGTTGAGGGTGCTAAGCTCATATGCTCCCAACTCTCCTGCAGAAAGGTAGGGTCCCCTTGCCTTCCTGCCCTGTGATGGAAATGGACGATGGTTCCCTTTACACACTCAGGGCAGCTTTACCATATGGGATAGAGTCTGAGGATAAAAACAGAGCCTCGATTATTCAAGACTTGTTTCTCCCAGAATTTTCTGATATACTCCCCAGACCAAGCAGACACAAAATCTGTATCCTAAGGCTGCTCCTGCATCCAGGCTGGAGCATCCCACCGACTCCAGACCACTAGGGTTCATGCCTCCTTGAACTCGAGCCCCCCACCCCAGTGACCTGCAGCTGAAGAAAGCTGGCATTCTTTGGTGCAGACCCGCCGCCACCCAGCAGCACATTAATAATTCCCCACCACACGACTGGTGCTCGGCTTATTATGGGGAGCACTTTTCCCACCAGGCCTGGCCTCTCCTCCCGGGAGGCGTGAGGCGTTATGCTCAGAGCCTCTCAGGAGTTACATCTCTTGGCTCTACGGGGCCTGAGTCATAAAAAACAATCAAAACAGTTATAAATAGTGATGTAATTCCCTCAGAGACTCTGTAAATATTTGAAAACATGCTTTGCATGCACCATAAATTGACTTAGAGATGCTGACTTCCTTCATTGCCTTCTCTCAAGTTTTACTGCTGAGTATTTACTGGTCAGCAGCCCCCGCTGAGGTGGATGCAGAACATAACAGAAGGCTCTGGAGAGTTCCAGGCCCTGCAGGACCCACATGTATCTCCAGGTGAGGGTCCCCCATCCCCCACCCTCACCCTGCACTCAGAATGCAAGGCGGGTGTGTGGGGCCAACATGGTGAAATGGAAATGGAGAAACACCTAAGCCAGCAGAATTACTCACTGCCTCCCGGGGCTTCAAAACGTGGCTCCCAGTCACGACCCCAAGAACCAGGAATAACCCTACCCTCTCACACTTCAACACTTTTCCAGGGCTGAACAGCAAGATCAAGGGGAAACAGAAACAGAAGCCTGAACCGAGTTTGAGACACTGTCCCCACATCCAACTAATGGCTCATTGGCAGGGGAAGTGATCAATCTGCTCTAGAAATCTGCAACCTGGAATCCTTGCGAAGAAACCTTAATCTCACTGATAAAACACAGGGATGGAGAGAACAGGAGCAGGGTAAAAGCAAGATAACCAAGCCCCGCCCCTCACCTGCCGCCCCGCCCCTCACCTGCCCCACCACCCTGCGTCCCACCCACAGAGTGAACACCTAGAAAAAAAAAAATCATCTCAGAGTATCAAAGTATCTTGCGTCTAACTTTTTTATTCCTGCTATGTAAGGGATTCCCACCGCTGGGTAAAAAGGCTGGGTTGGGTGAGAACCTGCTGGGTGGGACCCTCTGGCAGCCCCGCTGTTGCTGCCTGCAGGGAGGCTGGCTGGGGGTAGGAGCACCCAGCTTCTGCAGGAGTTACTGGCCTCACTTGGTTTGGTTTTCAAAAGCAAGCCCTCACCCTCACCTGGAGGGTGAGCCGAGCCGCCTGGTGGAACAAGCCTAACAATTAGTTTTTATGTGAAATCTCTTAACTGCTGAATCGCTCAGTTACAGGCCTCCGGGACTTCTCATTCCTGTACATTGTGGGGCAGCGCGGGAGCCCAGCACAGCCACTGCGGGAGGGCGCTGCTACCTTCCTGACACGCAGTTAGCTCCTCACACGTTTTACTTCTGCGGATGCTACTGAAACCATTATCCTGACATCCCAAATTAGAGTGCTTTCATTAAGAAGAGAAACAAAAGAGGAGGCTTCAAAATGATTCAGGATAGTTTCGTTCACGTTTTTCTGTATTTCAGATAGAAGCTCTGGGAAGAAGATAAGGAAGCCACCTACCAAAAGTCATCACTTTAAAAAATTAACTCCAAGACAGAAAGTAGAACCGCCGATGAAAAAAACAGAAGTTATTCTCCATCCTACAGTTATTTCTAAGGTAACACTGAAAATGTAAGTCGACTGTAGAGTGATTTATCTTTTAGGTTAAACAATGTGCAGAGATGATCGCTGTCACATGAATACAGCTAAATGGTACTTCAATGATGGAAATTGATTTAGAAAGATCTTAAAGTTCCCAAAATAACTGAAAAGTGTCTTCTGCTATTAACTCCTGAGATCATGGTCTGTGTACATAAAGCCATCTGACTAGGACCCTAAAAGGTTCCAAGGGGTTAAATGATCCCACAACACCTGCCTGCAGGCTGAGCGTTGTTTAAGCCAGGGAGACTCCCAGACTTGGAAAAGCTCTCTAATGACAGCAAATGCCACGTGCCAAGGAGCTACCTTTCAGCGGTGGTTACTGTGGTACTCCAGATGTCCTCCACTCATCCTACGTGCTTGACAACAGCCCCTTCTCCTGAGGAGGTAACAGCCCACCAACAGCACCCATCCTGCTGACTTCCTGGAAACCCCAGGCCACAGACACGTTGGCCTCCTCCTATTTTTTTCCCAATGCATAATACTATCTAACAGCAAAAATAAGTATTTTCAAGTAAGCGAGTGGCAGGGGAAGCAAGAAGGCAGGCTGTGGGCGGAACCCTTCCGCCTCCAGGAGCCTCCAGCTCCCCACTTTTCCTGCTCTGCCTGGGAAGCTACTCCAAGTCCGTATTTCTTGCTCCCTCCTTGAAGCCCTCTCTCCAGCTTGGCTTCCTGGGCCAACCCAGATCCTTGCAAAAAGCACTTGCAGGGCTGGGCCCACGACTGTTCCTGGGCCATGTTGAGAGACCCTCCAGAATCAGGAGGCAGCAATGTCCTTCCAGCTGCTGTGCTGGCACCTGGCTTGGGGAGGGGAGGCTGAAGAGCTGGGGCCCATTACAGCAGCAGGTGACCCAAGAAACCTCTTCACAGACCCACTAACGGGAGTGAGTGGAGTGGCAGGGGTTAATTGGGACGGATTGTTAAATGAAGCAATAGGAAAACCAGCAGGTCTGTCAGAGGGCATGGTGTGCCTGTGTGAGGGTGGCAAGAGTCTTCTGAGTCACTTCTGAGACCTGTGTTCCAGGATGCATGCTCTCAACAAGATGGCCTTTGGGCTCTGAGGTAGGCTGCTTCATTCACCAATGGGCATCCTTATTCATATGAATTAAGGCTGAGAATTTTCCTCGGATGAAATTACTTTTTTTTGAGAAGGAATCTCACTCTGTCACCCAGGCTGGAGGGCAGTGGTGTGATCTCAGCTCACTGCAACCTCTGCCCCCAGATTCGAGAGATTCTCCTGCCTCAGCCTCCCGAGTAGCTGGGATTACAGGCACGCGCCACCATGTCCAACCAATTTTTTTATTTGTAATAAGAGGCGGGGTTTCACCATATTGGCCAGGCTGGTCTCAAACTTCTGACGTCAGGTGATATATCCACCTCAACCTCCCAAAGTGCTGGGATTACAGGAGTGAGCCACTGTGTCCGGCTGAAATTACTTTTGATGATCAAACCACAGCATATCACTTAGGCGAGAAAGAAAATTCAACTAAAAAAAAGCTAATCTAGTACATCAACTTAGGCAATGCTGTCCACAAGTAATTGGGCCTAAGGTATTTTAATATAAAGTGCTTAAATTTATAGCACACTTTTTCTTCTGTGTTAAATGAGGGAACTGAATTAGCTGGCTTTAAAGATGCCTTCCAATTCTAACAGTCTACGATTCAACCTGAAGGGGAGTAAAAAGGACAATAAAATACGCAGTCAGGCCTCATTATTAACAGATGCTGCATTTGCATATTCATCTAGTAGCAAACATTTATTTCTATTCCCCAAACTAACACCTGTGGCACTTGGTGTCATGTGCAGGAGATGTGCGCAGAGGGTTAAGATAAGAGTCTCCCAGTGAGCAGATTCCCAGAAGAGGTCAAACGAGGCAACACCTTGTTGATGCAGCTCTCATGCCGTAAACAAGCGCCCATTTCTGGCCAGGTGTGGTGGCTCATGCCTGTAGTCCCAGCACTTTGGGAGGCTGAGGCGGGTGGATCACGAGGTCAAGAGATCAAGAGCATCCTGTTCAACATGGCGAAACCCCGTCTCTACTAAAAATACAAAAAAATTAGCTGGGCATGGTGGCACGTGCCTGTAGTCCCAGCTACTCAGGAGGCTGAGGCAGGAGAATTGCCTGAACCCAGGAGGTGGAGGCTGCGGTGAGCCGAGATCGCGCCATTGCACTCCAGCCTGGGTAACAAAAGCGAAACTCTGTCTCAAAAAAAAAAAAAAACTACAAAGATTAGCTGGGTATGGTGGCATGTGCCTGTAATCCCAGCGACTCGGGAGACTGAGGCAGGAGCACTGTGTGAACCTGGGAGGCGGCAGTTGCAGTGAGCTGAGATTGTGCCACTGCACTCCAGATTGGGTGACAGAGCAAGACTATCTCAAAAAGAAAAAAATAAGTGTGTTTCACCGTGTATTTAGTGCCACATTTGTCACATTTTTGTGCTGTTTTTTGTCTTTTAGAGACCGGGTCTCACTCTGCCACCCAGGCTGGAGTGCAGTGGTGTGATCCTAGCTCACTAGAGTTGAACTCCTGGGCTCAAGCGCTCCTCCCACCTCAGCCTCCCAAGTAGCTGGGACTACAGGTGTGAACCATGATGACTGCCTCTGTGCTTTTCTATTGGTGAATTCAGGGTTTGAAATGGCCCCACGTGCAGTGCTGAAGCACTGTCTAGTGTCCATAAGTATGAGAAGGCTGAGATGTGCCTTATGGAGAAAACACATGTGTTAGGTAATGTGTTTGCACACCATTTTTCCAGCAATGAGCACTAGCGCTGTCAGCTGTGAGTCTCAAGTTAATGAATGCATCATCTATGTTAAATAAGCTGTCTTTAAACATACACAGAAAACAAGGTCTGTATTGATAGGCTGGCAAAAATGTTGGGACCAGAGGCTCGCAGGAACTTAACCCTGGATCTCTCCTAGGAACAATGCTTCAGTATTTGCTAATTCAGTGCTCATGGTGACTTTGTAGAACAGTGCCGTGAATAGCGAGAATCAACTGTATTCAAATTCAAATCCTAATTTTAGAACTAAGTAGCCTTTCCAATTCGGGGAAAATAAGTTTGCTTCAGAACTAAGGCAGGAAGGAGAAGGGCCGCAGGGACACAGGCCACTGGTTAAGTTTGCTTGCAAGGGGTACCAGGAGGCAGGACAAACGTGGTGGGCCCAGTATGGTGACCCCCCGGTAGAACCACACAGCACTCCACAAGGTTTCTGAGGATGCCCAGGCATGCTCTAAATAACAATAGCACAAGAGAAGAAGCCAGAAGTAAGGGCCTCCTTGGTGCCCAGGTACGCACAGAGGTCAGATGCCCTGGAGGGAGAGGCTGGGTATGGTGAAAAGGGGATGGGAGAGTGGCAGAAATCTGCATAATCATGAGACAGCCCAAAGAGAGGAAGGGCTTTTTTACCTTCCTAAAAAGATGTCAAACCAGGCCTGGTGCTTGTGCACAGCAGGGAGCTGGGCGGACCTGTGTCTGATCTGCACAGGCACTCCGTCAGGCCACTGGGGTCCTGGCCTCAACTGCTTGCCCAGCTGACCTGCTGCAGATGAGCCACCGGCAGCTGTGCTCTTTGGCACTGGCACCTGGCCAAGACTCTAGGCAGCCAGGATCAGGGTACTTTCTATCATCCCTGGAGGCAGTGTCCCCAGCCAGCAGGAGACACAGAGGTCAAGGAGGTAAGGTCTATCTAGCGGGTGGGCAGGTTGCCACACTTGGCTCAGTACTGCCTGAGTTCCTGCCCAGAGGGGCAAGGTGAACTCTGGAGACGAGCAGCCTGAGGAGCAGCTCAACCCCGCAGCACCCCGACTCTGGGCCTAAGTTCTTCACTCCTTCGTGCCTCCGTTTCTTCCTCTATAAAATCGGCATAAAGATAGTACCCTAGTCTCATATGTTTATCGGGGATTTCAGTGTAAAGTGCTTAGAGCAAAGCATGGCATAGAGTAAGTGCCTTTATAGACACATTCCATTATCTGTCACCCACAGCCATATGTCTTTATAAATAGAGATGTTTTAAAATGACCAACATACGTAGTCTAGTTTAACGAAATTCCAGCAAAGTAGGTGATATGTGGATAATCCAGGGGTCATTCCTGAACATCTATAAAAAGATGATCTGCTCTGCAGATAATCCTTGATAGTCAGCGCAACACACTGGCTTTTGGGTGTGAGGCATCCTGTGGGGATGTGTGAGAGAGTTCTTTAAAAGACAGGCCAAGCTAAACTGTAAGCTCTGTCTGGACAGCAGCCTTCCAAACTAGCAAAAATGAAAGACGTGCAGGGAGGTTCTTACTGCTTCGTAAAAGACCCTGTTGGTGCAATCTTCCCAGCATTGAGGTGGGAGTCATGCATATCACAGAGCATGGATTTTCCCAGGAGCCTGGATTTTCAAAGCAGCGAGAGAAGTACTGGCTAGAAAAATCAAGAGGCAAACAGGATGTTTAATAGCTGGGCCTCTATTTAATTCATTGTAATAATACTAAGCTTAATTTTCTTTTTCTCTTGAAGGAAAGCTATACAAATATCAACTTTATCCTTCTTTTATTATTTTTTTAGACGGGGTTTCACTCTTGTTGCCCAGGCTGAAGTGCAGTGGGGTAATCTCGGCTCACCATAACCTCCACCTCCCCGGTTCAAGTGATTCTCCTGCCTCAGCCTCCCGAGAAGCTGGGATTACAGGCATGCAGCACCACACCCAGCTAATTTTGTACTTTTAGTAGAGACGGGGTCTCTCCATGTTGGTCAGGCTGGTCTTGAACTCCTGACCTCAGATGATCCACCTGCCTTGGCCTCCCAAAGTGCTGGGATTACAGGCATGAGCCACCACACCCCGCTTATCCTTCTATTTAATACACACAGATTTTAAAATCATTTTCACAGGTAGATGCCACTGGTTATGGTCCTATTCACCTCTGTTTAACCGAAACAGGTTCTAAACAGATGGAAACCATTTGTGCCCAGGAGCAGGTCAACACGCCCCTGGTCTACGAATCTGATGATCACAGCAGAGGCCCCGGCACAGCTCACACTCTCATCTGGCGCTATCCTGGAGGGCTCTAGCAAGTCACTCTCTTTTGCCATCAGTAGCTGTCAATCAGTTCAAGTGACTTCCTCTCATTCTGCATTTAGATTTAGCACTTCCTGAAAGTTGCCTATGATGGGCCCTGCCCCGTGTGGGCTCCTGGAGAGGTGGCTCAGGCACCACCACCTCAGTTCCAGGGTTTAGTTTGTTCTGGGGCAGGGAGAACACCAGGCAGCAAAGAGAGTGCCAGCACAGTACGGTGGTACCTCGGAGCGGGGCCTGGCTCCCTGATCCTCACCCAGGCCCAGCCCTTCCCGAGGTCCTCTCTCTCCTGATTTTCTCTGCCCTTCCAGGGACTTCTTATCTGTCAGATGGATCTAGACAGAGACAGGCTCAAACCCCACAGTCCCCAAATGTGCAGCATCCAGATGAGAAATGCTAGCATATAACTTGGGGTCCTCTTTTGGCTAGTCCTTTTTACACAATGGATGGCCTTGTTTCAGGTGATGGAGCTGCCTCCTGAAGGGGACTGGCATCTTCCCCTTCTGGGGAAGGAGCTGGCCCCAGCTTCTTCCTCTGCAGCTGTCCCCGTGCTGTGCTGGTGGCCTTTCTGTGCCTTTTGGCCCAAGTATGACTTGGGGACAGGTAGTGGCTGTGATGTGAGCCACTGGGGCTGTGCTGGAGACAGCAGCTCAGCAGGGGGACACCATGGGGGACGAGGCATGAGCACTGTGCAGTCATTCAGGGTGCTGGATGCAATGGTAGTTTGGGAGCACAGGCTGGGTGCACAGGAAGGACGTGCAGAAGGGGTGGCTCATTTGACTCCTTCTGTCAGTCATTGTCATGAGGACAGACTCCCTGAACCATGACCGTATCCCAGCCCAGGGCTGGAGGTGGAGAGAGGTGCCAGGGATCTTCATTCCTGCCCCTGCATGTGACCAGAGGGGTGGGTGTATTAACACCCCAGCCCCTCGCCCTCAGGGCCACGTGCGCCATTACCACAGGCCTGGCAGGTGTGAATACCTGATTCATCTAGAGGACTCCTGAACTTAACGTCCAGTGAATGCGGTTATTTGACCTGTGGTCACAGCGGGGTAACATTCTCTCCTGTTCAAGAGGAAAGACAGGGACCATATCCACGCAGGGCACACGGCTGCACACAAGACGGGTGGATAAAGGAGCACACACGCTCTCTCTGTCCTCCCTCTTGCTCTGCTCTTCACCACGGGAAGCAGCTGAGGACAGGTTTGGGACATTCAGAAAGTCCTAGGATTCCACCATGGGAGGAAGAAACCAGGACGAGGCCAACAGAGTAGACAGCTGGACCCAGAAACGCGCGTGGAGAGGGGCAGTTAGAACAAGATGGGAAAATGCTGTGGGAACACTTCCTTTCATTTTCAGACACGTGATCCTAGCAGCTGAGAACCCTGATGGGGACGACGCGTAGCGCCGTGGGGATACCAGCAGCTCAGGTGCAGATGACCCCTACAGGCAGGCAGGCAGGCTTGGTGGCAGAGCTGGCTGGAGCTCCCAGCCAGGAGGGGAGGCCCAGCGGAGGACGGGAGGCATCGAACTCCCCTTGGTAACACCACTGTCTCTGGAGGCCCTTATGTCTCTGTGATAACCACGTTACATAGTTAAGCAAGCAGTTTGATAAGCAAGTGGTGTGAGACGGTAGGCGGCTGAATATTCCAGAAAGAGTCTGAAACTGCTGAAGGTAAAGATGACTTTTCTTTAGAAACAGAAGTCTGATTCTTCTCCTCTCTTGGAGTTTTGAGGGTCCTTACTTTCCTCAAAGGACAGGAACAATGTCACACTGTATGTGACGGCGGGTCTCCTCAACGTGCGCTGTCTAGACTCTGTGTGCTTTCACTTAAAAAACAAAATAAAATAAAAATAAAAACAACCATTCGCGACCTAGGCACCACTCTGCCATCTTAAAACGATTTTTGGCAGGAGAAGAATGCTTCATTCAGGAGCGGCCCTGACAGGGACACCAGCCGAGGCGCCGGGGCAGAGGGCAGCCCCCGGGGTCAGGAACCAGACCCAGGAGACCACCTCCCTCATCTAGCCTCTGAGGGTCCAGGCAGCGGGCATTTCCCAACAAACAAAGCCAGAGAAGGCAAAACCTCCTTTATCTCAAAGACTCTCCCACTTCTTTTCAATTTGACAGAGAAATTGGTGCCTTAAGAAGTCAAGACTGAGGCTTGCTGGGTGGCCGGCCAACCTGTCAGGCCTGGAGTGATCACTCAGCGGTCAGGTGCAATTAGCCACAGGAAAAAAAAGCAATTTTTCAAAAGATCACTGCTTGGCCGACACATACTCTCCGCATTCCTACCATACGCAAGGCTTCCACCAGAAACATTTTTTTTCAACGTTCTGTGGCAAGAGTGTATTATAAGAGTAGAGGCATATTCAAGGGAGAGGCAATCTAAAGGGAGTGATCTGGATTTGTGGATAAAGCAACATACCACTTTTAATCATCGCGTCATATTTCAAACACGTTTTCCGAAGGGAACAAGTAGTTATGGGAAAATCGCACTCCATTCTCTATCAGATATAAGGCCCAGAGAAAACACTGTTCTCCTTAAAAGAACCTCTGAGACAGCAGAATTCAGGAGAATAATCTGATTTCCTCCCTTAGTAGGGTAGGGTTCTTGCTTTCTGATTTACTTTATGGCTGATTTTTTTTTTTTTTTTGAGATGGAGTCTCACTTTATTTGCCCCAGGCTGGAGTGCAGTGGCATGATCTCGGCTCACTGCAATCTCTGCCACCCTGGTTCAAGCAATTCTCCTGCCTCAGCCTCCCAAGTAGCTGGGATTACAGGCACCTGCCACCCTGCCCAGCTAATTTTTGTATTTTTAGTAGAGACGGGATTTCACCATCTTGGCCAGGCTGGTCTCGAACTCCTGAACTGGTGATCCACCCGCCTCAGCCTCCCAAAGTGCTGAGATTACAGGCGTGACCACTGCGCCCCGCTGGATGATTTTTTTAAAAAACAAAAATTTTGGCCAGGCACAGTAGCTCATGCCTGTACTCCTAGCACTTTGGGAAGCTGAGGCAGGTGGATCACCTGAGGTCAGGAGTTTGAGACCAGCCCGGCCAACATGGCAAAATTAGCCAGGTGTGGTGGTGAGTTCCTGTAATCCCAGCTATTCGGGAGGCTGAGGCAAGAGGATGGCTTGAACCTGGGAGGTGGAGGTTGCAGTGAGCTAAGATCACGCCACTGCACTCCAGCCTGGGCAACAAGAGCAAAACTTGTCTCAAATAAATAAGTAAATTAATTAAAATTTCGATGAACAAACATAATGGATTTAGAAAAACTTAATCCAAAGATCAATGCTGGGTGTGGCCTGCTCATGAGAGAGAAGCCAGGGCCCTGCAGCACACTGCTCAAGCCTTGTTAAAACATCCCAGTGCTTAGGCCTGAAGAAGGTTGTATGGAGCCAGATAAAAGCCACACAACGCTGCTTTGCACTGTGAGTAACAAGCAGTGCCCCCGCATCCCACAACAGAGAAGGCACTGACCCGGCCACTCGGGCTCAGGCAGGGTGGAGTCACACTGCAGGCTCCCAGGGCAGGCAGGCTGGGCTGGGGCTACAGCTCCAACCTCTAGCAGGTGGAGAGAGAGAGGATGTTGCAGCTGCTCCTCAGTTCACCCTTCTGGAAGGAGCGGCTCCCTGGCTCGGTCTGATATGCTAAACATGGGTAAAATTTCCAACACTAGGCTAAGCGACTCAGGCTGAGGAACTGACCCCCTATCAGGGAGTAATCTGCTACAAAAGGGGAAGAGGCCTCAAAACACCGGTGGATTAAGAAGTGATTCCTGCGGGGCGCAGTGGCTCATGCCTGTAATTCCAGCACTTTGGGAGGCCGAGGCGGGCAGATCACCTGGGTCAGGAGTTCAAGATCAGCCTGATCAACATGGAGAAATCCCATCTACTAAAAACACAAAATTAGCCAAGTGTGGTGGCGCATGCCTCTAATCCCAGCTACTCGGGAGGCTGAGGCAGAAGAATCATTTGAACCTGGGAGGCGGAGGTTGCGGCGTGCTGAGATCATGCCCTTGCACTCCAGCCTGGGCAACAAGAGCAAAACTGTCTCAAAAAAAAAAAAAGTGATTCCTTTCCCAGCTGCACAATCCACAAGAGAAAATGCAGCAGACATGTGCAGGCATGCACCGTGCACACGCGCATGTGAACAGAATGCATGTGTAAACACCTGCCCCCGCCACACCTCACAACAGAGTCAGGTCCAAATCCATGTGCCTGGGAAGTCACCGATGCCACAGCAGAGCCTTACCTGGGTCTCTTGTCCAAGGCGGCCACACACATGTGCTGCGACGGCACTGCTGTCCACTTCTTCGCCTCCACAACGAGAGCTTCTGCGTCCACCAAGCCAAATCCATAGAAATGGCTAACTGAAAAGACAGGCCCTTCAGAGCCAGGCTCTCCTGCCTCTCCCGGGAAGGGAGCGAGGCTGACTCTTGCATCTGCGAGGCCCCACGGGGGACAGATGCACTGTGAGACTCAAGGTCTCCTGGGGGCCCCAGGCTGTCTGATGGGTCCCTGGCTGCTCAAAGGTCCCACCTGCTTATCTCTCTCTCTGAACCCAACTCCTTCTGCTTAATTGAGGAGTGTGGGCCAGAAAGCACATCCCGTTTTGGTACAGAGTAGAAGTGTTGAGAAGGTCTAGGACTTTTTTTGAGACAAGGACAGGTTTCTTTAGATTAAAAGGACTTGTCAGCATCTATGCTCCCTGAATCTTAGACCAGACAAGAGAAATCAAATCTGAGACCTCTTGGTTCACACGACTACCGCGTGCCCAAAATGCAGTAACACAAGGCTGTGCTCATCTTTTTTGCCATTTTTTTTTCCCTGCTGAGTTCCCAGAGCATGCCGGGAAAGCAGCATGGCACAGTAGAGAGACAGGCTTGTGAACTGGCCCAATCCGGTATTTAATTCAGCCAGGGAAGGAGATTCTCAAAGTTCAAGAGGCAAGGTCAAGAACTAGATAGAATCTATTTTCCTATTAAATTAGGCCAAAATTGAAATGTAGGTCAGCTCTTGTTACAGCACACCACCACCACCACCAACATTCCTGCAAAACAACGATGAATTGGGCTCACTCAATGGCCCCCTTATTAAAAGGAATGGCTCTTGCCACTCGGGTGACTGTTCGACCCATATTTTACAGATAGTAGTATCAGACTTGGTGTCAAAATAGTTAGACCTGAGCTTGAGAACAGGTTTAAAAAAAGAATTCCTCCCTAACATAAATACTATAGCCAAATGAAATACTGTTCCGTATACCTGATAAGAAGTCAGGCAAACAAAGCCAGTGGCACCATCCGATAATTACCTGCTTCAAAACACCAGATATCTAGGTTTAATCAAGCCCTGACCATGGGTTAATTTCAGGGTACCTAGGTCTTTCCCAAGAGGGGCTGGGGGTAGAGGCCCCACTGTCCTATGATTTACTTTTATAACATAGGGGCTGGCCAGCACAAATTTTATAGTTAGAAAGTAACTTATAAAACTATCTCAATGTCCTCATTGTACAGATGAGGAAACTGAAGGCAAGTTTCAAAGTTACAGAGCAACTCAGGGCTAAGGATACACGTTGTCCTCAGGGGTACACAAGCAACATCTATTCTAATAATTATGGATTTGTTTTAATGCACATTAGAAAAATATATAGCTACATAACAAACCTATGATTAACTAGATTTGGCAGTTTCCTTTTAAAATACATTTCTTTATGTCAAAAGAAGGAGTGGGGGGAGTAATTTTTTTTGAGAGACAGAGTCCTGCTATGTTGCCCAGGTTAGACTCAAATTCCTGGGCTCACAATTCTGCTGCCTCAGCTTCCCTAGTAGCTGGAACTATAGGCACACATCATTGCTCCTGGAGTAAAGAGAACCATGATTTTGCTGGGCGTGGTGGCTCATGCCTGTAATCCCAGCACTTTGGGAGGCCGAGGGGGGCAGATCAGGAGGACAAGAGTTCGAGACCAGCCTGACCATGGTGAAACCCTGTCTCTACTAAAAATATAAAAATTAGCTGGGTGTGGTGGTGGGCACTTATAGTCCCAGCTACTCAGGAGGCTTAGGCAGGAGAGTTGTTTCAACCCAGGAGGAGCAGTTTGCAGTGAACCGAGATCACGCCACTGTAAAAGAGTGAGACTCCATCCCGCCTCCCCCAAAAAAGAGAGAGAACTATGAGTAAACCATTGGTATAGTTGGTGTCTGGGTATGGCACAAGTCATAGAATTTAGGGGACCCTGGACTCTCGTGACTCTCTTGGTTCTTCCTTAATGTCAGTGTTAGCTTCCAGAACCCTTTCCTTAAATAGCTGCACACGTGTTTTAAATTCTTGTGACACACAATTAATCATAACAATGAATGCTATTTGGAGATTCCTTTTAAGGAATTCACACCAGCCCTTCCTATACACTCCAGGGTCACCCGATGCTCCACAGGAATGCCACTGCCGCACCTTTATGACCCGCGCCATTCACTTTCCAGTCGCTCGCTTTCAGGTGGGCCGGCCGGGATGTCTTCACTAGCAGGTGCTGGACGTCCCTCCAGGTCAACTGGCTGCTGCAATGACACAACACACCCTAGAGTCCACACACAGGCCAGCAACAGCAGCCACACACGCCACTCAGACGTAGGCGGTCGGGAGCCAACCCGTGTCTGAACTCCAACAAGCCCCTGAGGCTAAGGATTCCATTCCTCCCCAAGGGTTTACTTCACAACTTCTTTGTAAATAAGAGTTTCCAGCAAATAAATCCAGAGGAAAAACGAGGTTCAGTGGGTAACCTAAAATTCATAAGCATTAAAAGCCTCGCCTTGCTGCCAAGCTCTGCTTGAGTTTGCACAGAGCCATATGGGAAACAATTAAAATAGAAGATGCTTCATATAATAGCAGATGTTTATTAAATATTTGGGGCTGTTCTTCACCATAATAAGCAAATACTATAGTGTACAAGAGTGGGCTCAAACCATGATTGGCCGAGATCCCACTCTGTGTGGGTCCACTGGCTGCAGACTATAATTAAGATCTTAGTATGTGATTCTAAATTTACAAAATATTCTTTTTTGGGGAAGCAGAAACATTTCATCAAAAGAGCACAACGTGCCACTAATGTAAGTGAATACAAAGATGATTTTTTTTTAAATTCTAAGACACATTTGCTCACCCCTGCTTTTTGTGTGTGAGACAGGGTCTCGCCCTGTTGCCCAGGCTGGAGTGCAGTGGTGCGACCTTGGCTCACTGCAACCTCAACCTCCTGGGCTCAAGCAATCTTCCTACCTCAGCCTCCTGAGTAGCTGGGACTAGAGGTGTGCACCACCACACATGGCTAATTTTTACATTTTTTTTGTAAGACGAGGTCTTGCTGCGTTGCCCAGGCTGGTCTCAAATTCCTGGGTTCAAGCAATTGTCCTTTTTTGGCTTCCCAAAGTGCTAGGATTACAGGTGTGAGCCACCGCACCTGGCCCATGGTTTTATAACACCTCTGAAATCCAGATCGATCTTATGATCTGATATGTCCTATAAGCCCCTCTGCCCACAGCAACCAGGAACAGGTCACACTGCCTGGAGGGGCTGAACTTGGCCCTGTCTATTCACATTGTCATTTCCAGGTCTCAGTAACTCTCAGCCTAAAAGAACTCTTCAATAGTTACACAAATTCTAAGCGATATGGATGTCTTGTATTACTGGCAGCACTTCTGGTTTCTGTGGCACATAAAAAGGGTACATCTTACAACTTTTTGGCATCTTGGATTTGATGAAATATAGTATTTTTCATACTACCTATACGCAGAGAGTAGTATAAAATACAAGCATTGATTCTTTCTCCTTTTTTTTCCCCGCTTTTTTTTGTTGAGATGCAGTCTCACTCAATCGACCAGGCTGGAGTGCAGTGGCGTGATCTCAGTTCACTGCAACCTCTTCCTCCCAGATTCAAGTAATTCTCCTGCATCAGCTTCCCAAGTAGCTGGGACTACAGGTATGTGCCACCACGCCCAGCTAATTTTTATATTTTTAGTAAAGACGGGGTTTCACCATCTTGGCCAAGATGGTCTTGATCTCTTGACCTTGTGATTTACCTGCCTTGGCCTCCCAAAGTGCTGGGACTACAGGCATGAGCCACCATGCCCAATCACTCCTTTTTTCTAATCAGTTTTAATTGCTATGGAATCTGTATATTTGAACATACAAGCTTTCTGCAAGGCTGCTTTAAAGCATGGTAAAGATAACACCTACACATGAATCACCAATAAACGGAATATATTTTTGCCCTATCCAACTAACAGCTGAGTGAAAAGAAAGATGTACGGGTTCATGGTTCCAGCCACAATTTGACAGATAAACATTTATAGATCTTTTATTCCTTTTCTAGTCGATTAAATCGATGCCTACCTAGGACTTTTCACTCGATGAGAAAATTAACCAAGAATAAATGAGCATCTTTTGAGTCCGAGACTCTCACTCCTGAATATCACAAACACACTCTTCTTTGCAAACCATCTTTCCAGGGCTCATTGGGATGGAGGTGACCAGAAGCACAAGCCCCAGCTTTGTCCCAGCGCGTGTCTACTAGAAATGCACACCGCGCCACATGCACTGCCTCAGAGAATGACCCCAGGAACGTGGAACGAAGTAGAATCAGGGGAGCTGCCGTGACTAAGGGACCTGGAGCTTCAGGAGAGGGAGTGCTGAAGCGCCCAGCAGCCTTGCCCTCCCCGACAGAGCCTGCTCGGATGTCACAGGCATCTCTCCAGCCACCCACTCTGTGTGGGCGTGTGAAGATGTACATAACACAGAATTTACCCTTTTTTCCTTTGAGACAGAGTCTTGCTCTGTCACCCAGGATGGAGTGCAATGGCACCATCTCAGCTCACTGGAACCTCTGTCTCCTGGGTTCAAGTGGTTCCCCTGCCTCAGCCTCCTGAGGAGCTGGGACTACAGGTGCATGCCGGCACACCCAGCTAACTTTTTGTATTTTAGTAGAGATGGGGTTTCACCATGGCCAGGATGGTCTCAATCTCCTGACCTCGTGATCTGCCCGCCTTGGCCTCCCAAAGTGCTGGGATTATAGGAATGAGCCACTGTGCCCAGCCCAAATTTACCATTTTAACCATTTGTAAACATACAGCTCAGTAGCATTGAGTACATTCCCATTGCTGTGTTACCACCATATCCACCTCTGGACCTTCTCGCCACCCCCTAGACTGAAACTCTGTCCCATGGAACACTCAGTCCTCATTGATCCGCCCTCTAGCCCCAAGCAGCCACCCTGCTACTTTCTATCCCTATGAGTTTGATGGCTCCAGGTCCTCATGTAAGTGGAACCACACAGGATGTGTCTTATTTCCCTTAGCACAATGTCCTTGAGGGACCATATCATAACATGTATCAGAATCTCCTTCCTTTCAAGGCTGAATGACATTCCACGGTGATATTCCAAGGGATAAGCCCACACTTCGCTTATCCCTTCCTCCATCATGGACCCCCGGGTTGTTTCTGCCTTTCAGCTGTATGGACATGGCTGTGCAAATCTCCATCTGAGTACCTGCTTTCAATACTTCTGGATATACACCTACAATGGGATTGCTGGATAGTATGGGGAGTCTGCTTAATTTTTCAAGGAAGTACTGTACTGTTTCCTATGGTGGCTGCTCTGAACATTCCCACCCTTTGCCCCCTTTGCCTGTTTTCCTACAAGGCGTTCACCCATGGCGTATAAGTCTTGGGGTACACGCCTTCCCTGGGCTCACTCTCTCCAGGCTCCAGCTCCCGCCTCCACTGATTTCTCCAATGTATTCTTGCTGCTCCTGGCTGGTCACTGGCTTCCGCACTGTCTCTCCCCGTCCATGTCCAGTGGCCTGGTCTCCAGGCCTTTCCCTGGCACGCATACCTGTTCTCCTTCCCATCCACTGCCCCTTCTGTGGTCCACAGGCCAACTGAGGCCTCAAGTGGCTCACAGCCATGAACCCAGGTGGAGAGGTCACAGGTTCAGGCTTTGGAGTTCAGACAGAGCTGACACAGCCACACCCCATGCTGCCCCTATGACCTGGCGATTTACTGCTGTGTGTCAGCAGGGCCTACTCGAAGATGGCTACAGCCAGTCTTCCTGGAAATCTAGAGTTTAGGTTCCAGGAAGCATGAGGTTTGCAGCAGAGAACAGAATGGATCCAGAGAGGGAGAAATTTACGAACCATTTTCTTATGAAAAAAATCTTATTTTTGACTCTAGCAATAAAATCACAAATACAACTGCATGAAAAATATGTCTAAGAAATGGTGTTGAAAATGTTTTTTGATGAAGAAGGAATGTTTGAAAAATACCAAGACTGTCTCAAAACTACAGGACTCCCTTTGGAGAATTCCGACGCATGTGGGTCTTCCTTGACTCTGGCCGCACGCTGTCTGCAGCCCTGCCAGGCTCAGGGAGCATCTCCACCCAGAACCATTTGGTTTTGCCAAAGGTCCTTCCAGAGCAGTAGCGAACAGAGACAGAAGGCAGCCCCGAGGCCATCCTCACAGGCCAGTGCCAGCCCAGTTCCCAGACATGAACTGCTCCTTCCTTGGCCAACCCTGTAAGTTTAAAATGCCCTAGGCTGACACTGTTCCAATGGGGTTCACCTGATTCACCACGTGTACGTTTCTGAGGAGGAGTTAGGATGATGAGGAAGGAGACCGTCTAAGCCTTCCTGTGCCCACTGAGCAAGTTTAAGAGGACAACGTGTCCCAAACATTCAGCGGTTCGCATGCTTCCAGTAAGGAAAATACAGAGCAAATGAAGGGTCAAGTATGCGAATGTGAGTTTCCACACATGCAACTAGTTATTTAGAATTTTTAAAAAGAGCCTCAGGACACAGAAGCTAACACTTTGGCCTCAAAATTAACAATATCAAACTGTTTCTCTGTTAAATTGGTAGGACGTGAGTCTCAGGCTCAGTTCGGTTGTACAAGTCCACATGCAAACACGTCATTACGACTGTTTAGACAGCCCAAACGTGCTTTCTGAGCTCTTCAAAAACTCCTCTACAACAGACCAAAGGGCCGCTTTGTTCTCTGCCCGTTTTGAGGACTAAAGAACAATCTGTTTTTACCCTATGACTGCATGTGCAGTTAACTTACTTTTCTTTCTGAACCAACGACACACACTCAACTCTAGAGTTTTTCTCGATTGTCAGTTTCTAAATGTAAGTTCCTTAAAAGAAGCTAGAGCAACCTAAAAGTGTGGTTTTGGTGGGAGGTGCAGAATCAGAGGCAGGCCTCGGGCTCTGGCCCGACTGGCCCCCGTGTCCTACAAAGGGCAGGAGACGTGAGCTTTACCAGAGGAAGAAACCACTTCACGGCGGTCAGGATGGCCTAAAAAAAGGAAAGTCTGATGCGTTCTACCAGTGGGTGGACCTTAAAGACATTATGTTAAGAGAAATAAGCCAGGCACAAAATGACAAATCCTGTGTGATTCCAGTTACCTGAAGCACCTAGACTAGTCAAAGTCATAGAGACAGAAAGTAGAATGGTGGCTGCCAGGAGCTAGGGTTGGGGGGTCGATGAGGAGTGCTATGGGCCGAATTATGTCCCCTCCAAAATTTATTTGTTGAAGCCTTAGGCCCCAGTACATCAGAATGTGACTATACTTGGAGATAAGGGCTTAAAAAGGTAATTAACATCAAATGAGATTATTATTGGGCCCTAATCCAATCTGACCAGTATCTTTATAAAAAGAGGACACAGCAGAAGGGGAGAAGGCAGCTTTCTGCAAGCCAAGAGGACACCACCCCTGCTGACACCTTGATCCAGGAACTGCAGGCTCCAGAACTTTGAGAAAGTACATTTCTGTTGTTTGAGCTGCCCAGTCCGTGGGTCTCTGTCACGGCAGCCCGAGCTGACTAACCTGGGCAGCTGTCATTTAACCGCCTGGGGTTTCAGCCTGGGAAGAAGACAAAGCTCCGGGTGGAGGGGAACACGGAGGGATGGGGGTGCAGGGATTAAGCTCAGTGAATGTGATTAATGCCACTGAGCTGTCCACTTCAATATGGAGAAAACGGCAAATGTTATGTGTATTTTACCACAATATAAACATTTGAAGAGGCTGGGCACAGTAGCTCAAGCCTGTAATCCCAGCACTTTGGGAGGCCGAGGCGGGTGGATCACAAAGTCAAGAGATCGAGACCATCCTGGTCAACATGGTGAAACCCTGTCTCTATTCAAAGTACAAAAAATTAGGTGGGCACGGTGGCACGCGCTTGTTATCCCAGCTACTCGGGAGGCTGAGGCAGGAGAGTTGCCTGAACCCAGGAGGCGGAGGTTGCGGTGAGCTGAGATCGCGCCATTGTACTCCAGCCTGGGTAACAAGAGCAAAACTCCGTCTCAAAAAACAAAAAAAAAATTTGAAGAAAAGAAAAGGAAAGAAGAAGAAGAAGAAGAAAGGAAAAAAGAAGAAGAAACAGAAGTGGGAACTTACTTTGCTTCTAGAGCCAAGGCAATGATGCCAGCCACCATGGGGGCGGAGACGGAGGTCCCGGTGTGGCCGTCGGTACAGCGCTGACGCAGATCGGTGGTGACCTGGGTGACAGGGCAGCACAGTGAGACGGTGACAGCAGAGAGGCTAATTCACTCTCCGGAGAAGGCAAGGCCACTTCAGGTGCCACTGTTGGAAATAGATGCTCGGTGCCGTGAAGAAAAATCAGCACTGAGACAAAGGATCTTTCAGCAACGCAATTTTTACTTCCTGGACTGCAGGATGGGTACCCTCACTAGCCATCTTGCCATGAGGGTACAATGAACAAAGCAAAACAGACAATTTATCCTTTACGCATCTGGGGTCGTCCCCACTGCTGTGTCTGGTCTCTGTCGGTTGGAGCCAGACCTCACAACCTAAACTAAACCCCAATTGGCTCACAACTTAAAACTTTTCTAAACAAGTAAAAACAATGGACAGCTGGGACCTGCCTGTGAGCACGTCCAGCACAGACACCTTGGTTAAAGCACAAGTAAACAGAATGTCCTACGTGCCTGTAAGCATGGCATGTCTAACAGCTACAGAAGATAGGGCTTAACAAAGTTATTAGCACACTTATTCTTTAACAAGAAAGGAAACTTTAAAAAGGAACTTTCCTACTTCCCATAACCGCTAACCGTGGCTCTGTGACCCTGGCTCCCCGGAACAAATAAGGTGCTAGGCAAACGCATCTCAGCAACCACAGGTTTCCACGGCATCTGGTGCTCCCTGCTAAGTCACTTTGCAGGAAGACAGGCAGGGGCAAGGAGGCCAACTGGGAGCATGAGCTTCGATTAATAATAGTCGGCTGGTTCCCTCGCTACTGCAGAAGGCTATGTGGAAAAAATGGTAGAACGACATGAAACCAAGAAGCACCCAACAGGATCCTCCTCCCTGGGTCTGCTGGCCTTCATGCCCTGTCACCAACACCCAAGAGTACCCATGGCAAGACCGCCAAAGTCCACTCTACTGACCCCTCAGTCACCCCCTGACTTCAGAGCAGCTGGAGGTACCCATGTGGCTCAGAGAGAGTTTCTGTCTTTAGCCAGCAGGTCATAAGTTGGGTTCTCCACCAGGACATCTTTCTGAAAAAGCAGATCAACCTGGCATGTTCCTGACCTCCCAGGGCCTGCTGCTCATTATAAAAAGAGGACACAGCAGAAAGGGAGAAGGGAGCTTTCTATAAGCCAAGAAGACACCACGTGGCCCTGCTGACACCTTGATCCAGGAACTCCAGGCTCCAGAACTTTGAGAAAGTACATTTCTGTTGTTTGAGCTGCCCAGTCCGGGGGACTCTGTCACGGCAGCCTGAGCTGACTAACCTGGGCAGCTGTCATTTAATAGGCTCTGTTTAACAAGGCAGGCTCTGCCAGCTGGGGGCTCTGCCTGCCCTCCTCAGAGGCACTGGCCCAGGCTGGGTGTGGATGGATTCTGGACCTCACTACTGCTCAGCCTGATGTATATTTCCCTTTGGACTGAAATGGGGAGCAGCCGCTGGGGATTCAGCCTGTGTGGGTACAGCTGTGCTGGGTGGCATTGCGGCCCCCATGGTCTTTGTCCCCTGGTGCTAATCCCATGAGCTTTGCAGATGGAGTTAAGGTTGGTAGCCAGTCAACCTTAAAGCAGGAAGATTATCCTGGATTATCTGATAGACCTGATGCCACCACAGGGCCCTTGACCTTGGAAGAGGAAGGCAGTAAGGCTGTCAGAGAGAGGAAGCACCAGAAGGACTGGACGTGCTGCTGCTGGCATTGAGGAGGGTGTTGAAGAGCAAGCCAAATAATGTGGGTGGCCTCTAGAGCCTAAGAACGGGCCCCAGCTGACAGCCCACAAGGAAATGGGAAACTCAGTCCCAGAACCACAGGACCTGAGTGCTGCCAACAGCCCAAGTGGGCAAGGAAACAGATTCTCCCCGGAGCCTCCAGAAGGAACCACAGCCCTGCCAGCACCTTGGTCTTGGCCTTGTGAGACTCAAAGCAGAGACAGTTGAGGCTCCTGGACTTCTGGCCTACAGGACCATGAGATATCCATCTGTACTGTTTTAAGCTGCTAAGTTTGTGATCATTTCTCACGGCAGGAGTAGGAAAGTCACACACCCACCCATCCACCGCAGGGCTCCGGTAGCCGATTTGCCCAACCTTTGAGAATCCACTTCACAGTGAGAGCAATCCAGATCGTCTTCCAAACTCAGCACCTTCCAAACTTGCACAAGTTTTAGCTGAGCCAACAACTGTCCAGAGAAGGAGGTCTGGCCTGTGTCACATGCACAGGATTTGAGAGATTGCCAACAGAAACCAGCTTCCTCCCTGCCCGTTTCAGTGGGGCTGGGGTACCTCAACATGGGAAGGGCAGCTGAGGGCACAGGAAAAGGGATGAGAATGCCCCCCTCTGAGCCCAGCATCTTCATATGTAAATGGATGCCATGATGACTTCAGGGGATCTGGGCAGATGACAGCAGGGCACCTGAAAAATACTTGTGCTTGGTAAATGGCGGCCAGGAGGAGAAACTAGGGATGGTTGGGCAGGAGGCCAACTCCCAAGAGCATGTGAGGCTCACAGCTGGCTCTCCAGCTTCAGAGAACGGGGTCCTGGGGAGTGAGCAGAGGGGCCCACCCTGGGAGGGCCAGCTGAACCAAGGTGGACAGACCCCTCCTGAGTCCTAGTGCGGCGCCTGGGACACAGCTCGTGTTCAGTGAATGCACATACCCTCCTGTTCGGGTGAGAGATACTTTCTTTAGGTTCTGCTCCTCTATAAAGGGTCACGTCTCAGCATGGGGCATCCCTTGCTCCAGGTGGGCACTGGTGGCAGTCTCCGGACTTAGAGGGACAAAGAATGCGGGGGACAGGGACGTGACTGCCATTGCAGACTGTCTGAACGCTGAGACTGACCCGTCAACTGCCCTGAGCAGCACGTGTCTCCCTGGGCGGTCTAAGAGGACTCAGGGCAAACACTGGGCTCTGCCAGAGCTGAAAGTAACGCCACTCATCCTGTCAGAGCAGACTTCCCAGACAGCGACCAAGATGGAGTATACTGTCTCTTTTACCCCTCTCCTGACTATGCCCTTCTTACCCACATATTATTGCTCAGAAAAGAGAATTTTTTAAAAAAAAAGGAAGAAAGAAAATTAACACATTTTATAGCCAAGGCACACACACATGCATGCCATACAAACACACATGCTGGAGTGATTCATCACGCAAATAAAGCTGTGAGTCCTGCTTCCAGGGTTGAGAGACACCACCCTGCCTGCACACAGCCCATGTTATAAAGTGTCCCAGAACTTCGCAAATTCAAAATCGTATCCATTTGCCCAGCAAGACTAAGTGTCTGTCTAATAAGACCCCAGCAAGTCCGTGCTCCAGTGAGCTGGATTTCTACACAAACAGGACACCATTCAGCAGCTCAGCTGCCCGCCTCAGAGGCGCGTACTCTGGCAGAAAGGAAAATAACAAATTAATACCTTAGTTAACCAGCGCAAGCCGCTACCAGGCTGGCGACGGAGCGATGGCAGCTGACCTTTCCCTGGTGCAGAGCAAAGCAGAGAACAGGAAGCATGAATGTTCCCACAGAAAAGTGTAAAAATAAATTTGCAAATAACTTCTAAAGACGTGGCTGGGCAGCCAGAGAAATGAAAAGATGCTGGTGAGCTTTCAAATTTAACCATGTCTGGCCAGCTCCACGGTCTCATTTTTAAAATGTCTGCGAGTCAACTTAATGACTGTGCATTTCAATTCTGCATTAATTTGGACTGGAAACCCTCCCTTCCTCTTTTTTCTTCTTTAAGTAGGAAGGTATACAGGGAAAGAAAAAGCATAAATTCTACCCAAGTACTAACACAGTTACCTTTTAAAAGATAAATCACACTTATGTTCACTTAAGTGAGCAGAACAGACAGAAACCACTGCTCGACTTAAAAGTGTCCAGAAGTGCTTCTGTAGCAACAGGATGCCTAGAAGAACGCCTAGATTTCTAGAATGTCTCAGCATAAAACCAAGTCTTTTTCTTACTCTATGGTACATGCTGGAACTGGATGAGTCGATTGGATTCCAAGTGATGTGACCACAGAATTTCAGACTTAAAACAAGACCTCGTGAGAAGGAACCTCATTCTTAAATGATATTTTTAGATCTCTAAAGCCAGAGACGGCTTTAATTGCTATTTCTATGCAAAGATTAGAAAGCCAGCGTCCGAGGAAGGCTGCCAAGGGGCTGGGGTTTTCCTCGAGGCTCAGTTGTTCGCCAATGGGTGAGGCTGGGACCCTGAGATCCAGAACAATCCGGCCCCAATCTAACCCATCTTTCTGAGAAGGGGAGAAGGAACTCATTCCCCGGGGCTGAGGCACACAGGACAAGCACCCCGACTTGCCGGGAGGACTTACGATTTTTCGCTCATAAAAGGCCCCGCTGCTGTAGGTGGCGGCCAGTGTGGAGGCACACTCCTCCAGGTACCAGGGCTTGTACCCGTTCTCAGTGGCGCTGCTGACGGAGATGGTGTAGATGCTGTTGGTGTAGCCGTCACATGAGCAGTAGTCCCCCTCTCTCCCGCCGTTCCCCGATGCCCAGACAAAAATGGAACCCAGGCCCTGCCGGCCCTGGAGGGAACAAAAGGAACAAGGCTTAGCCCCACAGCCAGAACCTTGTAGGGCGGGTCTCACCCCCAACCTGAATGTTCCTTCCAAGGGATAAGAAGGAGGCATGCAGACCATCTGGAAGCTGCTGAGAGCAGGGTTTAGGGGCTCTCGTTTGATGTTAATGGTGTACTTTTGCCTGTGGTAGCAGCCTTAAAACTGTAGAATCACAGGATCCTATGAGGGAAAGGGCCAGAAAGACTTCTCTGTTCTCTGCCGGAAAATCCAGGGTCCCAGCACAAGCTGTTCTATTCCAGAGTCACGCCTATCATTTCCACAGTAATGGCCTCTGATCAGAGACCTCGCAGCGCTGCCAGGAACACTCGGATTACAGATAATGGTGGAATTTGTAGCTTTAATTTTTCTGGGTTGAAAGAGCTGGTCTAGAGGGGAAGAGACTGAGATTTCTGGAAAACATATCTGAAGAGGTGCCATTCTTGCAGAGGGAGCTAACTTTGCAAAGACGGATAGGACAATGCACTCTGGGTGAAGACAGAATAAGTGAAAAGCATTATGTCCAGGAGCTGGTAGCAGCTTGTGGGCGTCCTGCCAGAGCTCCCTGTGAGCTCCGCTGTGGGTATTAGAGTGGTCGGATTCATACTGCGAGCCAAGGCCAGGGACTCATTTATGTGTAGATTTTCTTTCTTGCTCTCATTTTTTTGTTGTTGTTGTTGAGACAGGGGTCTTGCTACATTACCGAGGCTGGTCTGGAACCCCTCGGGCTCAGGCGATCCTCCCACCTCAGCCTTCAGACTTGCTGGGATTACAGAAGTGCGCGGCCATGCCCAGCTGTGCACCGGTTTTCATTGTTAAGAATGTACACGTGAAGGCCAGGTGCGGTGGCTCAAGCCAGTAATCCCAGCACTTTGGGAGGCTGAGGCGGGTGGATCACAAGGTCAACAGATAGAGACCATCCTGGTCAACATGGTGAAACCCCGTCTCTACTAAAGATACAAAAAATTAGCTGGGCCTGGTGGTGTGTGCCTGTAATCCCAGCTACTCAGGAGCCTGAGGCAGGAGAATTGCCTGAACCCAGGAGGCAGAGGTTGCGGTGAGCCGAGATCGCGCCATTGCACTCCAGCCTGGGTAACAAGAGCGAAACTAAGTCTCAAAAAAAAAAAAAAAGAATGCACACGTGAAAGCAAGTCTTTGAAAGACACCGTCCGGTCAAGGCTGATTCCTGAAGCCCTGCTCTATCCCACACCCACAGGATGTGTGATTTCTGACCACACCGAGAATCATTCCAGCCACAAACACCAGCTAAAGATTACCAAGTGGGAGACAGAACTGACCAATATAGTCCAGAGGCCGGATGGGCTGGTGGTGCACAGCCGGCCCGAGAACAGGGCCAACCTCCACCTCCACAGGAAACTGGAGCTACTGGCTGGCCACCACGACCTTACAGAGGACCCTACTTTCCAAACACACGTAGGAAACTGATTGATACTTATGCTCAGTAATCGGCCACTTTAAAGATAACTGACACCCCAACTCTGCAGTCCCCGTAGAGCCAGATTGAAGCCTGCTGCTGACCAAATGTGTCACACTCATCCTTGGAGCACCAGTCACTTTTTTGATGAGTGGACCCACCTGCTCTGTAAGCCCACGCCATGGGGCTTTGTAAACCAAGGAGACTCCAGCTCCAAACTGAGGCTCCCAAGAGAGCGCACAGCTGTCTTGCTGCTTAAAGCTGCCTCATCCACTCTGCTTTCTGCAACTGCAGGGTGAACCTGTCTGGGTGGCCAAGAGCTCAACAGAAAGGTCACTCCCAGAAAAGCTAACCTTCTGAGAGAAAGGTACAAAGAGCTGAGGAAGGGGGTGTGTGTGTGTGTGTGTGTGTGTGTGTGTGTGTGATTATCTGCAAGGACAGATTCAGCTCAAGCAGGTATAAAGGAACTACAATGCAAATGTCCTTATTCCAGTTGAGAATTAACCCCAGACCCTGCCACTCCTAAATCCCCACCCTGCTTGAAATGATTCATAAAATGTGGTCCTTTTGCAAGGTGGAGCATGCAACCTTATTGATCCAGGAGCAGAGAGAATGGCCAAAAACAGCACTCCCCAAACTGGAATGCGCACACACGGGAGTCCCCTGGGAACCCTGATACAATGCAGATTTGCTCCCCAAAGTCCAGGGTGGGCCTGCGAGTCTGCAACCCTAATGAGCTCCCAGGGGACGCCAGTGCTGCTGGCTCTGGACCCCACTTTGAATACCAAAAACCTGAAATGCTCAAGGTTTGCCTTTACAGCATGTGCTGTGCGTTTACTGAGACCAACCTGTCCTCCTAGGCGTCAACGTATCAACAACCTTTTCCCCTTCTTAAAATGGTCTCCCAGAAGAACATGGAAATGAGATGAGGAAACAGCCAGATCTGAGAGTGCAGAGGTGTTTTAACTCTGACGACTGTATTTTCACTTCCCAGATCTTCCAGTGGCTTTGTGAAAGCCACAGGACAGAAGCTATAGGGGACATTTCAACTCTCGCCATGAACTTGTACTTCTTCACCATAAACTCACCATTTCAACCCAATCAAATCGTATTTGAGTGTCTTCCCTGGGGAGGAGGAGTTCATCCATGACCTTGCAAGCACTGCTGCTGAGGGCTGGCAGATGTCGGCCACCTGGACAAGCCAGTGTCGTCAGCCTCAGCAATGTCTAATCACCGCTTCTGAATAACCAGCCGTGAGAGGAGCAAGGCTTCCTAAGCACTGACATTAAACAGCTCTCTGTGTCAAATCACAGCTTCCAAAGTCCCCCACCATCAGACTACATCATTTACCAAAGATGAAGTCAGATTCTACAGAAGACTGTGGGTGACAAACGGGGCCATGAGCAGGAACAGATGGGGGAACGTGGTTTGGTTTGAGATCATCAAATTTCTAGGGGGATTTTCAGTGACAGGTTGAGACAGTTGCGATTTAAGGCCTCTGCATGACATATTTTACTTCCAAATGATGAAAAAAAATCAAATGACCTCAGTATTTCAAGAAACTGTGACAAGAATGAGGGGGAACCACATGGTCCCCTCTGCAACGTCCCCAATCCCCTGACAGCAGGACGAGGCCAATGCTGCTCAGAATTCAGAACGCAGAGACCCCTCTGCAGCCCCAACCTCCCCAGGCCTCTCACAGAGAGCCCCAGTGATCACAGCCAAACAGCCAGGACCCCTCCTGGAGAGAGGCTGCCTCATCCTAGGAGCTCAGTCTTTGGAAATCATCCCGTGGAAATGACAGACGCTCAGCAGTAACACCCTCCAAAGCAATATGTTCCACGCAGGACATGGCGTCTTCAACTTACCCACCCTCTCCCAAGCTTAAATTCAGCTTAATTTTTAGGATGTCTCACTCGTCATCAAGACCGAGATCCAAGAGATCTGCCGGGTTGGAGCCGGGAGCCGAGTAATGGAAAGACGTGATTTATGTATTTGGCAGCTCTTGGTGGGCAGCGGCTGACTTGGTCATGCCTGAGTCTGCCAGCACTCATTCGGCCCAGCCTTGGGTCTGGCGTGGGCACTCAGCAACCCAATGGAAGCCGCCTTGGTGTTTTCTTGGAGTGGTGGAGAGAAGGAAGCTATCCAGCGCCCCAAGGATACACACATGCTCCCATGCTCTGAGTGTGTGTGTGTGTGTGTCTACACTGCCCCTCTTCCTTAACCTTCCTTCTTCCACTGAGCGTCAGGGTGAGTACTAAACTCTGAGGGATACAGGGGTAGACACCCCTGTATTTGGTCATCGATTTCTCAGGCATTCAAGCCCTGAGTGGGTGGGGGTTGGGGGTAGTAGAGGAGGAAGCTTCAACCTCACTCCTACAGGGTGACACCACATCTTTCGGAGGAGGTGCAGGTGGGTGCAGCTGGCAGGAGGTGGAGGATGCAGTGTGGGCCTGATGCCCAGGGGCATCAGGGGAAGGAGTGCAGGAAACTCCAGGGCTTCAGTGGGGCAGCAGGGCTGGGGGCCTCCTGAGGAAAAATGCTCATCCCCGTAAGAGGAAATGAATGGATAGTGACCAAACTCAAAGCACCCACGGAAGCAATCAAATGATACTACGTTGAGAAAGGAAATCAGGAACAGTTTAAAAACACACTCCTCCTTTGTGGGGCAGGACTCAGGGGTGGGCAAAGAGAGAGAGAGAAAGGCTGTTTGCGATACATCCCTTCATACTGTCTGATTGCCTTAGCTGTTTATTAGCCACACTGTAATTACTATGGATGGGTTTTAATATGATGAGAACTTTAAAAATAAATGATATAAATCATAAAATGGACTTGACTCCTGCCATCCCCTCCCCACTCTCCCATCCCCCACAGGAAAAGTCAGCGCAGCCTGGATTTCCTGCTGGAACTCCCCGCTACCTCCAACCCCCCTGCAGCAGTCACTGAACACACATTGTACTTTGGGCTGGGGCCTGTTAGGCCACCCAGGGCCTCCTGGATGCTGATCACAGCTCTGTCTGCCTGCTCCCAGAAGTTGTCCTCACCCAGAAATCTGCCTAGCCACCCTGCTTGTAAGAACTGGCTCATCTCCAGCCACCCCCTTCCCCGTCCTCAGCCTTCCTGACCCAAAAGGATCCGGAACCAAACACCACAGAGTGGCTGGCGGTGGCCTCGAAGGAGCCTGCCAGTCTCCCCTCAGCCCGTTGGCAGAGAAGCAGCCCCTCACGTCTTTGCTCTGTTGAGCCCCTGGTGAGGTTCTACTGGAGAAATTCTAACTGGGCAGGGCTGTGGGCTGTGGGAAACATCCAGACCACTTCCTGCTGTGGTGGGGCCTGGGTGAGCACGTACCCCACGGTGAACGCAGAAAGTTCCACAGCTGGGTGTTTCTAAAGGAGGTGGGCCGAGGTCCCGAACCCCTGGCCACCTGCATAGTCCAAGCAACAGGCCAGGCCAGGTGAGCTGACTCGCCCGTCACCCACCTGTGTACCGCGCTCAGCCAGGGACAGGCAAACTCCAAGGCAGAGAGGGCCGTGCTCACAGGGCCCAGCTGGCTGTCACTGGAACAGTGGAACAAGGCAAAACACTTCCGCTCTTGTTGGTAAACGGCCACTTCTCAGACTCCCCAAGTGACTCCTCCACACTAGCCTGGCACCTGGCACCTGGCACCTGGCACCTGGCACAGCCAAGTCTTGCCAGTCTTGTTTCAGGGCCGTGGCCAGCGTCACTCTCTTAATGGTTAAAAATGTGTACTGTCACCCTTGCCCAGAGCGCTCCCCTGTACCCCCGGGTTACTCACACCTTTTTAATGCCATACTCGAAAGCCTGCTTAGCCAGTCGGCCGGGCCCGTCCACCGTCTTCCCGTCGTCGTCCGGCCCCCAGCTGGCACTGTAAATGTCGATGTAGTTGGGTCTGATGCCCAGCGACTTTGCCTCGACCACATCTGTGACGTCACCGTCCAGCATGCGGATGCCTGAAAGCACAGAGGAGGCTCCATGTCGGCACCCGCCTGGGGCCAGGCGGCTCAGACAAGGACGCCGCAGCACGGAGTCCCTCCCAGCAGGGGCTGTTCCCAGTCATTCTGCAAAACTGCTCCTCTTCTCCACGCTGGCTGATGTGAAAGAATTAAAATGACAACTCAGGGCAGGGCAACGAAAGAAACCAAGTGATTTCCCAAAGACAGGGTTCAGTTCCCTCCATGCCATGAGGTCCTGCCGCCATCTAAAAATGCACATTTCTTTTTTTTTATTTTAATAAACAAGATCTGTTAGTCTTCATTTATTTATTTTTGAGATAGAGTCTCACTCTGTCACCCAGGCTGGAGTACAGTGGTGCAATCTTGGCTCACTGCAACCTCTGCCTCCTGGGTTCAAGCGATTCTTCTACCTCAGCCTCCCAAGTAGCTGGGACTACAGGTGTGTGCCATCATGCCCAGGTAAGTTTTTTATTTTTAATAGAGATGGGGTTTTGCCATGTTGGCCAGGCTGGTCTCAAACTCCTGACCTCAAGTGATCCACCTGCCTCAACCTCCCAAAGTGTTGGGATTACAGGCGTGAGCCACCACTCCTGGCCCAAATGCACATTTCTATAACAGAACTCCAGAGCCTTTTTCAACTCTCCCAGCTGTCTATTTCTCTTTTTATAATTCTACCTCAGCATATAACTTGTGATGAACCAAACGATGAGCTTTCAACCTGGAAGACAAGCCCGCACCCTAGGCTGTAATGGAGGGGACTGGGGTCTTGGATTTTGCTGGCTAGCTCATCTCCATTTGCGTTTGGGATCTATATTTCCTGGAGGGGTCTTTAGAGGTGGAGAGTCCGGCTTCCTCAAGAGCACCCCAAAAGAAGAAGGGTGAGGGGCTCCCACAAGCCTCTCCCAATGCCTGCTGTCCCAGCCGGGGGTCTCCCCTCTTGCCTCATGCTTGGCATTTGCCTTTATTACTGGTTGCCCTCTGCAGCTAGTAAGTTGCCCCAACAACAGTGCCTCCCCCAGAGAAGGCATCTGAGAGAGGCCTGGCATGGAACAGGGAAGCAGGGGGTAGTGGCAGCCATGGCCACATTCTTTCCAGATTCTAGTAGCATCAGAAAGTCAGCTTCTCTGGGCCTCAGGGAATCTCGCCACCTGATCCTGGGTTGGCTCTCTTCAAGGCCACTTGACACCCACCCACAGCATCCCCCTCAGAGGCCCCCAGGAGCCCCTCACCCACAGGGTCCAGCTCCGTGTGTGCAATGACCATGCCTTCGTCAAGATGAATTCTAAGTCTTAGAGCCTTTGAAGATGTAACGGAAAAGAGGACTTCTTCTGATTTTAAGAATAGTATATGTTCTTCCCTAAACTTCCCTAATATTTTGGCTATTTTCTTTTTTTTCTTTTCGTTTTAGAGATGGGGTCTGACTCTGCCACTCAGGTTGGAGTGCAGTGACACAGATCATAGCTCACTGCAGCCTGGAACTCCTGGGCTCAAGCAATCATCCCATCTCAGCCTCCCAAGTAGCTAGGACCACAGGTGCCCACCACTGCACCTGGCTGGTTATTTTCTTCTAGTCTTTTTCTTTGCCTGCAGCATATTCTTTCTTTCCAAATCCTTTTTTTCCCCCACTGAAAATATAGAGATTTCCTTGTGCCATTAAAGAATCTTCCAAGGCACAGTTGCTAGCTGCTGCAACTCCCCACCACCA
>CM052653.1:140608167-140623393 GCA_028533165.1 Leontopithecus rosalia
TTGGGAGACCAGGTAGGGTAGTTGGTGCTGGGAGAGGGAGGACCACTCTGGGGCTCCGTATGTTGACCTTAACTCTTAGGTGGGACACCAAGCTTAACTGGAAACTCCTGCTCCAAAAGCCTAGAACTGTATTCAACATCAGTGTCAGAGACATTTACACCAAAGCAATAGCGAGGCTGAGGTACAGGGGACATCAGAAGTTCAACAACAGTGCTACAGCCATTTGGCGGTGTCAGCCAAGTGGGCACGGGCAGTGATTGAGGATGGGGCTGAGGTCATAGGAAGAGCCATTTCTTTTGTTTTCAAGACAGAGTCTCACTTTGTCGCCAGGCTGGAGTGCAGTGATGCAATGTTGGCTCACTTCATCCTCTGCCTCCTGAGTTCAAGCCATTCTCCTATCTCAGCCTCCAGAGTAGCTGGGACTACAGGTCCACCACCTGTAGTCTACAGGGCGCACCACCACACCCATCTAATTTTTGTATTTTTAGTAGAGACAGGGTTTCACCAAGTTGGCCAGGATGGTCTTGATCTTTTGACCTCATGATCCTCCCACCTTGACCTCCCAAAGTGCTGGGCTTACAGGCGTGAGCCATTGCGCCCGGCCAAGAGCCACCTCTTTATAGCCTGAAAGCCTTAACAATGAGCAGTAGAAATCAATTTATCTTTGGTGTTATCCATGTTCTCTTCTGGTTCCACCTATTTCCCTTCCTCTCTTTCCTACCTCAGTGACCTGGGTACAGGACGGCCCAGGGAAGCAGCCAGTGTCCAAGCAGTGAGATGCCACAGGGCAAGTGGACTTAGATGCCTCAATGCCTGCTCCCAAGGGGAGGCCCACGAAGTGGAGCTGTCACCCACAGTGTGCCTCGGAGCCTGCAGGAGGGAGACGGGCCATGCCACAGGCGAAGGCCTTGCCTTCACCACCAACCGTGACTAGAGAGCAACTTTGAAGTTCTCCCGTCTCACTAAGGCTTGGTCAGCTGCACACTGCAATGATGACAGTTATCATATGTAGAGGAACGTCAGACAAATTACATCGGATGATCCATGGAAAGGGCCTGGCATACAGCAAGCATTCAACTTGTGTGTTTGCTGCTAGTTTGACCCCACCGAGCCTCAGTTTCCCCATCTGTACAAGTGGAGGTAGTAACAATAACTGATTGCTTTTTGTTTTCTAAAAACAAATGATTTGATATGGACCAAAGATTGTTACATATACATTAGTTATAAAACTTACCCATGAATCCTCCACCCCAATGCAAGGGTGAGCCCGTGACTTACTGGGGGCCTCTGCTCCTCCCTGTCACCCCTTGCTTCTCAGATAAAAATGATCAGAATTTTAGATGATTCGTGCCATTGCCTTTTTTTTTTTTTGGACAGAGAGTCCCAACTGTTGCCCAGGCTGGAGCGCAGTGGTGCCATTTCGGCTTACTGCAACCTCCCCCTTCTGGGTTCAAGTGATTCTCCCTGCCTCAGCCGACCAAGTAACTGGGATTACAGGGACCATGTGTGGCTAATTTCTGTATTTTTTAGTAGAGAGAGGTTTCGCCATGTTGGCCAGGCTGGTCTTGAACTCCTGACCTCAGGTGACGCCTGCCTCGCAGGCCATTGCTTTTTAAACACTACTAGTTTAATACAACTGTATATGTGCTTAAGTGATATATTGTTGATTTTGCTGTACTGAGAATTAACCCTCTGTAGGCAATACAGGTTATAAAAATCTTCTCCCGGTGTATGCCTGGTCTTCTCACTGTGTTCACGGTATCTCTCGATACACAGAGGTTCTTAATTTTAATACAGCAAGAAGAGCTCACCTCCCTGTGAAGATCAAAGGGGTAATAACGGGCCAACCTTATCTGGCTTTATTGGCATCTATTGTAAGATTCCTTCCCCTGACCCTTTTTTTTTTTTGAGTTGGAGTCTCACACTGCCAACGAAGCTGGAGTGCAGTGGCATGATCTCAGCTCACTGCAACCTCTGCCTCTCGGGTTCAAGTGATTTTCCTGCCTCAGCCTCCTGAGTAGCTGAGATTACAGGCAACCGCCACCACGCCCAGCTAATTTTTTGTAGTTTTAGAAGAGACAAGGTTTTACCATGTTGGCCAAGCTGGTCTTGAACTCCTGAAATCGTAATTCACCCCCCTTGGCCTCTCAAAGTGCTGGGATTACAGGTGTGAGCCACCGTGCCTGGCCCCTCCCCCACTTTTATAGGCAGGGCAGAGCCACCTCTAGGCCAAGCCCACATGAGCTGTAGCATCAGCTTACTGTACTTCTTTCTTTCTGGGTAGAAAGGAGGGGTCAGCTGGTCATGAAGTGGGGTCATTCCCAAGTCTTTGGACACTGTGTCTGGCGTCCCACCTCCATGGCTGTGTCAGGGACGCTGGGCCCAAGTGTCCAGCTCTCTCAGCCAGGAACCTCCAAGAGAAGGTCCAGGGCCAGGACCAGAGTGAGAGGTAAGCAAGGCATGGCCCCTGGCAAAACCCAGGGCAGCTCACGTTAGGGGGAAGAGAGTGGGGTCAGACAGTCGTGGGGTGGAATCTCACTTCTGCATGACCTCGGGCCACGGTCTCAACCTCTCTAAATCATGTTTTCTACAATATTTATCTACCAGGGCAGTTAAGAAGATTAATGAAAAGCTGAGTGGAGGTCCTGCTCCCAGTACCACTGGATAAATGGCAGCAGGGTTCTTTGTGCCATTACATTGGGCCATGGACCCTCCGTGGGAGAAAACCCCACCAGCCACACAGGGAGTCAAGACCAATTCCGACGCTCTGGTGGTGAAATGGATCCTAATCTAGGATTCTCCATACAAGTTATAGATGTCCAAATGCCTATTTTTGAACAAGAAGAATGGGATGCCAGAAGACATCCAAAAATACATAAAAACATATGACCAGAATGATTTCCCAACACCTCTCACCATGCTTTTCATCTTGGAAGAAGACTGACTGATGTGTGGGAAAGCAAGCATCACACGCTTAGATTTTAATGAAGCATCTATTTTCCCCAACACTGACAAGTTGCCAACAAAGAAAAGGTAAATATTTTCAGTAGAAGCCTGCTGTTCCGACATGAGCTTTAAATGTGAATGGCTCTCTGGAAATGCCAAGGAGAAGAAAAACAGTAATCATTTCTCTAATGAAAAAAGAAAGGCCCATTTACTGTAACATGTTGGGTATAAAATTAATTTGGGGAAATCGTTTTGATGGCATCGACGAGAATGAACTCCCCATCGTCAGCTTGGTACGGGACCGCTTTTTGGCGTGCTGGGTTCAGAGCACAGCGTGGCACGTTAAACATGCCTTCCTGGTCCACTCTAAGGACCAGTCTGTGGATGTGAGGCAGGAAGAGCACTGAGTGGATGCTTACTTTGGAGAACCTGGTGACTTTGTGTTTGAGGGAACAACTCGGGGTGCTATGGAAACCAATTCCCCCACTGACAATTCCAGCTGCCCACAGGAGCTCCATCCAGGAAAGAAGAACGCCAGTTTGCCTTGCTTCATATAATACATGCATTCCTATAAAATCTCTTAAACCCAATAATATTTTAAATGCCCTGGGAGGACTTGCTGAAATAAATGATTTTACAAGTCACTTAGTAAAGTTAAACACACACACACACACACACACACACACACACACACACACACACACACACTTTTTTTTATCCCTTTCCCCTGCTTCTGATTTTCTTTCTTTCTTTTTTTTTTTGAGACAGAGTCTGTCGCTATTGCCCAGTATGGAGTGCAGTGGTGCAATCTCAGCTCACTGCAACCTCAGTCTCCCAGGTTCAAGTGATTCCTGCCTCAGCCACCAGAGCAGCTGGGATTATAGGCGCCCACCACCACGCCCAACTACGTTTTGTATTTTTAGCAGAGATGGGGGCTCACCATGTTGGCCAGGCTGGTCTCGAACTCCTGACCTTAAGTGATACAGCCACCTCGGCCTCCCAAAGTGCTGGGATTATAGGTGTGAGCCACTGCACCCGGACCCCTGCTTCTAATTTATATCTCGACTTTCCAAATGGCAGGTTTATATAAGGCAAGGTGAACCTACCAGCATGCAGCTGGCCCCAGTCAGCACGAGATGCAGCATTTCCCCTGAAAACTTTCTAGGAAGCTCAACATGAGGAGCAATGGGAAGAGAACACCCACACCCACACGCGCGCGCTCGCGCACACACACACACACACGCCCCCCCATACGCCCATACACACACACACACACACACCCACACACGCGCCCCCCACCCCGCCCCCCACACGCAGGCAGGCACATCAATACAAGTCAGCCCTCCCTCCCGGGTGGTTAACGGCTGGAGGAAGGCAGGGAAAGGGACATGCCGGCCCACTTTTGTTTATTGAGAAGTAATGTATTTTGCCTTCAGCAAATGAATGGCAATGCAGAAGCAATGAACAGCAGCAAATAAAATTAGACTGTCGCTTCCTGAGTGTGACAAATAGGCCTCCCCAACACATTCTGCTCATTAGCCCTGGGTTTATTTTAGTAAATCCACAGAGAGTTTTGTTTTTGTTTTGTTTTGTTTTTTTCAGTAAAACTATAGCACATTCTGTTCTACGAGCAGCCATTCTGGGCCAATCGAGGTTTCAACAGTAATCTAGAAAAGCTACAGTCCTAAAAGGTTTCTGTCAACCCTCATTATCACCTAAGACAATAGCACGGCTCTCAAACTGCTAACTATGCCCCCACAGGACAGCCTTGTTCTAGCAATTCCAGGGAGCTGTGGTCTGCCGAGTTGTCAAGGCAGATCCGCGTTCACCACGGTGACATTAAGTATGTGGGGACCCGCCGGGGATCACCAAGCCAAGTCTCTTCCTGCTTCTTGTTCTGTTCCTGATGCCCTCATGGAACCACTCCACCTCTTTCTAGAGTGGAAACGCAGCTGTAGCCAGCGGTGCCCCTTATGGGCACGTCCTGCCCACAGCCCTGGATCCAGGAAATGAGGTCTGTCCCAGGTCGGGTCCTGTGTTCACTAAGACTGGCTTCCCCAGTCTGTGGTCCATGCGCCTGGCATCCCATCTCCTTAGCTGCATCAGGAACACAGGTGCCCAGCTCTCTCAGCCAGGAACCCCCAAGAGAAGGGCTACAACCAGTGTGGAAGGATGGCAGTGTGGCGTGGCAAGGACATGGCCCCTGGCAAGATACCCCTGGGCAGGATCAGAGAGTCCTGGGGTGGAATCTCAGCTCTGCATGACCTTGGGCCATAGTCTCAGCCTCTTTAAATCATGTTTTCCATAATATTTATCTGCCGGGGCAGATACAGAGGCCCTGGCCCAGGTACTTCCGGGCTAACTTCCGTCTTCTCTTCTCGGTCCATGAATTTCCCTTTCTCTTGCATTTTCTGTATCTGATGCTTTGACATCCGGAGCTTGCTGACCCTGGAGAGACTGTTCCTTCAGGGGCTACCAAATGTCTAGGGATAGTCAACTCCCCACGTGGGGAGGGGGTGTGCTTTTCACATGCAAGCCAACCAATCCCAAGTCTACACTCCAAACAGCCCCATCACGGGGCTCTCACACAGGGCCACTGCTCCCCTAACCTAACCACCCAAGGCCAGGCATCAGGCAGCTAGGGACAGCTCCTATGCCCCCAAGGGCTGAAATTATTCCAACTGGCCAATTCTGAACTTGCCTTCTCTGCCTCACCCACTCCTTCCCATTGAAAGCACCATAAGGCCTCTGGCCTGTGTTCTCCCTGGCCCTGCCTCCTGACGGACCCCGGTGCATCCCTGTGTGGCCCTGCATGTGGCTCTGGGACCCATCCTCCTGGGAACAAACCACCTTTTCAATGCATGGCAGTGGTCTCCACATCTGTTGGTCTTGCCAAACCTCAGTAATAATGAAAACTATTTTATATTTAAACAGGTCTTTCTTTGATAATCAGGTCCTGGTGATTCTTCAAAGAACAATATAAAACTGGAAAAGCCTTAGCCACTGCCTAGAGACTCGACATCTAGGCTGACCCTTTCACGGTCTTCCCACTAGGGAATGAGGGCTGGAGAACAGAAGTGCATGGCCCAGGCACTCACAGGAGCCAGTGGGGGCCGGCAGCTTGGGATGCAGGACAGGACAGCAGGCTTCTGAGCCAGCCAGAGCACCTGTACATCTGTGCCGCACATGAGGATGGCAGGAAACCCCGAAGTGCACGGCCCAGGCACTCACAGGAGCCAGTGGGGGCCGGCAGCTTGGGACGTAGCACAGGACAGCAGGCTTCTGAGCCAGGCAGAGCACCTGTACGTCTGCACTGCACATGAGCATGGCAGGAAACCCCGGAGGAGGAGCACGTGCAAAGAAAGCACACCCACGTCCTGAACGGACCTCTGAAGGAGACAAGGACTGTGAAAAGGAGACGTTCACCCTGCCTTGAACAAAGGCCACCCCGGAGCTGTTGCTAAGACTTAGCATGCTCTCTTCCTGCCTCTTTGCTTCTTTCTTAGGTACACCCAGGAAGAAAGCCACTCGGCAGCCATCTTGGGAACCCAGATCCCTGCAGTCCACAGCATTAGGGAACCAGCTTCACCCATCCTCTGCGGGTGTCTCCAGCAGCAGGGAGACACAAGGCAGAAGGAATTATGCCAGTTCTTGCCCATCTCCTCCTTCCCATGGCTTCTGCTTCACCTGGGGCTGCTCAGATCTAGCAGGCAGGTGCCTTGGATAAGGATGTTGGGGGGAGGTGAGGGACAAGGAGGTGGGGAACCCCACTCCCTGACAGCACAAGCTCCTAACAGTCACCAAATCCCCCCACACCCGCTAGCGCATTTTAAATCCTCTTGCAGTTGAAAACGCACTGGGAACTTTGAAGATTAATCTACAGCTTAAACTGTTCTCTCAAAATGCTCACAAGCCTAAACTGCTTAATGGAAACGCTAATGAGACTGAATTCTGTGACTCAGAATTAACATAATTAACCAATTTATGGGCATGGATTAATTTAGCTGTTATGTACTTAACATTTTCGTGTTTATGACAGGAAAAACATGAATCAGTTCTCCAATCAAAATATGGAGCAAAAAAACGCCAACAGGAATCTGGTCTCTGCTGTTGACTTTTCCTTCCCAGAAACCGGGTAAACAGTCTGGGAAGATGTGCCTATGTCCGGGGGCCTAAGCAGGGGGCTTTTGGGGGGCTCCCGGCAGACTCCAGCTGCTCTGCTCCCTTGATCCTGGCCCCAATTGCAGCCTACTCCGGACCAGCCTCGGGGATCCTGGCCTGTGGGCTGGTGATGCTACTCAAAAGCAGGGAAACTGTGCCCAAAATGCAGGGTCCCTCATGACACCCCTCCTGCCTTAGGGAAGTGCCTGAATCCTGTTAAGTATCAGCATAGGCGAGGAACATGGGAAAGGGTAGAGGCCCAGTAAAGTGAAAGGGATGAGGGCCCCACTCAGCTGTCTCACGTATGGCAAGCTTCCCTGAGAGAGCAGCTTCCACTCTGGCCAAGCCAGTACACTTCTCTCCCCAGCAAGCCTTTCTCAAAGGATGCCACGTGGGGCATGAAGCCAGAAGGATCTGGTGCAGTGGATGGGCTCACAACCACAGCCTGCAGTGCAGTGCCACAGTCGTGGCTTACTGCAACCTCAAACATCTAGGCTTAAGAGATCTTCCTGCCTCAGCCTCCTAAGTAGCTGCGATTACAGGCACGAGCCACCACACTGGCTAATTTTTTAACTTTTTTGTAGACACAGGGTCTCACTATGTTGTCCAGGCTGGTTTCAAACTCCTGGCCTCAAATGATCCTCCTGCCTTGGCCTCCCAAAGTGCAGGGATTTTAACTGTGAGCCACTGTGCTTGGCCAGGGCCTTTCCAATTCTGCAGGCCCCAGCAGGAAGGGCTTGCCGTGCAGCTCAGCTTGCACTCACTCTGTAGGCGAGCTGATGGCAGTGGAGGCAGCCAAGTCTGAGAGCCCCCCGCCACCCACGCCACCCTGAGGCAGATGGGCTGGGAAGGAAGGAGGAAGAACGAGAACTAGGTGTCAGCCCAACATTCAAAAGACAAAAAGAACAGAGTGAGAGCAAAGAAAGGATGAACGAGAAGAGGGAAGCAAACGCTGCTGCCCTCTCCCACTCCCGCCTGTGCTATTCCAATCATCATCACTTTTTAGGCCAAGAGGAAGAGGCGAGGCCAAGCTATGCTTGGAAGGAATCAGAGTTCATCAGAAGAACACAGCTGCACATCGTGAAGGCTTCTCCTTCTGCTTCTGCTTCTGGCCACTGGGCTTCATGGCAGCTGTTCTCATCTGGTCACCGCGATGTCCTAGCATCAGAGGGCTATGATTGCAGGGGGGAATCCAGGCTTCAGGGCAACAGGCCTGAGCTCACGCCGCTGCTGTGCCTCTTGGCAGCTGGGTGAACCTGGACGTGGCAAGTCACGTCTCTGTTAGTCTCCCCTGGTGGGAACCGGCCATGATCATGTTCAACACACAGACGCACACTAAGAACTGGATGCAAAGATCGCTACAAGGGCCTGGCGACCAACAGCACCTGGGCGACAGCTGTCACTATGTGCAGCACACTGAAAAGACTCAGGAGACCCGACCGAGGAGGAAGACGGCACGCAGCCTACCGCTCCACGGGGCCTGGATCCCGGGGAATAAAACTTAAAATGAACAAATCGGAACCAGCCCTGGGAAGCAAGATGAGCACAGACAAGCTGTCCTGAGGCACGGGGGAAGACCGTAAGCGGAGGGCGTCAGGTAGTTGAGGAGGCGGTGTCCTGGGAGGAGGACTTCTGAGTGGGGAATGATTCCACAGCTGAGGAAGGCCCCAGGCCGGTGTGCAAGCACAGGAGGGGCCCCAAGCAGGCCTGTGGGTAAGGAGCTAGGGCAGTGGGTCAGCTGCCTCAGCCTCCAGGCCGAGTGGGGATAGCAGCGGGGTCATCTTGAGACTGGTTCAGGGAGACAGGGTCCCGAGGCCAGAGCAGCAGGATGGTACCCTGGGAGCAGGGAGTCCGTCAAGCACCCTCCCAGAAGAAGTGCTGCCCAGCAGCAGGTGCCTCCACTCCACATCACAGAAGGACTCCTGCCGTCAGGCCAGGCAGCCACCCACAGCCACATGGGGATCTGTGAGCACACGCCCAGGTAGATGCAACCAAGAAGCAGCCCATGTTTGAGGAAAACCAGTCCCAGGAAAGAAGGGCACCCAATTAAAAGGCAACATGAGGCCGGGGGCCGTGGCTCACACTTGTAATCCCAGCACTTTGTGACGCCAAAGCAGTGGATCACAAGGTCAGAAGTTCGAGACCAGTCTGGCCAACATGGTGAAACCCCATCTCTACTAAAAATACAAAAATTAGCTGGGTGTGGTGGCACGAGCCTGTAGTCCCAGCTGCTCAGGAGGCTGAGGTAGGAGAATTGCTTGAACCTGGGAGGCAGAGACTGCAGTGAGCTAAGATTGTGCCACTGTACTCCAGCCTGGGCGACAGAGCAAGATGTCATCTCAAAAATAAATAAATAGCAACATGAATGAAACCAGAGGGCCCCGATGAGGCAGGGCTAATAGAACAGATGAAAATAAGTAGGCCAAACATCACAGCAAGGAACCGTGGCACCACCCCCACCTACAGCAGCACAGCCTGAGTGGGGAACCCAGACCTCCATCTATGCGAGGAGGAAATGAGGCGCCCGCACCCCACTGCTGAGGCATGTCAGGAAACAGCAAGCGGGAAGTAAGGCTTTTATTTCCAGCAACCTCAAAAAGGGCCCACTTGCATGATGCCAGCAGATACCATGCCATGAGCCGGGTCTTCCAACCACACCCAGCAGTAACTAGGTGTCCCTTCCCTCCCCAGGAGTTGTGTCAGGATGCCTGGTGGAGAGTCAGGGGCCTCCCTGCTGCTCACAGTAATGAGGGGACCTCCACTGTGGGGTCATGAGAGGCACAGAGGGAGCGGGACCTCCATCCCTACTCAGCACTGATGAGAAGCCTTCCCACTCTCAGGTATCAGCAGAGCATGAATGGGGGCCCTGGACACACCTACGCCTGGCAATAATGAAATGGCACCCCTTGTCCTCTGCGGCAGCAGTGCCAGAGACAGCCAGCTGAAACTGAAGGCTGCAATCAGATATAGTCTCAAAACATAACAGGAAAATGTACAGGTTTCAAAGGAATATCACATGTCATTCCCAGAACAACTAGGAAGATCTCAAATGCATAAAAAAGACAATCACCGATGCCAACACGGAGGAAACAGATGCTGGAACCATCTCACAAACACTGTCTTTATTTTCTTCCTGTTTTTAGGTTCACCTTTAAAAATTATTTTTAATTTTTAAGGATATATTAGTTGTATATTAATAAAGATCTTAAAGAGGCCATAATAAAAAAGCCTAGGGGAGCAATTACAAATATGCCTAACACTAGTGAAAAAACAGAACGTCTCAATTCAGAAACTGAAAGTCCCAGAAAAGAAATCGAAGCTATGAAGAGGAGCCAAGGAGAATCATTAGAACCGAAAATACAATAATCAAAATAAAAAGCTTAGTGGATGGGCTCAATAACAGAATCCAGAGGACAGAAGAAAAAGTGAACGGGAATCATATATACATATATATACCCAATCTGAACAACATAAAGAAAAGTCTTTAAAAAATGAACAGAGCATTAGGAACTTGTGAGACTATAACGAAGGTCTAAACTTCATGTCACTGAGTGGCAGAAGAAGAGGGAAAGGGGCCGCGTGCGGTGGCTCACGCCTGTGATCCCAGCACTTTGGGAGGCCAAGGAGGGAGGACTGCTTGTGCCCAGGAGTTTGAGGTTACAGTGAGCAAGGATCGCCCCACTACACTCCAGCCTGAGCAACAGAGTGAGACCCTGTCTCTGATTTAAAAAAAAAAAAAAGGAAAGGAAAAAGAAGTAGGGGCTGGAAAAGTTCTCAAAGAAATAATGGCTAAACGCTTTCCGAATTTGGCAAGAGATATAAACCTACAGATTCAACGAGGTTTACTTTTGAGTTTTCTAAATTACATTTGATGGTTGAAACAGAAATTCCAACCCTGCCTGATGTGGTTCTAAATGAACGTATGTTTCAGATGTATGTATACTACAAATACAAATGGGAGAGAATAATGGGATGTAGAGGAAGGTAAGGTTTCTGTACCTCACTCACGCTGGTAAAGTGACAGCGCCCATAAAATTGACTGTGATACGTGACGTGTGTGTAATGTAATACCAAGAGAAGCCACTAAAAAAGCTATACAAGAAGATATACTCAAAAACATAAACATACCTATAAAATGTGTACACATCCATAATTGGCATGGAGACCAGCATCCTTTCTCAGAAACAGATCGGGTAGACTTCTGAATAAACTTGATAGAACACACAGGAGACAGAGGCAGATGCTTACAGGTATCAGCCAGGCAGGGGAAATGGCTGAAGTGGCCAGGTCGATGAAGGCCAGTTGGGGACAGGTAGACTGCCCTTTGAGTTAGGAGCAATCACAGCCAACTATTGCCATTAAGGAATGAGGGCCTGGCATAGCCAGAGATTCTAAGCTTTTATAGAAAGCCCCAAATCCATATTTTTACATAATATACTGTGATTTGTAAATGTTTGCTCAAGTTTTCAAAAATATACTTGTGTGAGTCAAACAAAACATGTCTGCAGGCCAAAGGCAGCTTATGAGCTACCAGTTGCAATCCCTAATCTGACATAGATTTTTTACTCAATGATCATATAATAAAAACACTCTTCAAACACTGACACGGTTTGGCTATGTTCCCACCAAAATCTCAACTAGAATTGAATCTCCCAGAATTCCCACGTTGTGGGAGGGACCCAGTTGGAGGTCATTGAATCATGGGGGCCGGTCTTTCCCATGCTATTCTCATGCTAGTGAGTCTTACAGGATCTGACGGGTTTTTCAGGGGTTTCCACTTTTGCTTCCTCCTCATTTTCTCTTGCTGCCACCATGTAAGAAGTGCCTTTCACCTCCTGCCATGATTCTGAGCCTCCCCAGCCATGTGGAACTGTAAGTCCAATTAAAGCTCTTTTTGTTCCCAATCTTGGGTATGTCTTTATCGGCAGCATGAAAATGTACTAACACAAACACCCAATGGTGTATTTACAAAAACAACGTGTATTAGGATACAAAGATACTCTCCATAAGTTCTAAAAGGCAGAACTTACGTAGAATACTTTCTGATCCCAATGTAATGAAGTTAAAAATTAAGAAAAGGAGCATCAGAAAATCTATACAGCTGAAAAATGTTATAAATCTCTTCTAAAGAACTCTGGGGTAAGGCTGGGCATGGTGGCTCACGCCTGTAATCCCAGCACTTTGGGAGGCCGAGGCAGGTGGATCATGAGGTCAACAGATCGAGACCATCCTGGTCAACATGGTGAAACCCCGTCTCTACTCAAAATACAAAATATTAGCTGGGCATGGTGGCGCGTGCCTATAATCCCAGCTACTCAGGAGGCTGAGGCAGGAGAATTGCCTGAACCCAGGAGGCAGAGGTTGCGGTGAGCTGAGATCGCGCCATTGCACTCCAGCCTGGGTAACAAGAGCGAAACTCTGTCTCAAAAAATAAAAAAAGAACTCTGGGGTTAAAGAGAAAAATCTAAGCTGAAACATAAAATTATCCAGAAATAAACAGCAATAAAAGCACCATAAAATTAAACTAGTAATAGGTGATGAAAGGAAAATGTATGAAATATTTTTTTATTTATCAGAACACATAAAATCCTGAAAATAAATAACTAAATAGACATTAAAGTCAAGGAGTTAGTAAACAACATCAACAAATTTAAAGCTGAAGGAATTAATAAATAAGGAAAAGTAGAAATTTATGATATAGAAAATAAACTCAGTTTAAAAAAACCTAGTTCTCTGCAAAAGCTTGTTTTTTATTTTAATTTATACTATTTTTTATAATTTTAACTTTTATTTTAGATTCAGGGGGTATATGTGCAGGTTTATTACATGAGTATATTATATGACACTGAGGTAGAAAAATCTATCTTTTAAAAAGTAACAGCCGGGCGCAGTGGCTCAAGCCTGTAATCCCAGCACTTTGGGAGGCCAAAGCGGGTGGATCACGAGGTCAAGAGATCAAGACCATCCTGGTCAACAGGGTGAAACCCCATCTCTACTAAAAATACAAAAATTAGCTGGTCATGGTGGCACGTGCCTGTAGTCCCAGCTACTTGGGAGGCTGAGGTGGGAGAATTGCTTGAACCCAGGAGGCAGAAGTTGCGGTGAGCCGAGATCGTGCCATTGCACTCCAGCCTGGGTAACAAGAGTGAAACTCCATCTCAAAAGAAAACAAAAAAAACCACAACAATTTCTCATTAATCCAGGGAAAAAAAGAAGTGATGTCACAAGTAACAATAGAAACAATTATAACTATGAACATGGGGAATATATTTTTAAATTATGAGAATATGACATTAAATTTATGTCATATATTTGAAAATCTTGAAAAACTGATGATTTTCTAGGAAAATTTAAATATCAAAATTTCCTCAAAAAGAAACAGGAAACCTGAATAGGTCTAGTCCTTTTGAAAGTCACCATATCCAATCAGACTAGTTAACCAGCTCTACCAACACTTTAGAAATCAGGCACTGTCCACAATAGATGAACTGTTTCAGAGCACAGTGAAAGAAAGTGTCCTAACTCATTCTATGAGACTGGCATAACTTTGATACACAAACTAGAGAAAAACATCACCAAGCACAGAAACTGTAATTCTATCTATTTTACAAATAAAGATGTAAAACCATACACAAGATATCAACAGTTGAATGCAGCAATATATTAAAAGGACAATACTCATGATCAAATGGAACTTGTGTCAAGAATGAAAGAAAAAGTTTCCAATTTGGGCATTTTTTTTCTTTTTGAGACAAAGTCTCACTCTGTCACCCAGGGTGGAGTGCAGTGGTGCCATCCTGGCTCACTGCAGCCTCCACCACCACTGTTGTTGACCAGGTTGGTCTCAAATTTCTGGGCTCAAGAGGTCTTCCTGCCTCAACCCCCTAAATGCTGGGATTATAAGTGTGAACCACTATGCTCAGCCTATAAAAACTTTAAACAGATTTTTACGGAAAAATTACGTATGAAAAGGGGGCACAAATCGTCAATGTACAGCTTGACAACCTAATGTAAAATTAAAATATCTCTAAAATGAGAAGTATCAGGGACTTCCAGTGAACACATAGGGGTACCCCACTTCCCTCTCTGGAAACAATGAAGATGGCATGTGCCTCTGTGGATTCCTGAGGTGTAAAATTTCTCCCCAAGGTAGATGCTGATGCAGCTGAAGGCAACACCTCTAGGGGAACTGGGGGCTGGAGGGCTTTCTTTTCTTTCCTTTTCTTTTCTAAGTGTTAGTTGTTTTAAGCAGTTACATTTTTAGAATGACTGTCACACAGCCATAGGTAACTAATACGCAATCTAATTGATAAAGAACTCTAAACCACAAGTTTTAAGTTCATTAGGGGTGGAATTGCTCATATCAGACTAACTCTTCTAAATATAACAATTATAAACTCTGGACGAAATATTTGTTTAGAAAAAATTAACTTCCTAAGAGCATTGAGGAGCAACCAGAAAAAAGGCAGAGGTAGGCAGGGGATTCAATTCTTGACCAAAAAACCATACTGGGTATGATCCAAGTTGACGTGACTTTTTCTCTGAAGGAACTGTCCATTTCTTTTGGTGCAGAGAGGAAAGAACTCAAATACGAAAGCACAGTGAAGTGTCATCTTATTCCCCGGAGGAGTCAGGGGATAGAGTCTGAGACTGTCAGAGCAGCTGGAAATTGAGAGGAGAAATCTCAGGAAGGCAAGAACTACAGAAGAGAACATGCAAACTCCTCACAACCGCTTGGCTGAACCTGGACCTCTACACGGGCAGCCCTCTAAATCGTTCTACTATAAGGACACATGCACACGAATGTTCATTGCAGCACTGTTTACAATAGCAAAGACCTGGAATCAACCCAAATGCCCATCGATGATAGACTGGACTGGGAAAATGTGGCACATATACACCATGGAATATTACGCAGCCATCAAAAATGATGAGTTTGTGTCCTTTGTAGGGACATGGATGAATCTGGAGAACATCATTCTCAGCAAATTGACACAAGAACAGAAAAGGAAACACCGTATATACTCACTCATAGGCGGGTGATGAACAATGAGAACACATGGACACAGGGAAGGGAGCACCACACACTGAGGTCTATTGGGGGAAATAGGGGAGGGAC
>CM052653.1:140623893-140644453 GCA_028533165.1 Leontopithecus rosalia
ATGATGAGTTTGTGTCCTTTGTAGGGACATGGATGAATCTGGAGAACATCATTCTCAGCAAATTGACACAAGAACAGAAAAGGAAACACCGTATATACTCACTCATAGGCGGGTGATGAACAATGAGAACACATGGACACAGGGAAGGGAGCACCACACACTGAGGTCTATTGGGGGAAATAGGGGAGGGACAGCGGGGTGGGGGAGAGGGGGAGGGATGGCATGGGGAGAATTGCCAAATATGGGTGAAGGGGCAGAAGGCAGCAAAACACACTGTCACGTGTGTACCTATGCAACTATCCTGCATGTTCTGCACATGTACCCCAAAACCTAAAATGCAATAAAAATTAAAAAAAAAAGAAGAAGCAGGAGGAAAACAACAGCTGAAAGGCTGAATGAGCTGAGCAGGCATTTCAGCTGCTGCCCACCGAGGGCAGTGCATTTGGAGTTTGAGTCTTGCTAAGTTAGAGGACTTGGTTTAAAATTTCAGGCTTTCCATTGAAATAGAAAAGAGTTATACTCTAGGAGTAATAAAGACTATATTCTGGGGTTAACGGATTTTCTGTAAGGCTATGGGCAAATCAGAAAGATGTCAACCACTAAAAAAAGAATAATCATGTCTCCACAAGCTCACATTTAACCGAATGCTAGAACGAAACTTAATGTAACTCAGACAAAGACAATGGAATCCAGAGTCTCTACAAGATAACAATATCTACTATACAATAAAAACTGACTAGACACATGCGAAGGAAGAGAAATAGATGACCCACTGCAAAGAGAAAAATCAGTCACTATAAACATACTCCTAAAATGACCTAGATATTGGAATTAAATACAAAAGACTTTAAAGTATTTCTTACAAACATGTTAAAGAGTCTAAAATAAAAGATATAATGGGTGAAAAGATGGGAACTCAGGAGAGATTTGAAAACAGTCAAAAAGAGTCAAATGGGAATCATAACACAAAAAAGTAAATATCTGAAATTTTTTTTTTTAGATGGAGTCTTGCTCTGTCACCCAGGCTGGAATATAGTGGCCTGATCTCCACTCACTGCAACCTCTGCCTCCCAGGTTCAAGCCAATTCTCCTGCCTCAGCCTGACAAAGTACTGGGATTACAGGTGTGAGCCACTGTGCCTGGGCCTGAATTTTTTTTTAAAAGACCAGACTGAACACAACAAAAGAAAGGATTAGTTAACTTGAAGTTCAATAAAAATCATCCCATTTGAAGAACAGAAAAAAGTGAACAGTGCCTCATTAACCTGTAAGGTGTGTCAAGCAATCTCACAGCTATGACTGTGCCCACGGAGAGCAGAAAGAAAATGGGACTAAAAAAATTTTGAAGAAATACCGACAAAATTTTTTCCAAATTTTCTTTAAAAAGAATAACCCACTAAGAAGCACAGAAAACGCAAGCTGGAATCAATATGAAGAAACCTACACAAAAGAACATTATCGTCACAGGCAAAGCACAGATATTAAAAAAGAAAAACGAAAATAACACTATAAAAACAGCTACAGACAAGCTATGGTGGTTCATGTCTGTAATCCCAGCACTTTGGGAGGCTGAGGTGGGAGGATCAGTTGAGGCCAGGAGTTTGAGACCAGCCTGGGCAACATAGCAATATCTCATCCTACAAGGAAAAAATTTTTTAATTAACTGGACAAGGTGGTATTCACCTGCAGTCCCAGCTACTTGGGAGGCTCAGGTGGGAGGATCACTTGAGGCCAGGAGTTTAAGGCTGCTGTGAGCTACGACTGCACCACTGCACTCCAACCTGGGTGACAGAGCAAGAGCCCATCTCTTAAAAAAAAATAAAAAGAGCCATAGGAACAAATCATGTTACTTAAAAGGGGACAACAACAAGGATGACAATTAGCAACTGACTCATCATCCAAAACAATGGATATCAGAAGACAATGGAATAACACCTTTAGAGTGTTGAAAGACCAAAAACAAAAACAAAAAAACAAGTTAGAAGACTATGTTCAGCAAAATTTCTTTTAAGAAAAATGAAGAGAAGCCACTTTCAGATAAAATTTGAGAGAATTTTTCGCCAGCATACCCGAACTTCAAAAAATACCAAAAGAGATTCTTCAGGCTGAAGATAAATGGAAAGACGGAAATTTGAGCTAGAATAAGTAAAGAAGACTAGCAGAATGGTACACATGTAGGTAAGTATATTTCTTTCCGTAAGCAGTTTGAAGTCCACCACGTGTTTAAGACAAGAAGAAGAGCAATGCACTGTGGGTAACACTTGAAATAAAATACATCAAACAACAGCACAAATGATGACAGCGACAGTGGATGGAAACAATCTGTCTTAGATTTATACATTATACAGAAAGTATAATTTTTAGATTTATTAATTCCAGATAGATTGGGATAAGTTAGGATAGGCATTAAAACAGGGGGATTCTTAATTAATGCACTGAATATCGTTGAGCATGTGCTGCATGTATAGTAGTGGGAATGCCACTGACAGAGAGAAGAAAGAGATGACAGTCACAGTTCTGGGCCTCTAGGAGCCCAGCATGTCTTTGGAGAGAACCAACAAGGAAGATGGCCCAGGACCACCTGCGGAAGTCAAAGGGGCAGACGGGAGCCCCAGGAGTGGCAGGGCAAGCACCCCATGAGGGCAGAGCGTGAGGGTATGGCTTGGGCTTGACTGCCCATGGGGGTGCTGAGGAGACAGCGAGGTCTGCAGCGCGGAGCTGGGGTGAGCATACCACATAAAAATTAATGACATGAGGTGCAGCTCACTCCTCTCTGGAAGGAAGGTGTGGGGTAGAGGCTGACCTTGACCCAAGGATCTGGTGATAGCCACTGGCTCCAAAGCTGCTGCACATAGCTTTAGCCTCTCCACACAGGCAGCCGCCCCTTTCCTCCTGGCTCTCCCTCCTAGCCCACCTCTGGATAGGGTGCCCTAACACAGCCTCCCTCTGAGTGTGCTGGCACACAACAGGGTATGTCTCTGGGATGTCCCTGGAGCTGACCACAGAGCTCTTCCTTTTCATATGTTTATTTTGAATTGTCACTCAAGAGACTATAATGCATGTCTTAACTTATCCCAGTGTATGTGGAATTAATAATATACTACTTCCTGTGTAATGTATAAATCTAAGTGGAGAGTTTCTGTTCACCATCACTGTTGTCATTTCTGCCAAGTTTTTTTTGTTCGTTTGTTTGTTTTGAGACAGTTTTGCTCTGATGCCAGGCTGGAGTGCAGTGGCGTGATCTTGGCTCACTGAAACCTTTGTCTCCTGGGTTCAAGCGATTCCTCTGCCTCAGCCTCCTGCGTAACTGAGACTACAGGTGTGCACCACCACACCCAGCTAATTTTTTTTGTATTTTAGTAGAGACGGGGTTTCACCATGTTGGCCAGGATGGTCTCGATCTCCTGACCTTGTGATCTGCCTGCCTCAGCCTCCCAAAGTGCTGGGATTACAGATGTGAGCCATTGCACCTGGCCTGTTGTTTCTATATACATATTACTTCATATGTTATAAACCTGCAGTGCAGTGCTGTTATTCTTGTTTTAAACACATTCCAAATTCTTTACCTACATTTCCCAGATCTGGAGGGAGCACCTTCACTTGCAGGACTGGGGAAATGGAGGGACAGAGCTCGGCAATGAGTATAGAGCTACCTAATGATAATGCTACATTTACCGTGCACCTTATCCGGGAGGATCTTTATGCATGTTACTTTCACTGCCTCCTCCCCACAATCCATGAGGTAGGTGTTACCTACCTGTGTGATCCAGGGAGACCTCTAAACCAGCGCTTCTCAGACTGTCACTTGTAGACAAATCCCCTGTGATCTTGTTATAATGCAGACCCTGACTCAGTAGGTCTGGGTGGGGATTCTGCATTCCTAGCGGCTCCCAGCGGACGCCATGCTCAAAGTCTAGGGACTTGGAAGAGCAAGGCTCAAGCAACCCCAGAGGTGGGGTCCACTCCACACTCAAAGCAACACAAATGGTTTTTATTCTCCCACTGAGAGTCTTAACAAGAGGGAAGGGGGAGCTCAGCTATTGCCTGCGGACTTAGCCCGAGCCAATGGTTTCAAACATGGTATCTGACTTCGTCCTCCTAAGAATCCCGGGGAGGCAGTTGCCTTGTGGCCATTTCACCCCACAGGTAAAGAAACCTTGGCTCAGAGAGGTTATGTAAGTTGTCCAAGGACACACAGCCAATGAGTGGTGGGAATGGAATTGGCATCCAGGTCGGCCTGACTCTACAGCTCCTGGAGAGACATCTCAGGGCTCTGCACCCATCATCAAAGGCTCCAGGGAAAGCTTACACACCTCAGTGTATAAGAACTATCCACAGGAGTGAGGCCGGTTGACAGAGTCTCCTGATTTGTTCTGCAGAACACACCCTTGGGGTTAATTCTGCTTTCAAATGAAAATCCCAGCCACTCTCAAGATTTCCAAAAGGCAGGCAGAGAGTCCTAATTAAGGAAATGCTAGGGACCTTCTTTTTGAAACACAAGAAATTCCCCCAAGGACTGGTGATCCAGGGAACCCCGGCCCAACCTCCCTGCCTGATACTGCTCATAAGTGGAGCCAAAGGGGCTGTAGCCACCCTTACCAAGGCTCAGTGGCAGGAATGGCAGTGCCCCAGGAAGGTGGCTTCCCACTGCGGCCACCTGAGTGAGCAGGAGCATCTTTGAAGCGAGAGGCAGACAGGCCTCCTGGTGAGGCCTCAGTCCCTGGAGGCTCTCTGCCACTCTTTTCCGCTGCCCAATCGCTCAGTTCCTGGGTCAGTGATGCGCACCTTGAGGGGCCTTCAGAACACTTGGTGACTGAGCTGTCACACAGCCGGGCTCCCATGGGGAACAGAAAGGCATTCGACACTTTACCCAGAGTCCCATCCTAGCAAGGGCAGCTTGACTGACCGGTGTGAGAAGCTAAATGGCAAGGCCAGATGCACGCAGGGGCAGGGGCAGGTGCTGCTCCATAAAGGGACCTAAAAAAGCTGACTCCCTGGTGAATGAGACAGGGACAGCGGGACCCCATAAGCACTTCACAGAACAGAGTGGGCATGAGCTGCGTCAGGGCACAGGTGGACAGAGCCAGTGGAGAGGCAGGGGGAGGCGGGGACGGGAATGGTTCAAGTCCAGGCATAAATTGGGGAGACCAGAGGTGTCAAAGGGACACTATGACAAATGTCCTCTGGCGAGGGCCAGGACAGGGGCAGGAGAAGTGGGCCAGCATGCTTGAATGTGAGTCAGAGCCCAGGAAAGGCTCTGGTCCCAGGTAGACTGTGAGTCTGTCTGGGAAGTGACAGGGAGCCACCGAAGGACTGTGGGTAGGGGGGTCAATGTGGCCTTCCAGGAGTCAGCGGCCAGGCCAGCAGGACTGGAGGAGAGAGAGTACCTTTCTGATAGGAGCTGCAAGGGCTTTTCGGCAAAACAGTGGGCAGCTCCTCTGTTTTGAGGCCCCAGTCCCTGTGGGTCAGCTGCCTGGGCCAGGACACAGATGGCACTGCTGCTTCTCACCCTGGGGTCTGACACGGCCAAGGCCAATGGACGGGAGGCGGCTGAGACCAGCAGACGGGGCCCTCCAGCTGCCCCGGCCCCAGGGCCCTCAGCTCGCAGGCTGCCGCGCCCGGCCTTACCTCCTATTTTGGCATTGTACGCGATGCCCACGATGCAGTAAGAGTTGTTTGCCGAAGCGGCAACTTCTCCCGCACAACGAGTGCCGTGTCTGAAACAACGGGAGAACAAAGTGAGGACGCGGCAGTGCCAGTTTCAGCGAATTCAGTGCATGGCTCGGTCATCATGCAGCAAGGGAGCCCGTGGCCCCAAGGCCCAGAGGCGTCCAAAAGCCCGTGTCCTGCATCCCCTCTCATCACCAACCGCACTCTGGGAGAAAGCACCCAGTCAGGCTGCGCAGAGCCCCTCCTGGCATCCTGCATGTAGCAAGCGCTCGCTCATGGTCACCTCTTCCTGGACACCTCCCCTGACACCCACATTGGAGTAAGGTGCTTGCCCCCAGTGCTCAGCCTCCTGAGTAGCCGGGATTACACGTGCCCACCACCACACCCGGCTAAGTTTGTATTTTTAGTAGAGACAGGGGTTTCTCCATGTGGGCCAGGCTGGTCTCGATCTCCCAATGTCAGGTGAACCACCTGCCTGGGCCTCCTGAAGTGCTGGGATTACAGGCGTGAGCCACCACGCCCTGCAAGTTTTTGCTTGTTTTTGAGACAGGGTTTCACTCTGCCGGCCAGGCTGCTGGTCCTAGGCCTTCCTCCTCCAAGCACGTGTAGTTGGCACAAGGCCACTGCTGTGTGGGGTGGGTGCCATGTCACCTCGGCCCCGTGTCTCCTGTGGCTGGCAGCATGGACACCCGCTGCCCGCAGGATGAAAGAAGGAACGGGCTGGTGCTGACGCCTCCTGCCTCATCCCTTGTGCGCCTACAAAACCATGCTCACCCCAGGGCAGCCCTTTCTGTGCTTCTAAGGTCATTTAAGCAGGAGCCCAGGAAGAATGCTCTAAATTCAACACTCAGCAGCTGGGGACTATGAAGAAGTGACCAGAAAAACAAATTGCTTTCCTCCGTAATGACCCCATTCTCTGATGTGCCACATCGGGTCAGTCCCTCCAGGGGGGCCAACATAGGAGCAACTTGAAATAGCACATCTTTAAGAAGCGACCACAGAGGATGGGAATCATTGATTCAAATTTAAAGCTGCCTTTAAAAATCGCCCCAGGCAGGAGCCCTCTGGAAGAGAGTCATCTGTCCTTCCCTGGAAGCCAGGTGGCCTCAAGGCCAGGGCTGTTCCCAGGGTCACATAGCTCGATGGATGGCTCAGGGTGGGATTGAATCCTGCCCTTTGAGGGTCACCGCTAGTATGTGGATCATTCCTCCTTTGCCCCAGGCGTCCTCACTGCCAGCAGGAAGCGCACCTTGGGACGCGCACGAGACTGCGCCGCTCTCTCGGGAGCCTGGCAACCTGATGTGTGGAACTCCTGCGGCCGAGGCTCCCTGCACAGCACCGCCTGTGCCTTAGTGTGTGAATCTTAGAATCAAAGCAACCGCAAACCAAAAGACTGTAATCGGGGTACGCCCCTCAGCAAGCATCTTGTTGACGGTGGGGAGGAAGAAAGAGCTTTTATTATTTCCTTCCAAATATTTTTGGAGGAATGATAAGAGCTCAGGGCATGGGGCGTGCTGATGGAGAAACGAAAGGCAGAGACAGCAAGTGAACTTCCAGGACCAACCCCAGGGCTGCCATTTACACTGCAAAGTCACCTGGGCTCTCCAGACCTCACTGCCTCCACTTGCAAAATGACGGTGACACAAAAACACCCACCACCATTTCTGGAGAACCTGCTGGGTGCGTTCTTCATACATCATCTCACTGACCCCTCCCATAACCCTGTGAGGTAGGGGACATCATTACCCTGGACAAGCCTCTGAGGCACTAAGACACGGAGTTTCAACCAGCTCACCCAGCACACATGCAGCCAGTAAGTGGGAGGGCTGGGGTCTGAACCCGGGTCCATCCAGCATCACTCATGCCCCTTCCACCTCATTCCTAAGGTCACAGAGTCACAAAAGCTCAGGCATGTGGCCTCTGTGCTTGAATAGACCAAGCTCCTGTCTTCACACAGCTTGTCATTCACAGAGACTGCTAGACTTAAGGGTTCCTCTTTTAAAATAGTCCAAGGAAGTTGGAAATAGAAACAATGTCTATCAAACACCCATTTCTAGTGGCCCGGCATTGGTGACGCCCCGGAGGAACAGGCTAACTCCATGGAAGCTGCTCATGCCTGAAGGGCGGTGTGCCTGGCATGGCCGTGACTCCTGGACAAGCCTGCCTTTGCGCCCAGACAGGGAGGATGTGCTGGCAGCCGTGACCTCCCCAGCTCCCTCACAGACACATGCAGAAAGGGGAGGAGCAGCCGGGGAGAGGAGGCGAGGTGACGTACTTATTTTCATTGCTGGCATCATATCGTGGAGATGGGTCATAATCATTACCGTTGACATCGTAGCTGGCGTAGGAATCCTAAGAAATGGAATCATGGTGAGTGAGAAGAAATGGCAAGGCATATGACAGCTCTGTTTTATTTTTATTTATTTTATTATTATTTTTCTATTATTTTATTATATTTATTTATTTATTTTATTTTTTATTTTTATTTTTTTGAGACGGAGTTTCGCTCTTGTTACCCAGGCTGGAGTGCAATGGCGCGATCTCGGCTCACCTCAACCTCCACCTCCTGGGTTCAGGCAATTCTCCAGCCTCAGCCTCCTGAGTAGCTGGGATTACAGGCACGCGCCACCATGCCCAGCTAATTTTTTGTATCTTTAGTAGAGACGGGGTTTCACCATTTTGACCAGGTTGGTCTCGATCTCATGACCTCGTGATCCACCCGCCTGGGCCTCCCAAAGTGCTGGGATTACAGGCTTGAGCCACCGCGCCCGGCCCTTATTTATTTATTTTTGAGACGAAGTCTCACACTGTGGCCTGGGCTGGAGTGCAATGGTGCGATCTCAGCTCACCGCAACCTCCGCCTCCTGGGTTCAAGCAATTGTCCTGCCTCAGCCTCCTGAGTAGCTGGGATTACAGGCACACACCACCACACCCGGCTACTTTTTTTGTATTTTTAGTAGAGACAGGGTTTCACTATGTTGGCCAGGCTGGTCTCGAACTTCTCACCCCATGATCCGCCTGCCTCGGCCTCCCAAAGTGCTGGGATTACAGGCGTGAGCCACCGCGCCTGGCCAGCTCTGTTTTAAATGGATTTTACATTCCACAGGCAAACAGAACCACACGCAGGGTTCCTCTCTTACCAGAGCTAGCATCTCGTATATGTTTTTATCATGGTCAACTCTACGTGACAGAAAACACACCATCTTAACCATTCTCGAGTGTGCAGCTGAGTGGCAGGTGCGTTCACAGCGCTGGGCAGTCATCGCCACCACCCACCTCCAGAATCCTTTCAAGCTGCAAAACTCCACACCCACTCAACACTAACTCCACATTCCTCTCTCCCAGGGCCTGGCAACTCCCAGTCCACTTCTTTGACTACGATTTTGGCTACTCTAAGTCACTCGTGTAGCGGAATCATGCAGTCTTTGTCCTTTTGTGACTGGTTTATTTCACTTCACATATGTCCAAGGTTTATCCATGTTGCCACGTGTGTCCGGATTTCCTTAATTTTATATTTTCAATGGGTATCCCTGCTTCTGTTTATATGACTGTAATAATGGTATTCATATCACTTTATATCCTCCTTTTAAAATGCATGATAAAAGCTTTCCAGTGTTGTTGACATAGTCTGCAAAATTCATTTCTAAGGGCTGCATAATGATCTGTCAGATGGATACAATATGGTTGACTTAATCACTGGTAGGCGTCCGGGTCCTTAGAGCATTTCATGCATCTATCGTGTTGACTATATGCCAAGCTTGCTTCCTTACATTTATGAACTAACCGAGTCCTTACAATAACTCTATGAGCAAGTAGTCCTCTTATGAACCCATTTTACAGATGGTGACACTGAGGCACAGGGAAGTTAAATAACTTACTCAAGATCTCAGATGTAATCATTTGCAGACCCAGGATAGGAACCCAGGCATGCTGGGCCTAGAGCCCATGCTTTCGCCCTGTCACTGTTCGTGTTGCTAGTATCTGCATGCTGATGATCTCCCTGCATGCATTTCTTCGTTCTTTAGGCTCCATTCCTAAAGGTACATGTGACTCTGCAAGCATGTGGATGAATCCCTCTGCAAAACCCTTGTCCCTGGCACCACGATGGTAGCAGGTAGCAGAATATTTATTTTCCTAATTCTCTACAGCATAGTTTTCCTTCCTTCCTTCCTTCCTTCCTTCCTTCCTTCCTTCCTTCCTTCCCTCCCTCCCTCTTTCCTTCCTTCCTTCCCTCCCTCCCTCCCTCTTTCCTTCCTTCCTTCCCTCCCTCCCTCCCTCTTTCCTTCCTTCCCTCCCTCCCTCTTTTCTTCCTTCCTTCCTTCCTTCCTTCCTTTCTTTTTGAGACAGAGTCTCGCTCTGTCGCCAGGTGCCAGGCTGGAGTGCAATGGCTCAATCTCAGCTCACTGCAACCTCTGCCTCCTGGGTTCAAGCAATTCTCCTGCCTCAGTCTCCTGAGTACCTGGGATTACAGGCACGTGCCACCATGCCCAGCTAATTTTTGTATTTTTAGTAGAGACGGAGTTTCACCATGTTGACCAGGCTGGTCTTGAACTTCTGACCTTGTGATCCGCCCGCCTTGGCCTCCCAAAGTGCTGGGATTACAGGCGTGAGCCACCGCGCCCAGCCTACAGCATAGTTTGCTTTACTGCCCACCCTAATGGGGGTCGGGGAGAATGGGACCTTACTGTTTTTAAACTTGCATTTATTTAATGACTAGAACATTGAATATATTTGCATGTCAGTTCCAAGGATTGACTTACATAATTTGGGGCCAGGTCAGGGTGATTCCTCTCTATGCCATCATCGAGGATGGTGACCACCACGTTCTTTCCCGTGTAGCCCCTCTTCCACGCTGCCTGGACGTTCATTTCTGACCGGCAGCGACTGTTCTTGTCGCCACAATGCTGTAAGCACAGAAGACACCAACTCCCCCTGACATGGGCCACACAGTGCACCCCCGAGGGGAGGCGCTTAGGCTCTCGAGTATATAAGGAAGGAACGCCTATCCCTGCCTTGGATAGCAGAGATCCTCCTTCCCACTCAGCTCTAGAATCATATGGAGGGCTCCCTTGCTTTTTCTGTACCTGCGATCCGTCATTTTCCCAGGGCATCGACTGCCAGCAGGAGCTCTGTCCAGGCGCTGCACTTCGCCATTCAGTCACACAGCCTACAGTGAATCACTCCCCTTCTCAAAAAGCCCCCACCCCTAGATGTGCACATCACTTCAGAAAAAATCCACAAGAAACCTGATGCTACACTGCCTTGAAGTCGGGATTTTACACCCTCAAGGTCAAGTGTGTCTGTCTGGAGTTGTTCGAATTTAGTTTCACTGTGGAGAAACTGACCCATTTCAGAGACCTGGCAGTGCAAGTGTCCTGGGGTGGAGAGAGGTCCTGTCCTACTCACCAGGTACCACATGTTGGACCAAATGGGGTCGTTGAAATAAAAGGCCTGCGGGTCACTTCGCACCTGTCTCTTCACCCTTCGTTTTACTTCTTGTTGCTGGAGCCATTTCACCTACCAGAGAAATGCAACCACTGTTTGTATTAAAAACGATTTTCTGATTTTACGTAGCCCCTTTGCAGGCGCTACAGGCTTCCTTGTGCATGAATATCTGTGTCATCGTAGATACTTTAGATGGTAAGTTCCTGAGGACGTTTTCACTTCAGAGGGACTACATTTGAAAGATGAGAACTTGTTTGCGTATACAGAGGAAGAAGTAACACCACTCTGATAGATTTTGAAGTCACCGTACGGAAAGAAAGTGCTCACGCCTCTAATCCTGGCACCTTGGGAGGCCGAGGCAGGAAGATTGCTTGAGCCCAGGAGTTCGAGACCAGCCTGGGCAACATGGCAAAACCCCATCTCTAGAAAAAAAAAATACAAAAACCAGCCGGGCATGGTGGTGCAGGTGTGTAGTTCCAGCTACTCAGGAGGCTGAGGTGGAAGGATTGCTTGAGCCTGGGAAGTCAAGGCTGCAGTGAGCCATGATTGTGCCACTGCACTCCAGTCTGGGCGACACAGCAAGACCCTATCAAAAAAAAAAAAAAAGAGAGAGAGAGACAGAAAGAGAAGAAGGGAGTAGGGGAGACAGGGAAGAAAGGAAGCCAGCCTTGTGAAGTTGCCAATAAATTCTCAGGCGACCTTTGTCCTGAAAAAGACGGAAACACATACGTGGGAAAGCAATGAGGAAAGAAAGCATTTGGTCAAATTGGTATTGGAATTTGCTTTACAGTAAGGACACAGGTAAGTATGATAAGCCACACGCTGGAATATGTGGCAGCCACCAGCAACATGGTACCAAAACACGCACAGAGAAAACAACCTAGAAAGGAACACGGCAAATAGTAGTAACATCAGTTCCTGGGTGGGGTTGTCACTGCAAATTTCGAATTTTTAAATTACTTTCAGGATTTCTTAAATGCCTTTCAGTCAGCACGATCTGCTCTCATGATCAAAGAAAAGAGTTCACCAGGCTTTATCACTGATATTTAAGAGCGAGGATCCAGGCACCGGGCCATCTGCACTAAAATCCAGCCTCGCGCTCACCAGCTGTGTGACCTAGAGCCAGCAGTGGACATCCGTGGCCTCGGGGTGGTGTCCACCCACACAATGGGGACAGTCATGGGTTGCCACGGGGTTAATATACGAACAACACATATCAAGCCCTCAGAACAGTTCCTGGAGCACACTGGCTCTCATCATCCTGTGTACACATTCTTTTCAAGCTGGAAATGCTTTTTCATTTTAAAAGGATCTTGGGGTAGAGACTTCATAGGGCCCTGAGTGGGAATGTTTTCTCTGGTCTTGCCATGGCAGCTCCACCTGCTTGAGTAATGCTCAAAGCTGGGGTTCAGCGTGGCTCTGGGGCCTGAGACGGGCAGGATAAGGATGGGCACTGGGGCCCTGCTCTGGAGGAGTCTGCACTACAGTCAGGGGATCCCACCTAGCAGAGTATGATGTGAGCTCCAAACAGGGGAGACTTCCTGGAGGAGGAAGCTAGGGGAAGGGGAGGATAGAAGATGAAGGGGAAGGGCCCAAGGTGACCCAAGGCTGGTGACCCAGGGTCGTGCTGGAGGTTAGAACAGAGCTGCCTGAGGCGGAGCGGGCAGGGAGTGAAGGTACCCAAGGCAAAGGGGTAGTTTCCCTCCCTCCTCCCTGAGCCTTGGCCTTCCCACACTGTCCTGAGCGAGGAGAGCTGAGCGCCTGCATACACAGCTCACGTTTAGGGCTGGGGTTGATCTCTAAGGCATCCCTGGTGTACAGGGTGGAATGCCGGGAGAGAGGCATCCCAGCCTGTCCCACCCCCGATGTGATTCATCTATAAAACACCAGCAGACCAGACACCTCAGCAACACCACAAAGGGCTCAAAATCTATTTCAGGTTAGACACTTAAAAAGTCCTCAGCACCAAGTCCTAGATAATTTACAATGGCCGCTGATAGATACTTCCCCAGAAAATAAAACTACAAAATGAGATATTTTGCTCCTAACACCTGCTGATGGCATTTTGCAATGTCCCCATATATTACTGCCTGAACTAGAAAGCTTTTACCTGGTATACGATGCCGCAAACAATATTTCATAATCCGTTAAGCACCCTATTATAAAATACAGTGGTACACAGCTCCTGCGCAGCCCAAAGCTCCCACGAACATTCCACCCCTCCTGTCAGGCTAAGCACTATTTGTACTAAGGGGCCCTGGACTCACTTCCCATTCTGACAACACCCGGCGCCTTCCGACTCTGTGCCTACCAGGCCAGTCTTCTAGACAGAGGAGGCGGCACACTCTGCCCTTCCAAGCCCAAGTAGATGACGGCCCGCTAATCAGCTGGGAGACGTGGGAAAGCGTGGAGCCAGCAGTCACAAGAGCGTTCCCCAGCAGGGTGGAAAAGCCTGGGTATCACAGTCCCTGGCCCGTTGGGCTCTGGGCAAAACCCACAACACTGGCACATAGTTCCGAGGGGTCCATGATAGCCCGGGGTCCGCAGCACAGTTTGGGAGACTCTCTCTCTGGCGTGGTTCCAGGGGCGGTCCTCTCTCTGCTAACAGACCTGCTCACTGAAAGGCTCTGATGGCGAGTGAGGTGCTGTGAGGCCAATGGAACTGAATCCTGTACAACAGACGACTGACCAGGCACGGGGAGTGGCTTCTCTGTGGAGGTGGGATGTAGGCAGACAGCGTGGTCGCAGAGGCTGATTCGGCCAGCAGCCACTCTGTCCCTTCCTCTGGGCTCCAGTCACTCCCCTGCTTCTCACCCAGCTCCGGGACAGCACAGGGGATCCCAGATCCCACTTCCTACCAGTCACAAACAGGAAGCCATTTTCCATGTTCACCTTTCTCGATGTCTCTGGAAAGCAGGCATCCTGGGGTCACTTATTCTGTTGCTCACTCAACAAAAGTGCACTGAGTCTTCCTGTGTGCCAGGCGCTGGCTGCTGGGAAGATCGGCATGAACACACCTGGTCCCCAGCCAGGACCAAAGTGCCTCCCCCTCCCCTCCCCTGCCCTCCCCTCCCTAGCTGGGATGCAAAGCCCTCTGCCTTCAATGCCCCCTCGGGGTGGAACCAGGAGCCACGTGGACACTCTGTGGACATCAGTGGTAGGCCATCAGCCCCAAACCAAGCGAGTGAAACTCCAGCTCTCCCATCAAATGGAAGCAACCCTCACAGGTTGCTGTGAGCAGAGACTGCACCACTGCACTCCAGCCTGGGTGACAGAGTGAGACTCTGCCTCAAAGAAAGAAAAGAAAAGAAGCAAGAATGAAAATGTGATTAGGTCTTAACGACTGCTAGATGACATCTGTTGACTTTTTTGCGGAAGATTAACTGTTTTAAGTGATTTGGGGCAAAGGCGCGGTTTGCCAAATCCCACTTCTGGCCCAAACAGATCATCTTTCTCTGCAAATCTGTATCAAGCATCTTGATTTCTTTAAAGTCTTATTTTGAAGACAGAACTTCACTCTGATCTTTTTCCTTTCATCTATTTTCCAAATGTATGTTTCCTGCTAAACATGCAGCGTACTTATAGACAAGTGACACTCCGGGGCAGGGAGTTCTAATCACAAAGAGGACGTCATCATCTTCTCACAAGTGCACAGCAACACCTTCTTCTGCAGGTGTGCTTCCTCCAGCTTTCTTCCTGAGAATCAAACTCCAAAGAGGTATCCATTGACTGTCCCTCTGTTGATAAGACGAGGTAAAATCTAAGGAGGTTCCTAAAGGGAAACATAAACAAGCAGAGACCCTACCCAGGTTGCAGTAAATGGCCCTCGATGTCGCAGGCTGCCCATGCCACTGAGTTGAGATCATTGTCCAAGCGTCCTTTCAGCGAGCAGCTATGGGCAGCCTTGGCCACCTCTCCTTCTCTGCGGTCCAGAAGCCTGCTGCCACATCAGTCCCGAGTGTGACAAGCGACAGGGGTGGGTGTTTTGAAACTTTAACTCATGAGCCAGCGTCACCAAAGAGAGCAGGAAACCCCTCCCACTTGTCCTTCCCCTCAAAGCCACCAAGTCCCTCTACCCTAACTTCAAGCCCTCGCCTGTTCAGAGGTGCCCAGGTGTGGCTCAGGAAGGGCCCCAGAAGTTCTTGGGAGCTGGAGAGTCCTACAAGAGGGGCTTCAGGGTCTTCTCTCTCAGATGGAGTGAAGGCCACAAAGGGCATACACAGAGACCCTCCCCCAGGGGTCCCACACAGCATCAAGGGAACCAGCTGCTGAGCTTCCTTAAATACCCCCCCAAGGGGCTGTGGACGCTAGGTTCACACAGGTTCTGCAGAGTTGCAGCCAAAAGGAAGACCACTTGGCCAGCTATTTCTTTTCTCTTTTCTCCTTGGTTTCGTCAAAGAGAAGGCTACTTTATTCCGTAACCATGAAAGAACAAGGGGACTGCAAGCCACCAGGACACATCAGGGGAGGAGTCAGAGGCCAGACCTCAGCCCCCAGGAGCCACCAAACTCTAAAGCCTCCTCCAGGAGAGAACCATCGAGCACTGAAGAAAACCAACCAACACTCTCTGTGTGGGAGGCGGGCACCCTGCCTGGGCCTCTACCTCCAAACTGTCAAGTGGGGGGCTGGGACTGGGCCCTCTCTGAGAGCTTCTGCACTCAAGTCTATGATGCGTAGATCTTGGTTCCCATCAACTTTGACTGCTCTGTGGACCTTCCTGGGCCAACATCCAACCAACCAAAGAGCTGAGTGGTGAATTAAACAAAGAAACTTCCCACTCCCTGGTAAGTGCCTGTCACTGTATGATGTGCAACATGGCCCTCCTCTCACGGACAGGCCAGGATGAACATGCCACGCTGGGGCCCTCTTGCCCTGGATCCCACAGTCCCTCAAGGAGTGGAAGGCTAGGCTCCCTAGGAACCCTAGAACTGTATGCAAAGTGGTGCCGGCATGAGCGTGGTTTCTTTTTTCCTCTGGAGAGTGAGAGGGCCCACAACTTTCATCAGCGTTTCAAAGGGGCCTGTGATCCCCCCAAATGGCTAAAAACCACTGAAGCCAAGCTAGACTGACAGAGGCAGAAAGCAGATCAAAGTTTTCCCTGAGTGAGGGACTGGTATTGCGCTGTCATCTTCAGGAGGGGAAGTGGACCATCGCCACAAGTGAGAGCTGATTAAACGGTTTCGTGAGAGACCATCACAGTGAGATGCCCAGGCCCACCTGTGGCGCTGCACTGGCTCACCTTGGGGTGGGGCCGGGGAATGCCAGGCTGCCATGGCAACTGCACAGCGGGAAGCGGTGAGTAGGCCTGGGCAGTAGAGGAGGGGGAAGAGGAGCAGAAGAATAAAATACATTCTAACTCAGCCTAGAAAGCCACCCACCACCAACTCCTGTGCCATCCAGGCAGCTGCCAGCCCAGCTTCTTCCCCACTTCCTCACCGGCAACCATAACTATAACAGGGTAGAGACCATTTCTTTTTTCTTTTTTTTCTTTTTTTCTTTTTTTTTTTTTGAGATGGAGTCTCGCTCTTTTGCCCAGGCTGGAGATCTCAGCTCACTGCAACCTCCACCTCCTGGGTCCAAGCGATTCTCCTGCCTCAGCCTCCAGAGTAGCTGGGACTACAGGTACCCACCACCACACCAGACTAATTTTTGTATTTTTAGTAGAGATGGGGTTTCACCATATTGGCCAGGCTGGTCTTGAACTTCTAACCTTGTGATCTACCCGCCTCGGCCTCCCAAAGTGCTGGGATTACAGGCATGAGCCACTGCGCTTGGCCACTATTTCTTGAATTCTTTCCATTAAAGTTGAACTAAGGGTGCTAGAAGACCCAGGCTTAACAGTCATGAGAGAGGGAAGTCCTCACTCTGCTGATGGCCCGGGCAGTAGAGGAGTGAAGCTCACTCCTTCCACTCATGGGACAGTGGGTGTGAAAGCTCTTTGGGAATGTAAAGCTTTTCATTTATAAGTTAGTTCTTATTTTGCTGAAAGGGGACAGAAGGTGCCCTCTTTCTACTGCCTGTCACCCACCTCCGCTCACTGGCAAAACAGGCAGCCAGAGCCTAGCTTCACCTAGTGTTAGGGGCTGACCTGTGAACCCCTAAATTCCTATGCTGAGATCTTAACCCCTGGTAGCTCAGAATGTGACTGTAATGGGAGATAAGGGCTCTAAAGAGGTAATTACATTAATATGAGGTCATATTCCATTGGTTTTTTTTTTTTTTGAGACGGAGTCTCGCTCTGTTGCCCAGGCTGGAGTGCAATGGCACGATCTTGGCTTACTGCAACCTCCACCTCCCGGGTTCAAGCAATTCTCCTGTGCACTCAATAGTCTATGACGCTTAGATCTCGATTCCTGTCAACCAGTGTCCTGTGGGAAGAGGAGATGAGGGCGGGACACTCACAGAGAGGGACAACCACGTGAGGATGCAGCAGGAGTCAGCCACCTGCGAGAGACCTCAGAAGAAAGCAGCCTGGGCCGGGCGCGGTGGCTCACGCCTGTAATCCCAGCACTTTGGGAGGCCGAGGCGGGTGGATCAAGACCTCGATCTTGAGGTCAAGAGATCGAGACCATCCTGGTCAATATGCTGAAACCCCGTCTCTACTCAAAATACAAAAAATTAGCTGGGCATGGTGGCGCGTGCCTGTAATCCCAGCTACTCAGGAGGCTGAGGCAAGAGAATTGCCTGAACCCAGGAGGCGGAGGTTGCGGTGAGCCAAGATCGCGCCATTGCACTCCAGCCTGAGTAACAAGAGCAAAACTCCATCTCCAAAAAAAAAAAAAGAAAGCAGCCCGGCCAGTGCCGTAATCTCAGGCGTGAGGCAATACACTTCTGTGCTTGAAGCCCCCAAGCCTGTGGGACTTTGATACAACCGCCCCGGAAGAGACTAACAATCTATGGAGTCCGACGCTGCCCACCGCGTCTCCTCTCCAGGCACTGTCAGTACCTCTGTTATTTTAGCTCCAGCAATACAGGATACAGCTTTGTCGATTCAAACCATATTTAGGGTTTTTCTGTAATTCAGCCAAGGTGGGTCAGAATTTACTTCTGAAGTATTTACATAGAAAGAAGTTGCTTATGTTACATGTAACTTGCTTATGTGAGCCCAATCAGTAGAACTTGAGATATGCTTCAGTAAGCATTGTCTGCTGTTTAATGGGGAGCTGCCGGACTTATGAGGGAGTAAAAACAAATGATATGCAGCTTTGGCCCTCGATAACTTCCTATCGCATTGGCAAGACATGGGCTTGCGCACTTTGAACTCCAAGTTCCTCTCTCCCGATGCATCCGCAGAGCAGGGGCAGGTGGCTGCCCGTCGCCTCTCCTCTGGTCTGGAATACTGAACGCCCTCCCAGGCCTGAGGATCCAGGGCCCTCAGGAACCACCTGCAACTCCCCTGCCGGCTCTGACTCATCCCAAACAAACTGAACTAGTCATCGTTCCCAATACTCTGTGTACCTCTTCTCTGGGGCCTGATCTAGAATACAAACATGCTAGAAGAGCAGGCTAAGCCTGCAGCCTCTGAGCAGGCTTCCTGGTGGCAGGGATGTCGGAGCCCAGAGGGGAAGGTGGGGAAGAGAGTGACAGCGGGGGAAGGTGGGGTGCAGGCTGTGCAAAAGCTCTGCAGAGGGAAAAAGAACGAAAGTTGTCTGAGGAGGACTTCAAAGGCCAGCGCTGGCTCGGATTCAGGGGCCCACCGGAGGCCAGGACAAGGAGGGTTTGGGAAGTGGGGATACAGCTTTGTGGCACCATCAGGCATGTATTTCAGAGAATCCCTCAGGAGCGTGGGAGTTTCCTGGAGGGGGCAAGGATGCCCACATTCGGCTGCAAGGAGGGAAGTACAGTGGTGCAGGTGAGAAGTGATAGGAACTGGGCCTAGGGCAGGAGACACAGGACATGACAGGGCCAGGCTGTACAGGAGGTGGAGCAAGTGCAGGGGAGAAGGAGAGGCTGCTGGTTCTGCAGTGCAACACGGATGGGTGCTTCCCTCCGAGACAGACTAGGGCCAGAGAGAGTGAGCTGGGTTTGGGACAGGCTGACTTTGAGTTGTCTTTGAGACATCAAAGTGGAAGGTTTGAACGTGCAGGTGAAAGAATAAAACACTGTCTTTTAAAGTGTATTTACAAATTCAAACTTTTTTTTTCTTTGAGAAAGAGTCTTGCTCTTGTCACCCAGGCTGGAGCGCAATGGCATGACCTCGGCTCACTGCAACCGCCACCTGCCGGGTTCAAGCAATTATTCTGCCTCAGCCTCCCGAGTAGCTGGGATTACAGGCACTTGCTGCCATGCCCAGCTAATTTTTGTACTTTTAGTAGAGACGGGGTTTCGCCATGTTGGCCGGGCTGGTCTTGATCTCCTGACCTCAGGTAATCCACCCACCTTGGCCTCCCAAAGTGCTGGGATTATAGGTGTGAGCCACAGCACCCAGCCAAATTCAGACTTTTTACCAATTCCTAGTAGCCATGCCACTAAAACCAGCTGGGTGGTGCTGAAAATGTGAACAGCCAGCTTGTCACTGTCATTTGATCACCCACGTGGGCAAATCCGCTGGGCCCTGGGCAGCTGCCTGGCCCCGCCCTCAGCCAGTTCATCAACCCCTGAGACCAATGTGGTCACTTACTGTCTATGTGCTCTCGTCAGGAACTTTCTGTTTGTTTGCACTTTGAATTGCTCCAGCATACAAAACTGTCAGATAAAATTCCATCTGTAGTTAATGGAAAGATGTGCTTCAACATTGCATCACTGCTGGAAGGAAACCCGAGCTTTGATTAAACTCTGGGGGCAAAGTCCCATCCTACAAAACAGAGTGCCTTCTCTGGTCCTTGCAGTCACGTTGCAACTTCTGAGCTTTAAAGCACTGAAACGAGGCATCAAACCGAAGCCTCCTACGGCCCTGGAAGGAGCCACCGAAGCTCCCTCGGAACATCTTTTTCCTTCCATTTCCATCACCAATCTGGCTGAGATCTGTAGGGAAGGAAAGGGCTGAACCCAAGTCATCACGCTAAAATGTAAGGTCTGGAAGACACAGGCAGCAACGACAAACTATAAGCCAGCTTGGAACATAATCAGAACAAGTAACTTTTAAAAAATCTGTGAGCCCTTTCAGTGATTGGTCGATGCTTCTGTAATATCCACCCTTCTCCAGACTTTTGGCAAAAGAACAAGTTAAAAACAAATGCTTTCAGTTTGCTTAAATGACAGCCCTTGGAAAAACCCAGCAAGCGATAACTGCCCACTGAGAACACTCAGGCTGTTCCTCCAAGGATAGGGCTGAGTAACAAAGCAATTTGAGCAAAATGGCCCTTTTCAAAGATGCTTAAAAAACAAAATCAAGTAAAGGTAATTAAGAATGCAAGGAAAATGAGTGTACAATTTTGGTATAGGATCAGTGCAAAGAAGGTACCTAGTTAGTATCTTCTACTACCTAGAGTCTTCTAGTACCTAGT
>CM052653.1:140644953-140715196 GCA_028533165.1 Leontopithecus rosalia
TTCTAGTACCTAGTAAGTATCTTTCTAGTACCTAGTGTCTTCTAGTACCTAGTATCTTCTAGTACCTAGTAAGTATCTTTCTAGTACCTAGTATCTTTCTAGTACATAGTGTCTTCTAGTACCTAGTAAGTATCTCCTAGTACCTAGTGTCTTCTAGTACCTAGTATCTTTCTAGTACCTAGTGTCTTCTAGTACCTAGTATCTTTTTAGTACCTAGTGTCTTCTAGTACCTAGTATCTTTCTAGTACCTAGTATCTTCTAGTACCTAGTGTCTTCTAGTACCTAGTAAGTATCTTTCTAGTACATAGTGTCTTCTAGTACCTAGTAAGTATCTTCTAGTACCTAGTGTCTTCTGGTACCTAGTATCTTCTAGTACCTAGTGTCTTGTAGTACCTAGTAAGTATCTTCCTGGTAAGCACACACGTGCTTGACACAGAAAGTCCTGCTGTTGACTCCCGACTTGAGTTTTGTTTTGCTTTAACAAATGTATATTCTATCAGCATTGATGTGACATGGGGTGGATTGGAAATTCCATCACTTATCAAAGCACTTTTATGCAACAGGGACTGGAGCTAATTAACATAGAATACCATCTGCATTTGATTGAACTTTATCCAGATAAGCCCATGACATTCATTTCCAGTTTGGTCATTTGAACACAATGGCGGCCTCACATTCCGAAGTCTCTGAATAATATTAAATCATCTTTTCCTTTGTTAATAATATTAATCACACAACTCTCCAGATGTCAAGGTATCACAAAAATGCTTTGTCAATGTAGGGAAATGTTCCGATGCACTGCAATGAAAGATAACACTAAATACTTACATAAAACAGCTAATTTCACCAAATATTGGTTGTAATGACTGGGCAGAGTAAATATTAGTCAGACTGACAGCTAATTGATTTGGTTTGCATTAAAGCTAGATGAATTCAAACAGAGGTATTTCAGTTGTGATTCTGAATTCATAATTGGTTCAGATGTCTGTGTGCTTTCCCTGGGGCTAACAATTTAATTAGAACTGGGAGAAACAATCAGCCAATCCTGAAGGTTCCAGGAAGGCCTGGGATGCCCAGGCTGTTTACCCTTCTTCCTTTCTTCTTTACTGGCAGGATGCATTGATAGTAGCTTTGCCAGAAGCTTATTAAGAAGCTCTGTGAAAAGGAGATTTTTATTTGAAAAAATGTAACTGCTATGGGGTAGCCTTTGCCTAGGAAGTCTCTATCCTTCCTTCTGCTGGTGTCAAGGGGCAACTAATGCCTGGGAATGCTTCAGACCCAAACTGAATATAGGACTCTGGACACACCTAAAATGTGTCAGTCAAGCAGCTCAGGTGCTGCTCAGGGTTCGGGGGCCTTCAAGCCCCCACAGAGTCTGTCTCTGCTGCCACGGCGTGCCTTGCTCGCCATGGGTCTCCCACTTTGGGTCCGCTTTGCAGGGGACTCAGCAGCACAGAGACCTGCTGGGCAGCTCCGCAACCCTCGGGCGCAGGGTCTGGCACTCGGCAGGTGCACCATCAATGTTTTTGGAAGGAAGGGATGAGCGGTCGACCTGAGCACCTTTAAAAGCTTTAAAACGCAGTCACCAAAAACAGAGGATGTAGTCAAAACACAGATTAAGGCTCCTATTTTGACTCTGCCTTAGTTCTAACAATTAAGAATCTGCTTTATTTATTCTGGGAAGGCCCCACGGAAAGAAGACCAAGAAATCCCCGGTACCCGTCTCTTCTCAGAGCGTGCTAAGAGGGCTTCCTGCATGCAAACAGCTTGCTTTCATTGTCACTAGCCGCGTGTTAGCAATTCAACAACTCAAAGGACTTCGGTTGAAGAGCGAGGATGTTTCTTCACAAGGCGGACCGATCACTTACTTAAAGTGGAAGTGTGGAGGGCTGCTGCATCGACCTCTTTCCTCGCTTAGAATTTTCTCCAGCATGATAGATGACGGTCTCTCGCCCTCACAGAACACACGCCTTCTCCTCCAGGACCAGCCTGTGCCTGCTGTACAGAGGCCCCTGCTGCTCAGTTTTCTGCTGATCCACACTTCCACAAGTGCCCCACTCTTTGGGAATGAGCAACTACAATCTGGCTCTCTTCCTAGAGGATTAAATATACTGGCCCCTTCGAAAAACATTCTTCATGTTCCATGGTGTAAGCACAAGTAGACGTAATCTCAGCCCCACGCGATGGGGTGAGATGGTGCATGTCAAGTACCCAAATGCACAGTCATCCCTTACTACACACTTAATTCCTTCCCTTGCTATGCAGGAATAACGGAATGAGCACAGTGTTTTATATCCATCTCATTCGACTTATCCATACCTGTCTATCCATCTATTCATCCACCCATCATCCACCTATAAAACAAATCCAGAAATATATTCAAGACAAGTCTGCCTTTTCACAGCCCAGGTCCATGAGTGAGCTCCATGGGAACCACTTCCTCATGTGCTTCAAATCAAAACCCCCACCAAGCCGATGCCCCAGAGAAGGATAAGTCAAGTACAGAGCCAGGGATAACACGTCTCCCTAAACAATTCCTGGCCTGATTTTCATTGAAGTAGGTGGCTTGGGGCAACAGCAACAACCCATTTTTCCAATAAAAACTTTACTCTAAATATTTCCTGGAAATGCTGAAATAGTTTTGTGCCTGAGCTAGGGAGCCCAAACAAACATCTAGCACATACGTTAACTTTTAAGAGAAGATGACTTCTGTGACCTAAAACTATGACCTCCGTTCCTTGTTGGGGCTGCTACCGTTTCTCATGTGAATTTCATTTCCTTCTCAACACTCATCGCCCTGTGACATATGACCGATTTTTCTATTTCCTGCTTCGTTTTCTGTCAGCCCCACCGCCAGCTCCACTGGTCCTGCTGTGGACACAGCCAGCCATGTGGCAGGTATCCCCAAAATACCTGCCGAATGAACGAGCTCATTCCGAGGAACTCACTTGGCCACTTAAATTTTTAATCTTGACAAGTATCTGTTGATTGATATTTGCCAAATATTAATTTCAAATCTATGCAGAAAGGATTATAATCAACCACCCAATAAGTATGGATTATATTAAAATGTTAGCCTCTTTTCAAATTACATTTGTTCTAATACCGAAGATCCATGAATCTTTAAGGAAAAAAGTCATACTTACTGCCTCGGTTTTCAAATTCATAGTAACCATCAATATACATGTTATAACAACCACAAAATTATCCATCTGCCTGATCTCTAATTTCATTATTAAAATGCTGGCTTGACTTGCCCACCTTTTGTTTTATGGGTTAGCTTCATATGTATAACTCCTGGAATTATTGTATTTTGGTGATTATTGATTTTAAAAGGCTGAGAGAACTTCACTTACATGATTTAGTTCAGACGTCTGATACGTAGCTATGAGTCTTGTATCGAAAGTGAATATGGAAAACTCATGTCTATCCAGCATCACATTAAAACACAGACTCCACCAGTTTTAGGACCACAGACCCAAACCCTCCATCCCTTACGAAAGTATCCTGACCCTCTGTACCTGGGGGTCCATTCTGAGGAAGGTGTGAGGGCCTCTGCTACTCAAGGTCGATCTTTTAAACGTTTTGCTGTGATAAAAATGGTAGTAATCTTCCAGGTTTCCAATCTGCAAGACAAGAAGCAGAATACCATCAATTAATAGTCCCAGAAACAGCTTTGAAAATCTTCCACCCCACAAGAATCTCCCCCTTGTCTGAGGGGCTCATTCTCCCAGAGGAAACATGCTCCCCTGCGCTTCTCATATCTCTGGCATGTATCCACTGTTTATAAACATGAAGGTGGATTTAGACACTCATTTTTAGATAAACAACACTAAGTAATATTTCACGTGGAGCACATACTCCACCACATCTCATGGTAAATCAACATCATTTAAAGTTTGTACTATCATGGCCAAGTTCTTTAGACAAAAATGAATGTTCATTTAGGGTCAAGCATCCCTGAAGTAGCTAAGTTGGTGTCAAGTTAGGTCTACACCGAAACATTCATTTATAAACAAACTCCATCCTCTCTACCCCATGGGTAAACTGAAATATCGAAGAATGAACACTTGCTCTCAAGTGCAACGGGACAGCCAAAGGAAACACGTGGATCCATCTGCTTGGGGATTGTGAAAGGGTCAGATGAGAACATTTAAACCCCCAAGGTGTCCCAGTTTTCTGCCAGGGGCAGTTTGTCAGGACAGATTTCAGCTTGAGGACTGAATGGAACCAGCACAGCAGCAGCCTTGTGACCCAGCCTCTGACCTTCAAGAAGGGCTGGCCCTCAATGAAGCACCAACTTGCCCGTCTGACCCAGCTGGAGCAGGGGGACGTTGTTCTCAGAAGCCTGCTTCTTGGCTGTAGAGAAGTGCTAGTTGATCACCATCCTCCAAAAGGGCTTTTAAAATAAAGATGGGGCCGGGCGCGGTGGCTCACGCCTGTAATCCCAGCACTTTGGGAGGCTGAGGCGGGTGGATCACAAGGTCAAGAGATCGAGACCATCCTGGTCAACATGGTAAAACCCCATCTCTACTAAAAATACAAACATTAGCTGGGCATGGTGGCGTGCGCCTGTAATCCCAGCTACTCAGGAGGCTGAGGCAGGAGAATTGCCTGAACCCAGGAGGCAGAGGTTGCGGTGAGCCGAGATCGTACCATTGTACTCCAGCCTGGGTAACGAGTGAAACTCTGTCTCAAAATAAATAAATAAATAAATAAATAAATAAAAATAAAAAATAAAGATGGGCTGAATATCATATAGACACTCAGGCTGATCTTCTCAGGCTAAATCATCCTGGTTTCTTTTCCAGCTTGATTAAAGGGTAAATTTAAGACTAGTGGTCCTCTACAGCAGTTCTATATGATGATTACAAAAGTGAGTTTGGAGTCAGATAAATCTGGTCCAAACTCTCCCTACCCCTCCACCAAGATCAGCCATGTGACCTTGAGCAAGAATATTTAACACATGGGAATCTCAATTTCTTATGTGTAAAATGGGGATAAAGCTACTTACCGCTAAAAGTGAAGTAGGACTAAAATTTACCCAACTCACAAATCCTCGGCTGTCCCCACCTTAATCACAGCCATTTAGTCTGCTATGGTCTGACCTCAATAGAGTTGACTGGCCCAGGTGGAGACCTGGAGGGACCTGGATGCTGTGAATGGCCATTTTCAAATCTTTGCACAAGAAGACAAGGAAGGAGTCTGAGAGAGAGCCTCCCAGCCCCTTTACCACCCTGCAGTTTTCCTTTCCGGCAGTCCTGGCAGCCTGGCTGCCTTTAGTTCTTGGGTTTAGGAGACATCACTTTGTCCTTGAAATATGGAGCTGCCTTTTCTCTTTAGCTTGCTCCGGTGTGTTCCTGTTGCTTACAACCACAGAGCATCAAATACTAAGACAGTCATGAGGAATAAACAGGAATCACCCACATAGGGCCTAGTTTCATGCCTAGAACCTAGTGGTCACTCAAGAAACGGTGGTGGTCCTGGGAGCTGGGATTCTCTCTCTGGCACCTCCATTCCCCTCTGTGGGTCTGGGATGCTTCAGATTTTGGCCAAATCCAGGTCAGCAACTACTTTGATCCCTTCCTGCTGGCTGGCCAGGGCTTACCCTCTCTGTTTCCATATGAGACGAATAACCACCACCCTGAAAGGGTTGCTCCAAGACTTGAATGAGATATTCGTGTGTGGAAGAGCCAGCAGAGACCCAGCAGGTAGGTAGTAAGTGCTCAATACAGTTTTCTGCAATTCTGATTCTCAGTTTATTTTCTACCTCAAGATATTTTTCTGCCATCACAAACCTCATTATTTCTGCCCTATTTTGCTCACAAGCACTTTTATTTTTCTTCCTACAGATAAGTCACCTTGCTCACTTCTTCAACGAAGTTAATTGCCACACATGTGTCAAAAGGTTCCTCCTCACCCACACTAGAGCTGTTACTCAGCAAAGAGGCAATCATGGAGTCTCAACTTGCAGCAGTGTTCCATCAACATGTTTGCTTATCAGCTGCCACCATCCCTGGGAGATGTTACGTAACTTTTGGTCTTTTAACCCTGGTCATTCAAGTCAATTCCCAGTCAAGGACGTGGAGAAACTAAGAGTTGAATAAAACTTGCTGGCAAAGAAACAGACTAATTGCGCAACTGCTGACCCTTCACAGGCCCACGTCAGGGTGGCCCTGGAAGCCATTCGGGGCAGCACCGGGCCTTTGAACAGCTGAGCCAGGCTTGGGGCAGCCACCTTTCCCCTTGAAGGCCAGTCCCCAAGCCATCTGGTCCCCTACCCCTGGGCCACCATGACCGTCCTTTGCAAAGGCCCCAGGGTCTGGGCTGACGTGAACTGTTCTCCATGAGCGATCCAGGAAAGGCTCAGTCCCCAGAATGCTGACCAGGCCAACCTCTGAAGGCAGCGGGGGCCAGAACGCCATCTGTTTGGACACTTACGTCCTGCCTAGCATGAGGGTTGAGGGGCTGGGGAGGGCCACTCCCACTGCAGGAGAGAAGGGGACACCGGCCAGTGCTGCCCTTGCAAAGCCAGCTGCAGAAGAAGCTGGAATCACACATTTTTCCTTTGTGACCGGCTTATGTCATTCAGCATAATGTCTTCAAGTTTCATCAGCGTTGGAGCATGTGTCAGAATTTCCTTCCTTTTCAAGGCTGACTAATCTCCCATTATCTGCATACCTCACATTTTGTTTATTCATTCATCTGTTGACGGACACTCGGATTACTCCCACTCCCTGGCTATTGGGAATAATGCTGCTGTGTACAAATATTTGCTCGTGTCCCTGCTTTCATTCTTTTGGGTACATACCCACCTACTGTTTTTCAATAAATTTCCTTGGAACACAGCCACGTCCCCCCTTCCCTGCTGCCCATGGCTGCCTTCCTACTACAGTGGCAGAGAGGACTGGTTGCCACAGAGACCCCAGAGCCCACAAGTGTAAAATATTTCATATGTGAACTTTGAACTAGAAAAAGGTTGCCGGCCTGTGATGTACAGCGTTTGCTGCTGAGGGTTATCTGGGAGTTCACCAAAGTCTCTGATGTTAAGCACGGGTTCTCTAAGGCGGGCAGTGGCGGTCCACACACTGAGCAACTCTGCTGATAAACACAGGTGCGCAACAAGCATCTCGCTGAGTCACTGAGCTGTGCTTTTCCCACAAACCTCCTTGTCAGATGCTCCAAGAGGCCTTGTCCCTCTGTCTGACTCATGCGGTCCTGCCCTCTGCCCTCCCCCTGCGACATCAGGCATCAGGTCGGGAGTGTGAGGTTTTCATCATGGGTGAAACCAGTGAGAGAATTAAGGGTGATACAGCAGGAGGCAGGGCAGCTGCCCAGACACACAGGCCCAGTGAAAGTCACATCGGCCCCGATGATGCTGCATATATGATGCAGCCATTGCCGTCTGTCCTCCTCCCCACGTACCTAAGCCCTTCTGGGGTTCTCACCTGACCCACCACAGCAGGGGCCACCCCGGGTGCAAGGAGGCTGCCCCTCCTCAATAAGAGAGGCTGTTCCTTCACATCTCTGGGTGCCTTCATGGGGAAGCTGAACAGGACGCCAGGCTGTGAGACCCCCAGGCTCGCACAGGGTCACCTGGGGGGATGTGGCCACTGGTCTGGTTCAACTTGAGGGACACCTGGCTGCCCTCTGGCCCTGACTCACAGATTGGGGTGTGAGAAGGACCCACGGAGATGTCCCCATTTCACAGATGGGTAGATTGCGGCCCAGGGAGGTTAAGATTATATCACATTGTGGGGCTCCCAGTTCCTAAACCAGCAGTCTCCCCATTCTGCCCACAGATAAGCAGGTGACCACATTTGATACCAAATGACATACAGATAAACAAGTCAAGTTTAAGATGATTGTCACACTTTTAGGACCTCTTCAGGGTCAAAGGGACAGCAGCTGGACTCAGGAAGGGGGCGGCCTAAAGGCAACACTCCAGGGGCTCTTCCAGAGAAAGTGAGGTTCCTTTTTTATCTGGCATTTGCCCTGATGGCAGGTGTTCTTCCCTGCTCAGCAGCCTGGACATCCTGGGTGGCTGCTGCTTGGCTGTGGCCTTGGACAGTGTCCACAGCAGGTGCTGGCTCTGCTCCTGTGCTCACAGCTCACTGACTGTGCGCCACTCCTCCAGCCAGCCTTGGACAGATGGCCTGCCTTTATATAACATCAGGAGTGGTGCTTCCACAGATTGCCACTATTGGAGGGCCCTGGCAGCCTCCTCCTCCTCCCTCGATTACAGAAGAGAGGCACTGCCTCCACCATCCCAGGCTGCCTCCCAGTCCTGCTCAGTCCCGTGTGCTGCCCCGACCTCCATCTGCTCTTCATCAATGAATCTGACTGCCCGTCTGTAAGGCATTGTTTTTTGACTGTCATAACATGAAATTTAAATATGTTCTTGTTCTCTTTCATGCCCATGATATTTTCACAATGTACTAATTAGAGTCCGTCTCATGCACCATTCAAGAAAATAAACAAACCTTTCCCCTCCTGCTTCCCCTCCCCCTCTCAAAAAAAAAAGAAAGAAAGAAAAAGAAAATAAACAATTTTCGGAATACAGAATGCTCCTGTCTCTTTACTCAACATTGATAGGCGATTTTATGCATTACTTGTTAAAAGCGGTAACATCACTGAAACACCATTAAAAACCTTGCCAAATGTTCTTGACCAGAACACTGGAGGAAATGAGATCAAAAAACACACAGTGAAAAGAGTTTAATGCAGTGTAATTCTCTTTAACAAGATGCTCTGACATTTAAAAAATCTAGGTAATATGTGCACGTGATAAAAACTATGGAAGGTACAAAAGGGTATGGAGTTAGCAGGAACAGCAATGCCCACTCCTCCATTCCCCAGCCGGGCTTCCTCGCTATTACTGAGTGCTCCCAGCTCATCACAACAGCAGCTGACACTTGCTGGGCACACGCCCCGTTCCAGGCAGCAAGCTCGGAGTTCAGATGAATTAAGAAGTTTGATTCCCATCACAACTGTAGAGGGTAGATGTTATGACCCTCCTCATCCTGCAGATGGGGAAACTGAGGCACAGAGCAGTGAAATTATTCAAGGTTCATTTAGTCAACAGCAGTCAGGATTCTTCACTGTGGAACCCTCCGCCTCTCGGCACGATTAAGACTGGTAATTACCACGCGGGATTCCAGGGACCTTGGTCCTCGTTCTTAGCAGCAGGTTCTTTCCCAGAGAGTGAGTAACCTCAACACGTGTACTTTCCTTCACTTCAATAAGGAAATCATGGGAGATCTGTATTATGTTTCATGTACATATTATCCCATTATGTCATATACGAACGTGTGTGGATGTATAGGACGTGTGAGTGTTGTACATATACGTGAACACATGTATTCAGGTATGTGTGCATGTGTGTGTGTGTGTGTGTATGTAAGTGTTTATATACAGATGCATACATATGTATACAGTCACGCCTTGGCATCCGTTGGGGACGGGTTCCAGGCTACCCTGCAGATACCAAAATCCACAGATGCTCAAATCCCTGATATAAAAACGGTATCATATTTGCATACAACCTACACACATCCTCCACTAGTTTAAATCATCACTGGATTACTTACAATACCTAATACAATGCAAATGCTATGGAAATAGTTGTTATACTATATTGTTGAGGGGAAAATGACAAGAAAATGTTTATACGTGCACCATACCTTCTTTTTCATGCTTTTGATCTGAGGTTGGTTGAATGTATAGATGTGGAACCCGTGGATAAAGACACCACCTGCATAGGTATTCAGGTTGTGTGTGCGCGCGCGTGTGCATTTGTGTATATGTGTATATACATATCCAGGTGTGGGTGTTTATATAAGGCTCCTAAACAAACGGCTCTGAAACATACCAGGCAAGTCCTTGGTTTTCCCACAGTTCTCACATCCAAGTGAGCCTCCTGGGGCCACTGCCAGGCTGCCCTAACTCAGAGCCCCCAGGTCTCTGGCTCTCCACTTGGTACACGTCAGATTCACCTGAGCAGCTTGAGCAACCCCACATGGGCTGGAGCTTGGCCCCAGTTGGAAGTTCTGGTTCCAGAGGTCTGAACCGCCACTGGGCAGGTGGGTTCTAAACCCCTCCCCGGGAGAAGCTGAGTTGTATCCAGGAACTGTGTCAAATACCAAGAGCACAGGCCCAAAAGGCTGTTTCTCCATTTCCTGCCGGTCCATCCCAGGTCCCTCCAGCATCTCAGCTCAGCATCATCTCCTCTGGGGAGCCCCTCCCATCCAAGCGGGTCCCAAGCACACTGTCCCGTAACGGCTGTCCTCCAGGGTCTGGGCTGGATCCGTACCGTCTTTGTCTAAGTCAGCACACAACTTCCACCATACTAGAGCAGCATCAACACCACCACGCACCCTCACCACCCTGCACCCCAAACCTTTCCTCCTGAAGCGCTCCTTGTCTTGATAAAAGCCACCATCAAACCTTCCCAAACGCCACTCTTACATGGTTCCCAGGCCCAGTCCCCACCCATCGCCCCCGGCCCTAGTGCAGGCAGCCCCATCCTTCTGCCCAGACCCAGGCAGGCCTCTTAGTCTCTCCCCACAGCTGCACTAACATTCCCACCCCGACTCCTCCTTGTCTCAGAGGGTACATGCCCCTCTACAGCCACAGGCCTGGCCCCTGCCTGATCTGCCCTCTGTTGTGCAATGTAAAGGGCCCTGCCCTCACTCCCCATTCATATCCCTGTGCTTGCTCAAGTCCCCTCACACCCACAAGACTAACTCCTACTCTGCTTTTAACCATCACTTCGGCTGTTGCTGCCTCCAGGAAGCCCTCCCAGACCTCCCAGGCCTGTCTGCCCAGACACAGCTATCACACCCTTCCTCCTCCCTCCCTCCATCATAAACTCTCAAGGGCAGGCGCTACGTTGCCTGTCAATCCTCAGGGCCTGGCTGTGTCTGGAACACAGAAAAAGCTCGAAATCTGCCTGGTGAAATGAACAGACTGAAATGAACAAACGAAATGACACCGGGAAGATACCCAGGTCTCCCCTAACCCACCTGTGTCCAGCTGTCCAGTGAGGCCCTGCGTCCAGAGGTGGGGTGAGCACGGCCCCAGTGCCTCCTGGCTCAGGCACTGCTGTCCTGCCTTTGAGCTCTCGCTCAGTCCCTGTCCCAGGACAGTCCTGAGGCTGAGAGGAGGCTATGGAGCCAGACAGACCACTCGCTGGCTATATGGTCTAGGCAAGACCCCCACCAGCCTCTCTGGCCTGAGGACTTGAGGCAGGCAAATCCTAGCCAGTCGCTCACTTCACCTGGCCAGTGTCCTTCATTCATAGCACGCAACAACCGTGAGAAGAGCCCTCGGGCACAGGTGTGGACGAGCAGAAGCCGCTTTCAGGGCCACACAAGGGCGGGGTAGGAACCAGCTCGAGGGGAGAGGCCTGGCGTGGGGTTTACGGGAAGGACCTTCCCCTATGTGTTTTCTTTAAATGGGAGTGTAGCCGGCTTCAGACAAGATCTCAGTGGGTGCTGCCAGCTGGGGTCCACTCTGCCAGAAGACTGTGTTTGTTGAAGATCCTGAGGAATGGAGGAGAGCTCAGTCTACTTTATCATGTTTCATTTGCAGCAAGTCACTGAGAAGCATGCCGAATCTACCCCAAATGACATCAGATAGTTCCAAAGGTCCACCGCCCACTCACCTCTCCGATGGACGTGACTGCAAACACAGGTGCAGTTCGTAGCCCTGGAGCAGGCTGCCTTGCTGGTGGGGGAGGGCTGGCTAAGTGCATACTTTGGTTAGTCTGCACAAACGCCACCCCACCTCCCCAGGCCAACCCAGCCAAACCCTGCAGCACGGGAACAGCTGATAAGCAGCCACAGAATGCCTCAATTCAAGGCCTCAGCGGTGAATGGGCTGTAGATGAGACTTTGCAAAAAAAAAAAAGAAACTGCACGTTATCACTCTCAAAGCCTGCCCTTCCCGTCCGCCCCGCAGCTGCGTGTGCCTGCTCTCGGGGCCGCTGTCTGTCCTCGGGGCTGGCATCTGCCGAGGGCCTTGGCTTTCTGGGAAGGGTCCATGTCTAAAAGTCATGGTCGTCTGAGTTCAGTTATATAATGTTATGGATCCCAGTTGGTTTGCTTAAGAAAAACACAACTAATTAGACCCTATAAAAACCTACACACCAAATTAATTCTGTATTGCTCTAGTGACTTCTGCCTGAAAAAGACGTTATAAATATAGATGACCACTGGACCTATATTTAGCCAGCACTGGGTTACCTGGTATTTATAATTAAGGAAGTCCAGAGAGAGAGAGAGAGTGGACGTTTTGTTGTTATTTCTTAAAGCACTTTTTAAGAACTGCTTCCCATTTCAGTCACATATACACATAGCAACATTCTGTTATTGCAGTAATTACAATCCTGACCCAAGTTAAGACGCACAATTTCCCAGTCTCCTAAAATTACTTCCTTCAACACATATCCACCCAAACGGTGCAATTAAGCTGTTCAACATCCTCAAAATGCCTGAGAAATCATTAATTTTTACTTAGCAGACTTCATTTTTCTCTTGCCTTAATTCGCCAAACTAAATGGTCTGGCTTCAGATGAGAACGTTTCATTTCTGTACGCGGCCTCCGCCTATATTTTTAATGTCCACAAAGAACTATCTGAAAAATGCTACAATTCTTACTTTGAAGCTCTCCATTTAAAATCCTTTCCGGGTTAAAGGTTTCTTTAGGGCTCTCTGGAATTAGCTGTTTTACCCGATTCCCAACTCCAACGCCTCTTGGGGATTCATTTTTATTCTGTTTTGATTTTTAATTGAAAAATAAACTGTAAAACTCTTCCATTCTAAAGTTAATCGTATGGGGCAGAACATGGGGTGTGGAGGGTGGGGAGATCTGGGGTGCCCTGGAACAAGGCACTGCTGGGACTCAGAAGGCGAGGAGGGCGCCCGCACTGGGGGACGTGGAACCGGAGCCCGTGGGAACAGGTTACTCTGGGTGTCAGCGTCCAGGCAGGTGATGAGGGCGCCCACTCAGGGGAAGTACGGACAGAGGACATGGTCCCCCCACAGGGGGATGGATGGAATATGTCACTACATTAGGGGCCTCTGCATTTGATGAGAGACCAGTGGAAGTTCCCTGGTGTCCATGGCTGCCCTGCGCAGTTCTGTAGAGACAGCCCTTGTTTATGTGAAGGACTAACTGGGGCACTGGGGCTTACCATGCCGGGATCACATGTTTCTCTCCACTGGGTCAGACCAGCTTTGCCCTGTGCATTTCATTTTTCTGTAGGCTTGTGATTGTTTCAAAAAATGTTAAAAGAAACTTTTCATTGCAATAAAACAAGGGAAACTTTCATCCCCTTTCCCAAATAAAGCTTAAAGAACGGATGGTCCAAACTGAAGACAGAGGCTGGTGTGCGTGAAGTTTATGGGTCTTCCTCTAACCCCAGACTGCAGTGACACACTGCTTCTCAGAGCTGCATGCACCGTTCCCTCCTCCCACCAAAGCAGGGCCCATGGGACCCAGGGATTCTTTTGTAAAAGAGACAGAAAGAAAATTAGGTATATTTCAAGGGCAGGTGACGTCTGGGGTAGGGAGGCTGCGTAAGGCCTGGCCCTGCCTTTCATGTGACTAGGGTCCACACCTCACCCCCAGGCAGAGCTTGTGCCCCTTCCTCTCCCAACTGCCCTCTGTGCAGCCGATGTGTTAGTGGGGACGGGTTTGAGCCACATCTCCCTGCTGCCCACTAACTTCCCTGTGCCATGTTTGGTCTCTCTAGTTGCATGAGATAGTCCTGATGCCCACAGATCCTAGCTTGGGACCCCATAGTAGGGAGGAGGTCCTGTGGAGACTCCAGGAAGTCAGAACTGCAAGATCTCCTGAGTGGGTCCGGAGAAGCCAGCATTCAGATCTGACATGCGCTTTCCCAAGTTTTTTTTTTTTTTTTAGATGGAGTCTTGCTCTGTCACCCTGACTGGAGTGCAGTGGCACAATCTTGGCTCACTGCAACCTCTTCCTCCCGGGTTCAAGAGATTCTCCTGTCTCAGCCACCTGAGTAGCTGGGATTACAGGCATGTGCCACCATGCCTGGCTAATTTTTGTATTTTTAGTAGAGACGGGGTTTCACCATGTTGGTCAGGCTGGTCTCGAACTCCTGACCTTGTGATCCACCCACCTAGGCCTCCCAAAGGACTGAGATCACAAGCGTGAGCCACCACGCCCAGCCTTTCCAAAGTTTTCAATAATGGAACTCATTTGTAAATGTTACCACCACTGTGTAGCCCACCTAAAACATGCCTGCAGGCCTCAGACAGCCTGTCGTGCTGGCAAGTGGGGACAGAGACATTTGGTTCAGACTTTCCCACCCTGGGAAGGCCCACTGTTTACTTTTTTCTTTCTGAGTATGTGAGAAGCAGGGGATGCCTCATCCTCAAGAAAGTCTCATCTGGAGAACTCGCCAGGGGAGAGAGGCTCTGGTTCAAATCCAGGTCTGCCCCCACACAGGGCAGCTCTGCTTGTGTCTATGACCTTGAGCTGTGTCTGTGACCTTGAACACCAATGGCTGTGCACAGCACCTCTGGGAAGGCTGCTTACATCATAGATCAGAGAACAAAGCTACACTGAGCACCCATGGCAGTCAGGGGTACCCATCCGGCTCCTGCCAGCCCCGTTCCTGGGCTCCCCAGAAAGATGGGTCAGTGCTGAGCTGCAGCTCATGGCTATTTGACCAAAGAAGGTCAAGTTGGAGGAGGCTGCAATGTTTTTAAAAAAGATTTTTGTCTTTATGAAAAATGTTGGAAATACACCATCACTTGAAAGCAGTTATCCCAAGGGAAATCAAACAGCATTTTAGGAAAATCTTCAAATTTTTCACTTAAAAACTATATACTGGCTGGGTGCGGTGGCTCACGCCTGTAATCCCAGCACTTTGGGAGGCCGAGGCGGGTGGATCACGAGGTCAAGAGATCGAGACCATCCTGGTCAACAAGGTAAAACCCAGTCTCTACTAAAAATACAAAAATTAGCTGGGCATGGTGGTGCGTGCCTGTAATCCCAGCTACTCAGGAGGCTGAGGCAGGAGGATTGCCTGAACCCAGGAGGCGGAGGTTATGGTGAGCCGAGATCGTGCCATTGCACTCCAGCCTGGGTAACAAGAGTGAAACTCCGCCTCAAAAAAAAAAAAAAAAAAGATACACCTCCAGTACCTGAAAGAAGTAAAAACAGGATTCTGAACAGATATTTGCATACACCTGTTCATAGCAGCATCTTCCACAAAAGCCAAGGGGTGGGAGCAACCCGGGTATCTGTGCCTGGCTGAGGGGATCAACAAAACCTGGTGCAGACACACAGTGGAATACGGTTCAGCCTGAAAGAGGGAGGAAACTCTGATGCGTGGTACAACACGGGTGAGCCTTGAGGACACTGTCCTCAGTGAAATGAGCCAGGCGCTAAGGATGAATACAGAATGATTCCCCCGTATGCGGTACCTGGAATGGTCAAATGGACAGAAAGTAGAACATGGTTGCCAGGGACTGTGGGGGAGGGAGGAGTGGGGAGTTGGTATGTAAAGGATACGGAGTTTCAGGCCAGGCGCAGTGGCTCACATCTGTAATTCCAGCACTTTGGGAGGCCAAGACAGGCAGATCACCTGAGGTCAGGAGTTCGAGACCAACCTGGCCAACATGCTGAAACCCCACCTCTACTAAAAATACAAAGATTAGCTGGGCATGGTGGTGCGCACCTGTAGTCCCAGCTACTCGGGAGGCTGAGGCAGGAGAATCGCTTGAACCTGGGAGGCGGAGGTTGCAGTGAGCCGAGATTGCACCACTACACTCCAGCCTGGCAACAGAGCCAGACGCCATCTCAAAAAATGATAATAAATAAATACAAGGGTACGGAGTTTCAGTCTGGGAAAATGAAAAAGCTCTGGAGATGGACAGTGGTGATGGTCACACGACAATGCGAACGGACTCGGTGCTCTGAAGTATATGGTTGCAAACAAATAAGATGATATATTTTCTGTTATGTGTATTGACCACAGCAAAAAAGAGAACTCTCCTCTGCATTCTGTCCCCACCTTTCCCACCTCTCGTGTGTCAGTCAGGATGCTGGGGCCATGGCTCCAGCGTGCCAGCAGCATCTGGAGGCCTGAGATGGAGAAGGCATCGCCAACCCCAAGGCATAGCCAAGCAAGGCAGCACTGCCCAGCTGTGATTATAACAGCTCTTAGCTCCTGGCAAGGCATCCCCTCCTCCACCCCTCTCTATTGTGTGGTTTCTCTTAAAGGGAACAAGGCCACAGGAAGGAGGTGGGAATTATCTAAGACGGCCACAGTCACGTGACCTGGACTGACAGTTGTGGATGGTGAGAGTGTCACAGCCACACACCAAGCGAGCTCAGCTTCCTTTTATCCTGGAGCCCATCCTAAGTGATGGCTTCGAAAGCCGGCTGACCAGGTGGCACAGTGACCAAGCTCCTATGGTGACCTCACAACAGCTCACCCTGCTGAGATCGGTGGCTCCCAGCTCCTGAAGATACAGAAAAGTTTCATCCAGCTGCATCAATGCCCAAACTCAATAACACCAATTAAAAACAGGCATAGAGAAACATGCACTGTCATTCCGCTTCTGTGACTCAACCCCACGCTGGTAATTAAAAATGAAGAAGCTACCGATGAGGGAGCTGTCATGATTTCACCAAAATACAACTGAGGGACACCCTTTCCCAGTTGCAAAGCGTATCTTGGCTTGTAAACTAAAAACAGACTTTGTGAATTTTCAGACAGCTCTTTAAAAACGGCATGTGGGACTTTTCCTGCAACCTGTATGTAAGCTAAGAGGTCAGGGAACCAGGTCCCAGCCCGTCTCTGCACCTTGCTGGCCCCAGTTTCTCCCCTATCAGGGAGGCACTATGTTGACTTTTCTCTCCATCCTGCTTACACTAGCGTCTGTGGTGTATGGAATATTTGCCAATAAATGATTTCAACGGAACTTTCATATTCAAAGTAAAACTTCAGCAGCACTAATTTACAGATGAGAAGTAACTGCTTGAAAGGAGGGTAGGAGAAGACAGATCGTCCTGTTCCAGGGATGGAAGGACGGATGATCCCCTCCATGGCTGATTCAGTAAGACCGCACATAACAGCATCTTATAAACAGGGACTTGGTGAAGACCCACCCACGGTGACGAGCCTCTGTACCTATCAATAGTAATGCCCACCCCGACTGCAGGGAAGCTCCAGTCATCCCTTCCTCTCCTGTCTGGAACTCATGTCTTGTTCTCTCCAGCCACTGCAGGTCCCTAGAGGCATCTGCTACTCCCTCATTCCTTCCCTCAACAAGTATCTGGGCAGCTGCTCAAGTCAGGTATTTTAGACATGAGGGACCCCAGGGCCCGAATCCAGGGGAGAGGCCAACAGGAGCGAGTATGACACAGCAAGATGAAGGAGACCCCTAGGACCTAGGAAGCCACTCTGCCCACCAGGCTCTCAGAAGGTATAACAAGGAACAGCAATCTGCCAGAGGCACCCCTAGATTAAAACAGGGACCTGCATGCTTAGAGGCTGGAGTCCCAGCAGTGGAGAGAACATCTTCTCTACTTGTCTTTCAAGGCAAGAGGGAGCCAGGGAGAGAAAGGGGGAACACACAAGGTGAGGGTCAAAGGAAGACAAGGAAGTAGCAATGAAGGGACCCCAGGCATCGCTTTGCATGACCAAGGACACTCCAGAGGAATTATCGAGATCTCAAGTCAGGCCGGGCACAGGGGCTCATGCCTGTAATCCCAGCACTTTGGGAGGTCAAGCTGGGCAGATCACCTGAGGTCAGGAGTTTGAGACCAGTCTGGCCAACATGGTGAAACCCGTCTCTACCAAAAATATAAAAAATTAGCCGGGTGTGGTGGTATACACCTATAATCCCAGCTACTCAGGACGCTGAGGCAGGAGAATCACTCGAACCCAGGAGGTGGAGGTTGCAATGAACCAAGATGGTGCCACTGCACTCCAGCCTGGGCTGGAGTTTTTTTAGACTCCATCTAAAAAAAAAAAAAATCAACTCAGCAGTAGAGATCTTGGGCCCTGGAACCAGGGGCTGCCCAGATCTGAATCCCAACTCCTCTGTTCTAGTAAAAGGGATCTCTGAGCAAGTTCCTACATTTTTCTTCGGCTTCCCTTTCCATGCATTGGGATTAGCAGCATTCCCCCTGCCAAAGGTTTCTGAGAGGATAAATGAGGCACGGCGCATACGAGATGCTTGGCCTGGCATCCAGGGAAGAGCCCCTGCCTCCCAGGGCTCAGAGTGCTCAGCTGACGTTTCTTCATAGTATTTCTTAAAGAAAGAAACAAGGGTGCAGCTCACTTTGTAGGGAAAATGTATTGCAATAAAGTTAGTTGCCATTTGCCCTTTAATTTCAATTCTTAAAAAATACAGTGTCCTTCTTTATCAGTGGTCCCTCTGGGGAAAATAATTCCACCTAGACAGAGCCACAGAAGGCCAGGGTGAACAACACAGGGTGTGTGGCAGGTGGGCGCCAGGGAGCTGTGCTGGGGGACAGTGCCACACACAGGCAGCCATGGCCACCCCCTCCAGGTCTGGCAATCCAGTTTCTTAAAACTAACTTATTTCTTATCCATTTACTTTTACAAACTCTCAAGAAATGAGCCTGCAGTATCTGTCCAATTCCAGACTGAAACACTTTTTAAGCCCAAAACTTCTGATTTTGTAAAATACATTCTGGCCTTAGGCCATCTCTGAGGCTCATATCCTATCTGATGTCTGCTCACCCCCTACTAGAGCTGACATCAGGTGCCTCCACTACCCTCACAGACGGCTGCCCATGGTGCATCCTCTCCAGAGGTGGAGCTGGGTCCAGCCATGTTTTAGGTGGCTTGCAACAAGGTGGTCACACACATCCATCCTGCTCTCTCTGAGGGCTCGGTGGTTGTTGTACTCCTGCCTGGCTCTCAGGCATGGCACTGTGAAGACCTATGTGGCTGCCATGTGTACCATCTCAGCGAATGACCAGCAAGTTCACCCAACTCCTTCTGGGTGGGTGGGCATAGGTCGTGGTGATAGGAATGTGAAACCCAACTCCAAGGCTGTGTGGTTGCTTTGCCCTAGTGGGTTTAAGTCTCTGCGGCAGACAGCACACATGTTGAAAGGGGTTTCTGCAAGGCTTTGAGCTGGGGCACAAACCCAAATGCCATAAAGACCCCAGCTGGGCAATGTGGCCCCGGATACACGCAGTCACTGGGCCACCATAGGACCCTGCTTCTTAGGAGGGCCCTTGGTACAGACTCCAGCAAGGCTCCTGACTGTTGTCTGCTCAACATTTACAGACCATTATCTGTCTCCTGGGACTGTGCCTCACCCTCCCTTTCACACGTGTCTCCCCTCCTATGGAAACAGACTCCAGTACCACAAGCACGTCTGACGGTCCCGAAGCCTCCATGTCCCAGCAGATCAGCTCCTCGCTCCTTTCAAAGACCCCCATTCTGCCCTGTTTCTCCCCAGTGGCAACCACAGACACAAACTCTTGTCAGTCATTCACGCTCTCAGCGACGTGTCTAATTACTCACAATGCCACCTCTCTAACCTCTTTCCTGAATCCAGACTAAATTTAGCAGTTTTGGGTACATCTCTGTCAGCTTCTACCTAATTCCTTCACATCCATCTCACTTGGAAAAAACAAACTGCCTTCCATTTCATGTAATGACCCCTACATCCCGCAAGCGTGCTAGATGGGCCAGGATTTTGCTACTGACAGCTCTAAGATTGTGGTTCGCGAGCCACGTGTTCAGAGAGAAGGGGTGTGCATGTGGCTTCTCTCAGCCAAGGGAGAAAGGCTTCCGGACAGAAGAGAAACCCTCTCCAGGACCCCTCTCCCCACCCACCCTCACTGCTAGCCCTTGGGAATCCCTATTATATACTTACATATATTTTAAAGTCCCAAAAAGGTGAGGAATTCCTCTGCCCCTCTGGTACTTCCTCACACACCCTTGGCTTAGCTGAAAGCCCCCACGTGCCTGCCCAGTGAATCGTGTGTGTGCTGGCTTCCTCCATCCTGTTGCCCAGCTCTAAGTGTGTCCAGGCTCTCCCTCTCACTTCCTAGAAACGTCCTGGGTTGCACAATAAATTCTGTGCCCACAGTAATCCTACCAGGAAAAGACGAATCCTGGCCCACCCGGCTCACACGGCTTGCTCCTCATCTCCTCTCCCTAAGTCCAGACCACCTGCTGCAACATCTCCCATCCCCGCCCACCACATTCCTCACTGCCTCGTCACGGCTCCCCCTCCTCCATCACCATTGCACCGCACCTCCCAGATAACTGGCCCTGTTACACCCTGGCTCCTGCCCCTTCCCCGCTATTCCAGCCACCGTGAACACAGCCCCAGCAGGGCCCCTCACCAACAGTCCTCCCTCACCCTGATGCCTGCCACCCATCGTGACCTTGGTGGTTCCTGGTCCTCAGTCCCTGCCACCAAGTCCTCCAACCCCCTCAGTCCCTTTGTGTAGCTGTTTCAACCACGTTCTCCTTGGAATCCTGGACAGCCCATGCCCCCACCTTCTGAAACATTTTAAGCCACAAAATTCTGATATTATAAAATGAATTCAGGCGTTAGATCATCTTAGATTCATAGGTCTGTAGAGACAAATTCACCTCGAGGGAAAGAGATGTGTGTTAGGTTCTGTGAAATTCCATCTGTTTGTCAACCCCTCTCCCAGGCCCCACACCTAACTGAGGGCCTCCTTGCCACGCGGTGGCATGGCCACCACTGCGTCCCTGTGAGCGACACACAGGTCCCTGTCCTGCCCAGGCAAACCCCCTACTGTGGCCTGGACCTACCCAACTCCACCCCTCCACGTCCTCCTCTCTGCGTGCTCTCTCTCATCTCCCCTCAGAAAATTATCCTGCCCCTCTTCTAAAGAGAGGCCTTTCCCAGGGCCTCTGGTCCTTGCCCCAGGCTTTTCTGCCCTCTGGCCCTCTTTCCAAAGGCCACACCATTCCCTGGCCTTCCTTCACCAGTATTATGCTGCCCCCTCTGCCCAGGCCCCCTGCCTACCTCCATCAAGCCAAATCCTCCTCACCCTCCAGGACTAGCCCAAACACCTGCCCCTCCTAAAGAAGTTCCCTGATTCCAAGGGCCATAAGGGACAGGGGGAGTAGAGGGTCACCTAGACAACAAGCCAGTAGCAGTGGGAAGGGTCTGAGCCACTCTGTCAAGAGGTGTGATCCAGCAGACTTAGAACTCCATGCCCAGCAACAGAGAAGAATCTTTCTCTCTAGAGACACAGAACGTTTTCAGAGACTGACCCCAGGACCAGGACTTCAAGCACACCCCGCAAATGTCAAAGAACTGGTTTCCAAGAAAGCATTTTCTCTGACTGTCATGGAATTAAGTTGGAGGTCAACGGCACAAAGAAAGATTAAAAATGCCACACGTTTGGAGATTCACAAACACATGTTCATATAACTCATGGTTAAAGAAACCATCACACTGGGATTAAACATAAATACTCAGAATGCAATGATAATGAAAATACTATTCAGGACAACTCATGAGCATTAGTGGACATCCCTGGAAGAGACGTGTGTAACCTGAGGTGTTCGCAGTAGGAGAAATGCTGAAAATTCACGGGATTAAGCATCAAACTAAAAAGTGAAAAGAGAAGAAACAAGATAATACAGTTAGGACCAGAATTCTATAAAATAGAAAACAAATTTATAATAGAATTTAAAAAGCCAAATGAAGTTCTTTAAAAATGTGGCAATACAGCCAAACCCATGGCGGCACCGATAAAGGAAAACAAAAGGAATAACATGATAAGTGACAAAGGGTGTGACCGCAGGTGAAGCAGAGGTTTAGAAACAGTAAGGAAACATACCAGTGCTGCCACACTAAGAATTTTGAAAACAGAGACCACATAGACAGATTCTGAGAAAACTAGAATTTATGAAACCTCTAACTAAAAAAGAAATACGGGACTTGTCAAAGTTTCCACTAAAGAAACTGAAACAGTGCTTAAACACCTATTTCTCTCACACAAAATAGGCCTCGACAGTTTTACAGGTAAGCTCTACCGAAATTTCAAGGTACAGAACATCTCGGTCTTGCACAAGCTCTTCCAGAGAATAGAAAAAGTAAAATTTTATGAGGCCAGAATGCTAATCCTAAAAACAGACAAGAACAGTATAAGGAAGGAAGCGAAACTCCTAACTAAAATATTAGAAAACCAAATTCAGCAATGAGGAAGAAATATAGTCTACAATGACCATGGTGAGTTTATTCAAGAAATGAAAGGGTATTTTAGCATTAGAAAGTCAGTAAGTATAATTTTTACAGTAGCAGAATAAAGAAGATACAGGAAAAGCATTAGATATAATAAAAAACCCATATGATTTAAAACTCTTAGCAAATTAAAAAACAAAGAAACTTTCTTAACCTGTGAAAAAGGCATCTACAAAAACAAACAGCAAATATCAATCTTAATGTGGAAACACTGAAAGCATTCCCTGCAAAATCAAGAACAAGGTAAGAATGCCTAAAATCAATGCTCTTATTCATCATTATACTGAAAGTTCTAGTCAACAACAGCAACAATAAATAATTAGGTAGCTTAAAGATTGATTAGGGAGAGACAAAACTACTATTATTCACAGATGACATGACTACATAGAAAGCTATATCAAATCTATGGTTTCCTATGGTTTACATAGAAAGCAACAACTTATCAGAAGAAATAAGGGATATTATTGAAAGGTGGCTGGATGTGAGACCAATCAAAAAAATCAACTGCATCTCTATATATTAGCAGCAACTGTTAGACACTTAAGGTACCTATACCTTTACCAAAGATGTATAAGTTGTGCATTTAGGAATTTATAAAACTTTACTAATATTTAAAGGAGATCTAAATAAAGAGATACCATGTTCATGGATAGGAAGATCCTGTATCATAAAGATATATCAGATAGATAGATGTATATAGTAAACAAAATTTCAGTCAAAATCCCAACAGTTTTTGTTTGCTTATTTTATAGAACTTGTCGAATTGGTTCAAAATTAATAGGAAAGAACAAAGGGCCAAGAATAGCCTAAAACTCCTGAAAAAGAATAAGACTTGCCCCAGCATATATCAACCCTTATTATGAAGATACAGTACTGGAATCTGTGAGGCACTGGGTCAGAGACAGGCAAATTTAACTCATGGAACAGAAAAGGGAGATAACTCTGAATGTAAATCGAGATGTTCTGGATGCAAATCCAGAATTGATTTATCGAGAGAGTATCAGTGCTGGAAGGAGGAACTAATCAACTGATGATGCTGGGACAATCTGGTTATTCATACAGGAAAAAAACAAAATCCCTACTTCACATCAAATGCAAAAACAAATTTGAGCTAGATTAAATACTAAAGTGTGAAAAGTAAAACTAAACTTTTAAAAGGACGCCTGAGAGTGGGTTGGATATCTTGTTTGTCCCTCTAAATCCACTTTCCAGTTTTCTCCACCTTGCTTCTGGCCCCAGGCACATGGCCACCTCAGTTTGACTCTTTTGCCCTCTGGCTGTGGGTTAGGTTTGGAAAAGGAAAACTGGGAGACGAGAGGCGGGTTGGGAGGAGGGTGAAGTTGGCCAGTGTTCTCCCCTGCCCCCTCCTACAGGGTAACTCCAGGCTGGCTGTGTTTCTCCTTGAATATCACTGCTCTACCAAGGAGGCTTGTCAATACAGCCTCTCCTAGGTGCCATCAACATTCCCTCCCCTCTTCCTCTGGGGCCAAGGGTTGAAACAATTCTGCTGCTAACAGTTCCTGGTGGTTCTCTGAACTCTGCCCATACCTTGGGAATCGGTCTACTAAGCTTCCTTAAACTGCTCTCCTGTGAGTGTGCCCTATCTTTCCTGCAGAGACCTCCACTGATAAAGTAATTGTTGCTGAAAGTGGTCTTAAAATAGATCCTCACAATGGGATTCTGGGATTAGCTTGTTCATCTATTCCGGGAGCACTGGGATAGGTGCCTTTTCGGGTGTGAGTGCGTGTGTCTGTGTGCATGAATAACTTTGGATTATATGCAAATCCACAGTATTCACGATTTTTTTTTTTTGAGATGGAGTCTCGCTGTTGTTACCCAGACTGGAGTGCAATGGCACAATCTCAGCTCACCGCAACCCCCGCCTCCTGGGTTCAAGCAATTCTCTTGCCTCAGCCTCCCAAGTAGCTAGGGCTACAGGCGTGCACCACCATGCCCAGCTAATTTTCTTATTTTGAGTAGAGATGGGGTTTCACCTTGTTGACCAGGATGGTCTCGATCTCTTGACCTCGTGATCCACCCACCTCGGCCTCCCAAAGTGCTGGGATTACAGGCGTGAGCCACCGCGCCCGGCAGCATTCACGATTATACATGATACTGGTGGTCCCATGGAACAAAGTGCGGGGAGTTGTGGTGTGGGGTGCCCACTGGGAGAACAGGGTGTGGTAACAATAGTGCCTACAAAAGTTGTGAGGTCAGGGAGATTCTTATGTCCCTAGAGAGCGTATATAAGGGGAGAGAGAAATTGAAATTTAGAAACATTCAACTAAGAACTTACATGGAGAACCAGAAGGCTCCCACCATAGTCCCAGGGTGTGATGTTTAAGATTCCTGAGTCAAGGGTCACTGAAGTGCTCAACACCTCCAGGTCTCTTAACAGTGTTAGGGAGATGGAGAAGTGTCCGCAGGGCAGGGAAGACACTGATTTTGGCAGCGAACTCTCACCTACCATCTGCAGAGACAATTCTCCCAACGCGCGGGAGGAAACGGCCCTCCTCTGCACAAAGCTTTCCCAGGCTGCTCCTCAGGCTGCCGCCTTGCAGGCTGCTGCCCCTTCTCCACAGACTCACCCATATCCAGCTCCGCCTGGGCCGGTAAAGCAAGCCAGATCCCGAGGCACAGGAGCTGCATGGGGAGGAGGTGTCCACGGTGGAGGGGCCGGAGCCTGGGAGGTGGGCTTCAAGGGCAGACAAAATGTATAGGTCACACGTGGCCACACGTGTGGACAAGGTGCTTCCCTCACAAGTTGGTCATTTACTGCGACCCCTGAACATCGAGGGGTGTGTATAGTCTACAAGATTTGCAAATCCAAGTCTAGAATTAACAAAAACCAATCGCTGATGAGGTCAATATGCTGGACCTCCTGGACATCCTGCAGAGCTGGGGTTCTCCAGCTCCAGGCGGTTTATTAAACCCAGATTGCTGGGCCCTCTCCCAGACTCTGTGAACGAGCAGGACATGGTGGAGCCCAGATTTCTAACAAGGTCTCAAATGTTGCTGCTGCTGGTCTGCTGGGAATGCAGGGAATGGGAGGCTGGAGGGATCTATTGTGTGATACCTGTTAAATCACCTGACCTATACTCCCTAGGGAGGCCTGGAGGCTGGTCACCTCACCCAGGGGTTAGAAAAATTCTGGGGGAGGGGCAGCAGCCTCCTAAAAGAACTCCACGGAGGCCGTCCTCTCTATCATGCAGGTGAACAAGGAATGCCCCCATGGCACCAGGTTCCCCACTCTCCACGAGAACTGCAGGGTTCCTGAATAGTAGAGGCCAGCGGTGGGCAAACCAGAGTGACCCCCTAGGCAAGGGGACCCCAGAGAGCTACTCAGTGTACTTGACTCACAGGACCTGGGGACAGGTTCCAAGATGAAAAAGAGGGGCAGCCTGAGCAGATGCTGCTTGACACACAGAAGCTGGGACCCACTGGGTCTGCTGGACAGAACCACAGCGGGGATTCACGACAATATCCAGCGTCCAGACCAATGACGGGGAGGCTGGGGCCCTTTAAGAGAGGGCCTTGCAAGAGGCAGTCAGCGTGTGTGAGAAGCCTGTTCCCACATGTTCCCCACTTGCCAGGCGGCTATGCACTGAGGACAGGGAGATACGCTGACCTCCCAGTGGCTACTAAACACAGGCCCTGACCCGCACTGAGTCTATAGCCCCAACGTGCCACTGAGACACACGTGTCCTGACCTGGGTGGAAACGGCATGTCTTGTGCTGCTCACAAAAACAGGAGCATCTGACGGGGCGTCCGGTGCGGCTCAGCCTCTCCTGAGGTCGTTCCCCAGCTCCAGAGCAGAGTGTGAAGACACCTCAGGAATGGCTGAGGCTCCAGTCTGGCTCTGAACTGGTGGGATGAGGGCTATGAGAAGCGGGCAGAGGGGCTACCTGTTGCCTTCTGAGACACCGATGACACTAGAGGAGGTCTTTCTGACCTCAGGGTAGGAAAGATTTCTTAAACAAGAACAGAGGAAGCACTAACCATGAATGAAGATATTGGTATCATAAGAGATGGGGCAGTGAGGGGGAGAAATTGGTAATGCTCTGGGGAACCTGAACTACACATGAGGCAGCATGGTATCATTTCAAGGCAGACCTCAATCAGCTACAAGTATGTACTGCATCTAATCTTTAAGGAAATCACTACAGAAATGTTAAAAGAAGTATAATTGGGGCCGGGCGTGGTGGCTCAAGCCTGTAGTCCCAGCACTTTGGGAGGCTGAGGCGGGTGGATCACGAGGTCAAAAGATCGAGACCATCCTGGTCAACATGGTGAAACCCCGTCTCTACTAAAAATATAAAAAATTAGCTGGGCATGGTGGCACGTGCCTGTAATCCCAGCTACTCAGGAGGCTGAGGCAGGAGAATTGCCTGAACCCAGGAGGCGGAGGTTGCGGTGAGCCGAGATGGCGCCATTGCACTCCAGCCTGGGTGAAAAGAGCGAAACTGCATCTCAAAAAAAAAAAAGAAGTATAATTGGGTTCATGCGGATCACGAGGTCGAAAGATCAAGACTATCTTGGCCAACACAGTGAAACCCTGTCTCTACTAAAAATACAAAAATGAGTTGGGTGTGGTCTTGTGTGTGTCTGTAATCCCAGCTACTCAGGAGGTGGAGGCAGGAGAATCCTTTGAACCCAGGAGGCGGAGGTTGCAGTAAGCGCCACTGCACTCCAGCCTGGTGACACAGAGAGACTCCTTCTCAAAAAACATAAAGTATAATTGATACATTAAGCAAGGAGATAAAGAGGAGGGCAGGGGTGCAAAGAACAAATGTTAACAAATAGAAGAGTTACAGACATGGTAGATATTAATCCAACAGCACCAACCATCACCTTAAATGTGAATGGTCTCAATATATCAATCAAAAGACAGAGAACATCCGAGTGGATTAAAGAAAAATCATGTCTGTGCTCCAAAGGACACCCTCAAGAAAGTGAAAAGACAACTCACAGATGGGAGAAAATGATGGCAAGTCACATGTCTGATAAAGGACTCAGATCCAGAGTTCACGGCAATAAAAGCCAAATAAAGCAACTAAACATGAGCCAAAAATGTGAGCAGGTATTTCATTCAAAAAGAGACACAGATGACCAATGAGCACACGAAAGTATGCTCAACATCGTGAGCCATGAGGGACATGCAAACCCCTGTATCCAGGAGATGGGTACAATGAAAAAAGACAGATTGTAACAAGTGTTGATGAGGACACGGTGAAATCGGAACCCTGGTGGGACTGTGAAAGGGTGGAGCCATAGCCTGGCAGTTTCTCAAACATGTCAACAAGGAGTTGCCATATGCCTCAGCAGCTCGCACCCAGATACACTCCCTAGAGGAAGAAAAATGAACGTCCACGAACGACTTGCACATGAATATTCACAGCAGCATTTTCGCGATAACCAAAAAAGTGGGAACAACCTAAATGTCCATCAATTGATGAATGGACAAACAAAATGTGCGTAATATTCATGACAGTAGAATATTATCTGGTGATAAAAATAATGACATATTAATACATGTTATAAAATGGATGAACCTTGAAAACATGCTAAATCAAAGAAGCCAGATACAAAAAGACACTATAGTACTGTAGGATTCCACTATATGAAATATCAAGAACAGGCAAATCTAGAGGGATAGAAAGTAGATGAGTGGTTGCTTAGGGTTAAGGGAGTGGGGCAGATGGAGAGTGACTGCTAACACGGGTATTTCTTTCCGGGGTGACGAAAATGTTACCAGATTGGTTGCAGTGACAGTTGTATAACTCTATGAATATACTAAAAACCACTGAATTGGATGCTCTAAATAGGTGAGCCTTAAGTGAATCATAACTTAATAGAACTGTTATTAAAAGAGAATAAATTCACTTTGGGAGGCCAAGGTGGGTGGATCACGAGGTCAACAGATTAAGACCATCCTGGTCAACATGGTGAAACCCCGTCTCTACTAAAAATACAAAAAATTAGCTGGGCATGGTGGCACGTGCCTGTAATCCCAGCTACTCAGGAGGCTGAGGCAGGAGAATTGCCTGAACCCAGGAGGTGGAGGTTGCGGTGAGCCATTGCACTCCAGCCTGGGTAACAAGAGCGAAACTCCGTCTCAATTAAAAAAAAAAAAAGACAGAATAAATTGCTATATATTATTATGTTAAAGTTAACTCTCCAGTTTAATCAGAAGATACCCATACAGGTAAAATTTAAAAAAATAATAACAAACTGGGAAACACTATTTTCCATCCCTGTAACTGACAAATGATTCATATGCAATGTATGTACACCCAGTAACCCCAAATCTAGGCACAAATCCCAAAGAAACTCTGGCATCTGTGTATTAGCGGTCTTGTACAAGGCTGTTCTTAGCAACAATTCTTAATAATTACAAACACGCCAGGAGAATGGGCAGATACACTGAGATTTGCTGGCCAAAACACTGTCCAGCAGTGAAAGTAAAAGAACCACAGCTAAGCTGGGGCTGTAGCTACACTGTGGCTAAACCTTAGCAACGTGATGATAAACTGGGGGAAAAAAGGGAGTCTCAGAAGACCTCCCACAGTACATCATTTCCACAGTGTTCAAAACTAAGCAACACGGTGTCTAAGCACATCCACCCCTGAGACACACAAGACATGTGGATGGTGGCCTCCTGTGGGAGCTGGAGGTGACTGGCAGGTGGTAAGGTGGAAGGAATGAGCGGGAATACTTACAACAGTCTAGTCATTGATGGGGTGGTGGCTTTACAGGTTCTATTGTTATACTTTGAATGACTAATACATATATTATAGGAAACACTTTGTATGTGTCAATAGATTTTAAATGTCAAACATGTTTTAAAGATAACAAAGGAGAAAAAAGTGTGATGTCAGCTCTGGCTCTGCCATTTCTAACTGGGATAGGTCATTTGAATTCTCTGTGCCTCAGTTTCCTTGTCTGTTATGTGGAGGCAGGGGAAGTACCTAGTCGGTGGGGCAGCAGTAAGCAGTAAATGAGATCCAGCCTTCAGAGCAGTGTCTTGCCAGATAGCAGTTTGTCATCTTTGTCATTGCCACCATCATCATCACCGTCATTATTTTCCCTTGTTGGAAGTGATGAACCCCCATTGCTGGGTCCTCCAGTATCATGCACACCCCTCCTCGACGCTGACCACATTCTAGTTGCACTGTGGTTACTGACACAGCCATCTCCCTTACTAGGACCCTGAGGTCCTAGTTGGCCTCGGTGCCCTCTGGGTTCCCCACTGTACCTGGATCACAGCCTGTTTCATCTGAATGTAAGAGGTAGATCCTCCCTTGGAGTAACTCAAGGCTTTCCTCCTCTCTCTTTCTGATCATTCTTAAGAAAGTGGGAAAACACCATAGCCAGTGTGATGTGCAGAAGACACCAGTGGTGGCCAATCCTGCCTCTACTTCCAACCCTTTCTCCTCTGCCTGCCTCTTCTATGGAGGGTGTAGAGTCTAAAACCTTGATTTCCCAGACTGCCCTGAAGCAGCATGGCTATGTGTCATAATTCCGTCCCACGAGATGTAGGCACAAGTCCTCGGGGAGGGTGATACTTCCTGAAAGAAAAGCAAAAGTCCCTCATCCTTCCGCCTTTTGCCTCTAGCCCTGTCTCCTGGGTGGCACCTGGACATGAGACATGTGTTAGCCACCATGGCACCATGAGGGGAAGACCATGAGAACAGAGCCCTTCCTGCTGGGAGAGGCAGAGAGGAGACACCACTAGACACAATGCCAGCCTTGGATGGCCCATCTCCATATTCACTGTGTGAAATCAGTGAGTCCTACTTTGTGCATCCAAATACACCTGCTTTTTGCATCTGAATACATTTCTAGCCACAATTTGATGATGCTCTGGAATTGGGCGACACCTAGCATATTATTCCTTAGCAGGATGTAAACTCTCTACTCCCAGCGGGAACTTTTAGACTACTGGTTAAATTAAATTACAGCAATCTGATCCTTGTAAATTTCAGCTCTCATGTCAGAAGGTGGGCCGTGACTCCAGGACTCCACAATACCCAGAATTCTATGGCTCCTCCAGAATCCAATAAGGTAACAACCCAGGCAAAATGGCGAGGGAAGAGACAGTAGTTGGTACTAATAACTGGGAGTGGCCACCCACCTCCTCAGTGCTGGGCCAGGGCTCACAGTACAGACTGCTGGTAGGTGTCCACACGGGAAGGCACAGCTCTCTCTAGGATCAGCACGGAGTGTGCCTGTCAGGCAAGGACACAGATCTCACATCTGTACTAACGATGACAGCTCGTCTCACAGAGGTTTAAGTTTAGGCTGCAATCCTCCCAATAGCTGGATATGGAATTCTATTTTGGCAATGATTGTTGCAATCATATTTTACAGATGAATGATTTGACATCCAAGAATGTCAGCGGCTCCCCAACTGTGGATCAATGTGTATTCAAAAGTGCTGGGATTTGTACCTAGCTCTTCCGATCTCAAAGTTCTCATTTTGTCACTAGCTCTTTTGGCAAGAACTACTAGATCAAAATATTGCTATAAAATGAGAAACACATGCGTTTTTTAGGCATTCTGGGGAAATTTGGTTATTACAGGGAGAGAAAAACACTCCCGCTTTTGCCCTCCTAAGGCTACCCTACTCTAGAGTAGGCTTACGACTCGAGCTCATTTAATTAAGACAGTTTTCTGTACAATCCATCCTGAGTGATGCCCAGAGCAAGAAAAGCTGGGGGAAAGGATAACAATCCCGCCTCTCCAGGCACATGTCTCTTGGGAATGAAGAAAGTGAACATTTGTAGTTAACAGGCAAATGCACACGTGTGGAAAGTTGCTACATGCCCTGTGTGACGGTGTGTGGGCGAGAAACCATTTCTTCCTAAGCTTCTATGCTGGCTCCAAGATGCCGACATGGTGAACTGCAAAGAGAGACCCTCCATCTGTCATCTTAAGTTTTATTTTCTTTTATCTTTAAAAGAGAATCCTTAGTTAATTAATTTCAAGCAAGAGGATCCTCTGTTGCATCAGTGGTGGTGGGCACGAGCCCTGAAGAGCATGCCAGGCAGGTGAGGGACTGAGCAGGGGCGGCCACGTGCTGCTGAATGGAGCGGCTAGAGCCGGGTGCCTCTCTGGGAGCTGGCCAGGATGCTCTGCAGGCTGGAAATGTCCCAGCTGCTGAAGTCATGGCTCATCAGTGCTTTTCCTAGTTTGGCTTAACTTCTGCCTTTTCCATCCTCAGCTTTCCAAATCGGCTAACACAAAAGGTAAAAGAAACAGTGAATCTGAAATCTTCTCCGTGACACCTTTTACTAGCTTTAAATTCCTACTTTGAAAATAGTGCTTTCCTCAACTGACTCCACGGCCTGATGCTGGGAGGACATGTTATTTCTCTCTCACTCAGTATTCATAATAATCACTGTGATAATATTAATATTATTAGCAATGGCACGCGGAGTGCTTATTTCAAGACTGGCATTATTCCAAACATTCAATTGTTGGAGGTGCTCCTAAATTCAATTTTTTTGAAGAAAGAGCTGAACCATTTTCATAGCTTAATTTCATCGGATTTTAAATCTTAGAAGGTAGTTCCATTCCTTTCCCCTTTGAGTGTTGTTTTGTTTTGCTTTTGAGATGGAGTCTTGCTCTGTTGCCCAGCCTGGAGCTCAGTGGCGCAACCTCAGCTCACTGCAACCTCCGTCTCCCAGGTTCAAGCAATTCTCCTGCCTCAGCCTCCCAAGTAACTGGGACTACAGGTGCGCACCACCACACCCAGCTAATTTTTTTGTACTTTTAGTAGTGACAGGGTTTCACCATGTTGGCCATGCTGGTCTCGAACTCCTAACCTCGAGATCTGTCTGCCTTGTCCTCCCAAAGTGCCGGGATTACAGGCATGAGCCACTGCGCCCAGCTGAGTGAGTGTTTTTAAACTCACTTTATGGAATCCTCATTCATTTATCAATGCATTCATCTAAAAGCACTTGTTTGGTTCCAGCTTTTGTAGTGTAAGTGCCTACTGATTTTGTATCTTGTCCCATTAACGTGCTCTCTCAGGGATCAAAAGTCCCTGGTTTAATACGCAGGAGGTGAGGTACTATACTAGCTGCAGAATAAAGCAGGCAAATTATGCCTATTCCACATATTTTACCATATTTAATATATTTTATTTTGCCAACATCTCTTAAAGCACATTCAGTATTTAATTCGTTTTATTCCCTTTTACAACAATGACATCTTATTTATCTGTCTCTATAATGTAATTAGTGTAATCTCTGTATTTGCTTTCCCCTTGAGTCAGCTTAACACTTTCTCCTTTTCATTATGAAATATTTTATGTTTCCTTCCAAGTTTTCTGCTAACCAAGTCCTTACTTCATTTAATTCACTTTTCCCATACCGTGTGCTGTAAGATTATTTTATTTCAGAAAAATGTCACACATCTTCCTCTTGCTACTAAGATTCTTTTCTCATTTTGCCATTTTTTCCCTATTTTAGTTTAATGTCCTTTTATTTCTATTATGTGTTAGGTGTTCCAAGTTTTACATCCCTGCGGCATTCATTTTAATAGAATTAGGAGAATCTATAAATAAAAGCAGCTCCTTGGAATAATGCTTTCTTTCATTCTTCTCTTCTCTCCCTACCCCCACTTCTCCAACATGCCCTAAATTTACCAGCAGCTCCTCCAGGGCAGAGGTTCTCCTGCAAGGAGTCTGACCGCTTTGTCTTTGCAGCATTTGTCCTAGTACACCCCTGGGGTTACACGGGGTCAGGATTCCGTCTAGCCTGTCCATGAGGACTCTGTAGGGAACGGCCGCTGGTCCCGCCCTTCAATTCAACAGCTCCAGAGGCTAAAAATTCTACACAAAGTCAATAAATCAGATTCTGAAACTAGAAAAACACTGTGGAGCAAGACTGAGAAGATAATTAGCAGGCCAGCAACCCAGCCTACCTTGCCGTGCCAGGGGTGTCTGCAGCAGGCTTATCTCTCCTCCGCAGGAAGGTCCTTAAATCTCAGACTCAGCTCATTTACATTTACTGGGAAGCTTCTCCCTGGGGCTGAAACTCCTGCCTGGGGAAAACCTAGCAACTTGGAGGCTCAGAGAGCCACAGTAATCCCTTCAGATGCCAGTGTAGCCCAGGAATATCCTCTACAAAAGCAAATGCCCCCAGACCTAGATTCTAGGAGATCTCTTTGATGACATCACTAAATCCCTAGAAAGGCTTCTAATCTTCATTCATTCATGATTATGTCTCCAGAGACAACATGGGATTTCTCCCAAATCCACCTTTCCTCCACCATGTCAACAAAAATACCTTTCTCCCAACACCTTGTTACCAAGTTTTTCAAACACACAGCAATATTGAATGAACTGTACGGCAGACATCCATATGCCCATCACCTTGATTCTACCATTAACATATTCACTAAAATCACTCGATCACACATCTCTGTGTCTATTCATCCCTCTATCCATTAGTCAACTCATCTGATTTTTGGTGCATTCCAAAGTAAACTGCAGTATCAGTACACAACATACATCTCCCTAAAGACTTCAACATACACGTCATTGTTTGCTTATAGATTGATTTCTTTTGAGATAAAAATCTACATATGATGAAACAAGCTAATGTAAATTACACATTTGTTGAGTTTGGATAAATGTATACACTTGTACAACTCAAAACCCTACTGAGATTCAGAAGATAGGCATCACTCCAGAAAGTCTCCCACATGCCTTCCCGGTCAATCCCCAGTTTTCATTCCCCCACATTTGGCTTTGCCAGTTCTAGAACCTCCGCTGAATGGAATCAGGCCGCCCTCAGGTAAGGCTTCTTTCACTTGGCCTGTCTATGAGATTCATGCATGTTGTTAAGCATGCTGGTTGTCTGTTCCTTTTTATTGCTGAATAAAAGAATGCTCATTGAATCAATGTATCACATTTGTTTTTCCATTCTCCTATGGATGGACCTACGAAACATAAAATTGTGATTAAAAAAAAAAAAAAGCTAAATGACCCAGAAAACTCCATAATCTTCCGGGGGGGAAAAAATCAAACAGAGGCATCACCCCAGATTGCTGAGAACCCAGCAAGGGCACAGGCAGACCGGAGACATGCTCTGACTGGCAGCATCTGTCAGCTTGACTCTCTGTTCAAAGCCCCACGGCCAGGTGGCCTGGCCACACCAGTCAGCAAGTCGTCTTCTGCTGTGAAGGGGCCAATGCAGAAATCAAACTGGGCTCCACGTTAACAAAGCTCCCTGAAGAGGCCTCAGGACAAAGGCCTGGCACTGAAAATAGGTTGGGCAGCACGGCTGCTCCCTTCTGCTGCGTCCAGTGTTTCTATGGATGGGACAATCCACCGGGCATCGGTTTCACGTCCACAGTGCATGCAGAAACATGGCTGAGCTTGAGACTTGCAATCTAATCTATGCAGCCTAACAGCATGATTCAAACAAACCTGACACTGTGGCAAGAATGACAGTGGCAGGCACACAAACAGGTTCCCTCAACCTCGGAGAGACAGGAGGATCTCTCAGCGGCGGCACCTGGCTGCTGAGACTCCACTGAGGAGGTCAGTGTTCAGAAGAGACCCTGGGAGGAGGCTGAGTGGCTGCCTGGTCTGATGAGAAACTCAGGCTGGCAAGCCATTGGACAGACCAAGTACAAAGCAACTGCTCCCAGGAAAGGAACCGATTGCTAGAAAGTAGAACCAACTTGGAATAAGGAAATAAATTGGGTTAAGACAGGATTTTCTTTTTTTTATTATTATTAGTTTTTTTTTTTTTTTTTAAAGACAGGGTTTCACCATGTTGGTCAGGCAGGTCTTGTACTCCTGACCTCAGGTGATCCGCCCACCTTGGCCTCCAAAGTGCCTGGATTACAGGCGTGAGCTACTACGCTTGGCCTAAGACAGGATTTTCTATAGTTCTCTGTAGCCATTGAACTTTTTATTTATTTTTTTTGAGACGGAGTTTCGCTCTTGTTACCCAGGCTGGAGTGCGATAGCGCAATCTTGGCTCACCACAACCTCCGCCTCCTGGGTTCAGGCAATTCTCCCGCCTCAGCCTCCTGAGTAGCTGGTATTACAGGCACGCGCCACCATGCCCAGCTAATTTTTTCTATGTTTAGTAGAGACGGGGTTTCACCATGTTGACCAGGTTGGTCTCAATCTCTCGACCTCGTGATCCACCCGCCTCGGCCTCCCAAAGTGCTGGGATTACAGGCTTGAGCCTCCGTGCCTGGCCGCCATTGAACTTTTGATGGAAGAAGACAGAAAACACATCCAGGGCTCTTCATGAGTGAGAACCAAAATGGAAAGTGGAAAGATCCTACTGGTTAGGTTTTAGAGATGTCCTTCCCTGGTTGGAAAAGGAAGGCCGTTACGACCTGGCGTGTCATCGCGGGGTCTGTTAGTTCTGGTCCCTCCACATGATCCTCATATTGACAGTCTTCCAGAGTTACTGTGTCCACATCTACCTCTGAGGTTTCATTTGGATTTGTTTCGTTTTGTTTGTTTTGAGACAGAGTCTCGCTCTGTTGCCCAGGCTGGAGTGTAGTGGCGCGATCTCGGCTCACTGAAACGTCCGCCTCCTGGGTTCAAGCAATTCTCTTGCCTCAGCTTTCTAAGTAGGTGGGTGCACACCACCATGCCTGGCTAATTTTTTTGTTTTTTAGTAGAGACGGGGTTTCACTGTGTTGCCCAGGCAATTTTCCCACTGCAGGCTCCCAAAGTGCTGGGATTACAGGCATGAGCCACCGTGCCTGGTCTGTTTTGTTTTTTACAGAGTCTTGCCCTGTCACCCAGGCTGGAGTGCAGTAGCATGATCATAGCTCACTGCAGCTTCGACCTCCCAGGCTCAAGCAATCCTCTTGCCTCAGCCTCCTGAGTAGCTGGGACTATAAGCACATGCTACCATGCCTGGCTAATTTGTTTATTTTTTGTAGAGACGATGTCTCACTCTGTCATCCAGGCTAGAATACAGTGGCATGAGCATAGCTCACTACAGCCTCGAACCTCTGCGCTCAAGGGATCCTCCCACTTCAGCCTCCCAAAGTGTTGAGATTATAAGCATAAATCAACAAGCCTAGTCTTCATTTGGATTTTAAGATTATTTAGTGTAACAAAGAATCGATCTGGTTTTCTAATGTTCCTGATATGACCAGATATCAGAACAAGGTAGAATACCAAGTTCCTCAAAAAAGCAAGCAAGCAAACAAAAAACCTAGAAAGTACTAATGAGTTCACAACACACCACGGAGAAGAGGAAGCATCTATTCCTGCAAACAGGCTTTTGCATCTTGTGCTAAAATGAATGGCTGTAGGCAGAGGTGGGTGGATCACCTGAGGCAGGAGTTCAAGACCAGCCTGGCCGACATGGCAAAACCCCATATCTACTAAAAATATAAAAATTAGCCCAGTGTGGTGGCATGAGCCTATAATCCCAGCTACTAGGGAGGTGGAGGCAGAATTCCTTGAACCTGGAAGACAGAGGTTGCAGTGAGCTGAGACTGCTCCACTGTACTCCAGCCTGGGCGACAGGGCAAGACTCCGTCTCAAATAAATAAATAAATAAATAAAGGTTTTGAGAGTCTTGAATTATCAAAGTCATGATACATAAAGTTGTTTAAGCCTCTGAAACAAATCTAACTTCTTGTTTGTGGCTAACGGTGTCATATTCCTGCAAAGGAGAAACTGAGAGGCGTGCATAAGAAAACTGTTAATAAGCTCAGTCATAAATGGTTACTTTGATAGGACAGCAATAAGGTTGCTTTTCTTTCTATAGAAATTAGGCTTTATCAAGAGGAACACAAATTGGAATTTGTTTGTTTGTTTAAGTTGTAAAAAAAAAACAGAAGATCAAGATGTATGTTAGACTGAATTCAATGGTGGCCAAAAATGGACTTACTTTTTCCATGTTAAAATCTGTCCTCAGACAGACACACCTAAATAAACTCCGACTAGGACAAGGAGGCACAGATCCAGGTACGTGGGGTCTAACAGACATGAAACCACAGGCTCTGCTGTGACCCTCGGAGAGGACACGTGGAAAGCTAAAACTGGCGCCGCGGTGGTGATCACTGGGGTGCATAGCCTGCCTGACCCATCTTTATAACTTAGCACCTCGCCCGGGGCCAGGCTTTGAGCCAGCATCCAATAAATGTTTGCTGAGTAAAAGCAGCAGCAAATGAACCCCTCTACCCTCTAATGGCATCGGGAGTTGCTGAGGCCTTCACACATCCAGAACTTTCTATCTCTGCCTTTATCCTTACTGAGCTGATTATTCTCCCTCCACCTCTCCCAACACCCCTGACCCACTCTCCATCCTTCTCTGCCCTGTTCTGGGCTGCAGAAGACTAAGCCGCCCAGGCAACACTGCGAGGGCCAATGGAGGTACCAGAAGGAAGCTGCATCCTCCCCAGCTCCAGCTCCCACAGGCTCTGCTAATGCTGTTCTAGCTCCATCCCGGCAGCAGCTCCCCACCGCTGCCTGCCCAGTCCCCAGGTGCCTCAACACCCTTTGTTGGTTCCCTTGTTCCCATGCGCACCTCTCTAAGTAGCTCCTTCATAAGACTCTTTTCCACTGGGTCACTGAAGATGAGTTGCTTCAGACGGGACGCAGATAAAAGTACTCATGACCAATCTGCCCAAACACACCTCCACGTCCCATTTCTCTGGCCGCGAAAATCCTATGGACCCCTCAAGGTCTGGCCCTAATGCCACTGGTCACAAAGGCTTCCCTGAATCCCCAGGTGAAAGTCTGCCCCGTTTTCCTCCGCTATCCTAAAGTATTTGGACTCCGCCCCTACGTTCCATTCACTATTCTCGCAAGTTACGCGCTGTCTATTTGAGGTAGGGACTTCGTCTCACTCATCTCTGACTTACACAAAGTGATGTTCCCAAAGCCTTGCAAACAAATGGGGCTGCAGATTTTACTTCAAAAAACAACAAGCAGGCAAACCTACCCTGTGAACAGTGTTCAGTGAAAAGTGACAGACAGGAGAAATATCTGCAACACACTGAAGAAGGAGGGATTAACATCTACAACACAGAGAAAGCAATCACTGACACACAACAGCCCCACTGAAAAAATGGGCAAAGAATATAAATAAGCAATTCAGAGAAGGATTGAAATGGCTAATGAATACATAAAGAGACACTTAACTTTATATACTTATTTACATTGAGATAGGTCTGCAATGGTCATTTCTTATTATAACCAGTGTTTGTTTTGTTATTATGGATCCTGCAGAAACTCTCACAAGTGCACAGAGTCGTGAATAAGGACAACCATCGCAACATTGTTTATGACAGAAAAAAGCTGGAGCCAAGTCAAAGGAACATTCACAGGTGTAGTATAACAAAACACGCTGCAGCTCTAAAATGCTATAAAACTATTTAAAGGAATGAAGTAGATCTCTATGCACCAGCATGGAAGGATTCCCAAGATGTCCTACTGTTAGCTAAGAAAACCTAGGCCCAAAAAAACATGTTTAATACAATCCCACTTATGAAAAAAAAAAACCCTCCAAAACTTATTGTGTGTAAATGTGCACAAATATGTCTGTTAAGGCACAGAAACAGGACACATACTAATGTATGAACAGTGGTGACATCTCAGGGAAGGACTGAATTAGGGATGCGATGAGGGAGGAAGGAGATTTTGGATTTTGCACACCTGCACTGTTTGAATTCTTTTTAACAGGGAGCATTTACATAATACTCTAAATTTATAAATTTATATGTTAATGTATAACTTTTTAAATAAAAATGCTCAATAAAATCCTAATGAGTAGCTGGGCGCGGTGGCTCACGCCTGTAATCCCAGCACTTTAGGAGGCTAAGGCGGGTGGATCATGGGGTCAAGAGATCAGGACCATCCCAGTCAACATGGTGAAACCCCGTCGCTACTAAAAATATAAAAATTAGCCAGGCATGGTGGCACACGCCTGTAGTCCCAGCTACTCGGGAAGTGGAAGAATCGCTTGCACCCAGCAGGCGGAGGTTGCAATGAGCCGAGATTGCGTCACTGCACTCCAGCCTAGCGACAGAGCAGACTCCGTCTCAAAAAAAAAAAATCCTAATGAGTTGAACTGAACAAATGTTATCAAGTGTGGACCCTCTGCAAGGCTGGTGATGCTGGACAGGAGATGCAGGGTGGTGGGATGAGACACTGTAACCAGGGACCCAGGGCATGTTGGGAGGGTGGGGAGCAGGGCAGTGGCAGAGCCCTTTCCACCTCCCTGCACCGTCCTGACCTTCCAGAGCAGCTGCAGCACTATCCAGCTCCCCAAGCAGAGAGAAAGGACTCACTGAGCTAAATGTCAGGGAAGAATTCCATAAATGATGGGCCAACTGCAAAGGTACACTGAGCAGCCATTAAAAGTTACTCCATAGAAGACCTATTGCCTTGGGAGGTACAAGTTGTAAAAGTAGACAATCCTATTTGTATAAGACATCCATGAGAGTGTGTGTGTGAGTGTGTGTGTGTGTGTGTGCATACCTGTACAGGTTCAATATCCCTAAAGTGAAAATCTAAAATGCTCCAAAATCCAACAGGATTTGGAAATGCTCGCTGAACCACTTTCAATTTCCAATTTTCAGGTTAAAGATGTTTGACAAGTTAATATAATACAAATATTCCAAAATCTAAAACACTTCTTTTCCCAAGCATCTCAAATAAGGGATATTCAACCTGTATGAGTGTGTGTGCGTACACTCACACACAGAGTCAGAAACAAAAAGACACGATCCAAAGTGTTAACTGTGATTATTTTGGGGGGGTGGGACTATGGGTGATTTCTGTAGTTTTCTTGTTCTTTTCTGCGTTTCAGAAATATTCTGTATCCATGTATCCCTTGGGGGTCCCCCTCCAGCCTCTTCTCTCCTCTGTGTTCCACTTGCCTCTCAGCAGGTGGGAAACGCAGGGCTCCTGGCAGGCTGAAATGAGGGTATCAAGAAAAGGTTCCCTGACCTTCAGACTCCTAGACTCCAATGGCAAGAATGCTGCCTTCATTCCTGCATAGATAAACCTTTGAAGCGAGCTCCAGGCCAGAGCCCTGATAAGGAGGGAGGGTCCCATGGTACGGCTGGGACTTCTTCACAGGTCCCTTCTGCCCCAACCCTCCATTTGCCTGGACTGCACCCCTCTGCCCTAACCCCTTAGAAAACCCCAAGCCAAGCTCCGTGGCAGCTCACATGCCACCAGCTCTTTACAGCTTTTCCTAACAGACCCAGACTCTGTCTATGAGGAGGGTCTAGGATCCAAGTTGCCCAGGTTGAAAGTCTTGCTCTGATCGCCATTACCATAGCAGGGTACTCAACCTCTCCGGGCTTCAGTTTGCTCCTCTGTGTAATGGGATCAGTAGTAGGGTTCTGGGGGTGATTATCAGCAGTGCTTGGCAGACAGCAAGACTGACATAGGAGCAGCTGGCGGCAGCCATGGTAGGGGTACTGGTATCCCAGGACCCAGCCATCATTCTAAGGAAACAGTCATCTGTGGGTACAGAGAGGCTGAGCATAGGCACAAGCCAGACTGTTTCTTTACAGAAGTCAATCTTTCACAGGAGAGACTCCACCCAGGCCCCAGGACAAACCCATGCCTCCTTCCCACTTTCCCACCTGCCCTCTTCTGTGGCTTCCCCAGTCCTCTTCCTTTTCTTGGCTTCCTTTCTTCATGTTCTTTTGCCCACCCAGGGGCAAGATGCTCACCCTGAGCTTCAGAGAACACTAGGCTAGGATGCTGTGTTGGGCCAGATTTTCCGGTTCCGCCCTGGAGCAGCCACATGGCACAGGTGATTGACCACTGACCTTGGCCTTGATAGGAGAATCCCCGCAGGTGATGCTGCAATCCCTCAGCAAGACTCAATCCAGGAAACACAGAGGCCAAACTCAAGGTACCAAGAAATGTCAAAGGGCAGAAAGCACAAGCGATACTTGACTATACAGAAACATCACAAATATTTGCTGCCCACAAAGCTGCTAGAGCTCAGCACAAGTGAAGATAACAAGGTCAGCACTTTCTCCTTACACTGTAAGGATCATTTGCCTTTGGTGAATGGAATCAGGACATCACAGGTCCTGGTAAAAAACACTCTTAACAGTTTCTCATACGAAATCCTCTCAGGGCCAGGAACTGCGCTGGGGCCTCAGGAAGCAAAATGAGTTAGGTAAAGATGCAGACTACGAGATGCTGTGGTCCAGAGGGTCCAGCAGGGAGGCAGACACCCCACGTGCTGTGGCCGAGCCCCTCCTTGGAGCTTGGAGAGGACGGGGCTCCACCCTGCTAGGCAGCAGGCAGGTCAGAAAGCAGCACTTTGGCTAATGCTGAAGAAAGGCAGGGTCCCAGGTAGACCAAACAAGGAATGGGCCCCCAGGTTAAAACAACAGCAACAGACAGGTGCGAAAGAAAGAAAAAGCATATGGAAAGTTTCCCCAACATCCAGGGCCCAGACCTGCTGAAGAAACGTGTGGTAGAAGTGAAGGGTTCTGGGTGAGGACAGAGCAGCAGGGAGGGAGGGCTAGCTCACTGAGGGCTGAATGGACCATGCCTTCCTGCGCGGGAACCTCTGCTGCTTTTAAAGCAGGGAAAGGACAGCGTGAGGTCTGTGGCTCTGAAGACTCCTACAGATGGCAGTGTGGGAAGTGGCCTGGAAGGGAGGCAGTCACCAGGACACTCACTACCAGGGAGAGTGTGAATGAGCAGCCTGGCCTGGACTCTGGCCAGGGGCTGGGCGGCAGGGGAGAAAGACCCAGGGGCAGGTTGGACGGGGCTGTGGTCAGTTCATGCAGATGCTAGGCAGGGGAATCCATCTGGTTTCCCATCTGGAGGACAGGATACAAGAAAGGTGAGCAGGACCAGTTTGGGGCACAGGAGCACCCAATGCAGCCTTCTACTAGACAGGACACAGCAGGCCTGACCTCTGGTGGGAGGGCCCTCATCCAACAAGAGGCAGCCTCTCCTCTCCCCTCCAGCACCTTCCCAGACCGTCCACCCAGGGAAGAGTGCGGCAATGACCATGGAGGGAACTTGGGCCTTTTGAAGGCAAGAAGGAGGCTCTTGTAGATGGCCACTGCTGGACTCCTCCCAGGCACACGGTCCAGGAAGGGGGACAGCCCGGGGGAGCCCAGCAGGGGTCATCTCAAGATGATCTGCTTAAATGATCACAGGAGATATGTCTAAGAGTTGTCACCAGGGGATTTGAAACCAAAGTGGGAAAGGCTGGAAGTTGAAGCTCCTTGCAACATCGCGGGAGATGCCATTACCCACTGATGTATTCACCCCCAGGGCGGCCCGGCTGATCACTCAGAGCTTCGGGAGTCAGCTCCATGCAGGCTGTTTCTTCCCAACTCACCGAGAAGACGGATTTGCCCAGCAAGGACTCTGTGAGTGATGGATGTTGCCAGTGGCTGAAATTCAAGAGGCCCCGAGAAGGGTGAGAGAACCAACAGCGGTGGCCTTTTCCTGGCCTAGTTCAGTAAGTGGGTCCGTGTGTGACTGGGCAGAGCTGCATGTCCAGCGGGGCTGCGGGGCCCTGTGGAGCACGGCTTGTTCGTGCCCCAGCGGTCAAGGCCAGACAATGAGACTTTCTTCCTTTCCATGGTGCCACTGTCTTGACACTGAGGGCATTGATGGGCTGGTTGCCATGGGAACCCAAGGCTGCTGATCCCATCCCAGGGAGCATGAGGCTCCTGACAGCTGATGGCTATTCATCCCTCTTCCTGGCAGGACTAGATAGGGGGCCTTGCGTCTGCTGCTGGGTCCTCAAGATGCTCAAAGAACAGAGGCACAAGGACATCGGGAAGAGCCACAGCCTGATGGGAGGACAGAACCCGCAGGGTCTGAAGCATCCGCAGTGAGCTCCAGGGTGCTAGTGGGGCCTGCAGGGTGCACAGGGCTCTTGGATCAGTGTGGAGCTGACCTGGCCCAGAGGCAAATTACAGTGTCACCAGGAGGGTGTCCTCATGCACAGGCACACGTGGGATTCCAAAAAGCAAACAAGTAAGATGAGAAAGCGGTGACGAGGGTGGTTCAATAAATGACACTTAAATAAAGCGCAGGAGCCCGGCCTTGGTCCCTCACAAAGGCTTATAACCACTAAGAGACTCTTGCAAGGCAGGGCCCACGTTTTCTTATCTGTAAGGGCCCACACCCGTGAGAGCACACAGCAATACTCGCTGAATACATGAATGCACATCCGCCGGCCGTCAGAGAAGTGGCGGAATTGGAACTAACCTCACAGAGCAGCTAAGGACTAACTTTGGGCTGACTCGCCCAGGAAGCCCAGAGCCCAGTGTCAGAAATAGGCAAGCCAGCAGGCAACGTCAGGGTGGCAGGGGCTTGGGAGCCCAGAGGAAGGGCATGTCCGGTGGGCTGGGGAAATGGGGATGAGTCAGCTGATGGAACCAACAGTGGAGTGGAATGGGAAGGCTGAGGGCTAACCAGATGACAGGGTAAAGCCCTCCTGGCAGGAACAACAGCAGGAGCAAGCCTGGAAGGAAGCAAGAGCATGAAGACAGGGTTCCGCAGAGATGGAGCTGCAGCCGGGGCTCAAGGCGGTGGGGTAGGGCAGGAGGCCCTGCGGCAGAGCAGGCAGGTGGAGGTGATGGAGGCGAAAGAGGGCATAGCCTGCGCCAGGCAGTGGCAGGGGTGAAGCAGGGGCCCTGAGAGCCATTCAGGAGGTGATAAGACAGGCTTGGGGGGAGCACAGGAGCAGGAGGAGGCAATGGTGACCTCCAAGCCTCCAGCTCTGGCACTAAGGTAGACAGGGGTCTCTTTTTGTAGAAGGGGACCTACACGAGGAGGAGGCTTCAGCTGATAAACGTGCAGTCTGAGTGACGGAGTGTGGCTTCCTCGAAGGGCTGGAGGGCTTTTCTTTTTCCCTCCAATAGAGAGAGGCGTGAGTGGTTTCAACGCGGATGAGCAGGAGCTGGTACAGACCATCCGAGACAGAGCGGTGCTGATGTGCAGCTCTTGGCCTCCGTGCACGTTCATGCACACACACCTGCACGCACCAGGTGGACAGAGGAAGACACAGCGGCAGGTGGGGTCCGAGGAGGTTCCTCTGTCACTCATTTGTTCATTTTGGCAGAGAGCTGACAGGCTCTCTGTCTGACGATTTACCTTTCTCTGGGAAGCGAGGACAAGGTGACAGCAGCAGAAGGTGAGTCAGAGGGTGTGGGGTCTGGCCCTGGCCTGTCAGTCGCTGTTTTGTCAGAAGGTAACTGGATCTAAGGCCTCATCACCATTAAACAGGCCTGGTGACGCCTCCCTGCAGGGCTGGTGCCTCCCGAGCAAGAGTACTCATGAGACATCAGCTGGAGGGAGCAAGGCCAGGGCTTCTGATCAGTGGCAAGGCCAAGACCCAGTCCCAAGAACCAGGAGGAGGCCAGGCACCCAGGGCAAGTACAACTTGGAAGCCTTCCAAGGGCAGGGTTCTGGTAAAAGAAGGGGAGAGGTGTTGGCAGCCTGGGCTATAGAAGATCAGAGGAACTACTTTATAGATGGCAAAATCTGTGCAGAGGCTCAGCCCATCCAGAAGAGCTCGGGATGTTCCCAGCTGGGATGGAGCTGGCAGACACTGGAGAACAGGGTCTGGGCAGCCCTGAATGTCCCTGTGACCACCCAAAGCTCAAAGTCGGCAGGCGTCCCAGGCAGCATCTCCAGCCTCTCCTAGCCCATCAACAGCTTTGCGTTTCTGATTTGCTTCCCTGGTTTCCACCTAGAGAAACTCAAGCCCTTCCAATGGACTGGTCAGCTGAGCCACCTGCTTGGGCCTGATTCTGAATCTGCCTTTGGATGTTGCCCTCTGGAGCTCTTCTAGCTCCATACATGGCAGCTGGCTCAGCTTCGATCACCAATCCCCACACCAGCCCCAGTGACTCAGGAGGGCAGTCCAGTCAATTAAAATCCTACCCACTTAAACGCATCACTACCTGGGTGAAGATGTCAGATGGGAGGGTTGAGACAATGAGCTTCACAATCTCAATCTTGTCTCTGTCCCTCAGTTCACACCCAGATCCTCTCGCAGGCCAGCCGTGCACAGCCAGGCCAGCCTGGCTCACAGCATAACACCAAGACAGCCTTAGACCGAAAATCAATCCCAGAGAATTAGGTCACAGGTGACTGCTATTCTGGGTTTCCCTTGTCCCTACCAACCCCCTGACACTCTGGCTGGAACAAGTTCTGGCCCATGATTTTAACACCTGGTTAAAGCTTTGGCTTGTTTTTCACTGCAAGAACAAGCTGTTTGCAGCATGACAATTTTCCTCTGCTGACAAAAGAACTGTGCAGGCTCACCTGAAATTCTGAGCCAGGTATGTCCTGCTCAGTAGCTATTTTAAGTAAAACTATTTAAGGCAAGTTCAAGATCATTTAAGGCTCTTAGATCTTTTAGGGCCCTGGCAGCCAGCCTGCCTTTTTATGTTCAGACTCAGAAGCAACAAATTAGCTCAATACCCCGGGCAAAGCAAAAACCCAAGGGAAAGCATGGCATCCAAGAACCATCCTGGAGATAAACATCACTTCCAAGAGTGGCAGGTGCTGGGCTGTGATTTGGCATGTGGAGAATACCTTGCTGCCATCCTCTTCACACAAGCAACTTGTCTTTTCTGAGTCCCAATGTCAAAGGTGACAAGGCACACAGGTTAGAGTAAGGGTGACTGGAAGGGGAAAGAAGCAGGGCAGAGGGGAAGGGTCCCCGGGCCCCATCCAGCTCTGTCCAAATGCCATGTGACCTGCAGCCAGGCCCTCTGTTTCTCTGTCACCATTTCCTTGACAAGTTTATCGGCTCAGTCTGGACATCTCAAGTAGAGACTTCGAGACTTCGAGACTTCTTAACCTGTGCATCCAAGGGTGTGCTGCAGAGGGTCCAGGAGCACCGCAGGGTGTGTGTCCCATGTGCATTTCCCTAGTCTTTTTGCTCTCGTTAATGTTTTATGTGTATCTGTACATACGTCTATGTGCATAGGTATAGACATCAACATATGTACGTTTATATACCACGTGTGTGTATATACACACACTTGTACACATCACCATATGTAATACACCCTGATACAAAGAAAGGAAAGTACAAAACATTTAGGTGCAATTTGGAATATAACCCACGTATGTTTACACACACACACTCACACACATACGCCTGTGTGCTGTAAAGCAGTGCACCATAGATAAAGTTTGAGGTTACCCCCCGCTCCCTCCCTTCTTAGAGGCCATTGCTAAGCAGAATTTGATGCAGACCCTTACAGCCCACACTTCCATACTTTCACTACATCTATAAGCATCCACAATTAACAGGGTATTGCTTTGTTTCTTAATGTTTACGTGAATATCTCATAGGACATCTACAATTTGCCTTTTTATCTCTCTCTCTTAACAGTATTTGAGAGATGCATCTGTGTAGACACAGATCTGGTTTATTCATTTATAACCACTGTACAATCTTCCATAGTGTGACTATTTTGATTTAGTTCTCTATTCTACTTTAAGGAAGGTGGGTCTTCCCTTCATTTAAAAAACGCCTGCATGGACATTCTTATACCAGTCTCCTTGTGCACATGCGTGAGAGTTCTTCCAGGAAACGTCTAGAGGGGGATTTGCCAGTGCAGTTCAGCCTCGCCATGTATTGCCAAATTGCTTTCTAAACTATACCCATTTCCACCAGCAGCAACTGAAAGTTCCCATTGCTCTGTATCCTTGCTGGCACGTGACGCTAACAAGCTTCCACGTCGGGCAGTCTGCTAGGTGTGAAATGGTGTCTCATCAGTGCCTCCATTGCAGGGCTCCAATAACCCCCAGCGAGGCTAAGTAAAGCTGGGCATCATTTCTTATGTTTACTAGCTGCTTGGATTTCTCTTCGCTGACTTCTCTATTCATAAGCTTCCCTATTTTTCTACCTGGCATGTATCATTTTTTTAATTGATTTATAGTTTTTAAAATAATCTGTGTACTAATCTGCTTGTTTTGTGTTGTACTTTCCCAGTTTATTACTTGTTTTTTAACTCTGCGATGATGCCTTTGTTTAAAGAGAATTTTAACTTAATGCATCAATCTCTTCGTTTCAAAATTTGTTTATTTTCACGCATCGTTGAGGAATTCCTTTTCCAATGTGACAAAGGTATTCCACTGTGTTTCTTTCTAAAAGTTTTACATACAGTCTTTAATCCCATCTGGAATGTGCTGTTGTGTAATGTAAGGATCTAATTGTTTTTCCGTGGGGAGAGCCTGTTCTCCCAGCACCATTTAGTAAACTGCCCAGCCTTCCCCATCCATGTGTAACTCTTCAGCTCACTCGCACAAGTTCCACACATGCTTGGGTTGGAGTCGATTCTACTGATGGACTGGGTCCATGTTAAACTGTTGTTGAACCTACCATGTTGAACCACAACTCCCCTCCTCCTCCTTCCCAGAGTTGTGGGAGCTATTCTTGGACATTACTCTTCCATATGAATTTTATAATTCTTTTTGTGATTTCATACTCCATATTAAATCTTGTCAGGGCTTAAACTGGATTACATTGAATTTGCAGATTAAACTGGGGCAACTATAAGAGCCAGCCCCCTTCTACATGAACAAAATGCATCTCTCCATTTATTCTGACTTTCTTTTCTTAATCCTTCTTCTAACTATGTTATGTTTCTCTATAAAAGTCTCACCTTTTTAAACAATCTATTTCAAAGTATCTTGATGTTTTTATGCAAGAATGAGGAATGATTTCTTTTATCTTCTCAGATGCTGCTGCCATGCAGGCAGAGGTCATCAACTCTCTTATTAGCTCGAGTGGTTAATCTCTAGGTTCTTTTGGATTATCCATGTAGTTATGTCATCTGCTGATAATGACATTGGATGCTTCCACATTTTTATTCCCTTTGAAATCCTGTGGTGTTACCTGGAATGATGAGTAGAGGGACAAAAAGAGGCTATCTTGTCTTGTCCCTGGTGATGCATATTTTACAACAGAGGGGATCCACAGCTTTTATCAGATGCTGAAAGGGAGCCATGACTCAAGAAAGGTGAATAATCCCAGGTCTCAATTACCTCCGGACCATGTAAAATAAACTGACTCTGGTTGTTAGTTGTATGGAAGAAAGTAGAACAGGCAAGCAAGAACTCACAGCACAGCAGCTATCCGGGAGAAAGCCAGGGCTGTGATGCAGGCAAGTATAGAACATAACACTAATTGCCTATTAAGGCACTGGAGAAAGAGTTTCACAAAGGGGATCTCAGACCAGAGAATACAGCAGAAGGAAATGAGCAGGGAGTGCGACTGTCAGAGGTGACATATGCATGCCATGTGAACACAAACAGCTTCCTTCCCTTCCTTCACCCCTATTCGCTCATCTGTAAGTCAAAGCTAATAATATCTACATCTTATTTGTGAGTCACAAATTCTCCTGGCTAAAAAAAGACAAATAAGGTTTTTAAAGAGTTCCTATTGAGTGGGTAGTGGCTGAAATGCTCCAGGCCTTTTCCACATTAGCAGTGCACTTAGAGTGGGGAAGAAAAGCTCATTTTGGAAGAAAGAGTAATAGGCCCGCCGTGAGTAATCACACACAAGCCTCTGAGACAGGTCCTATCTTCAACCTGCTAATCCTTCTGTTAGTGAATGTCACCACACTGCCACTGCCTGGACCATGCCTGAGTGACCAGGCTGTGTGGAATTCACCCTGGCTGCACTGGAGACAGTTGGGGAGACCCCGGGAGACTCCCCAGAATATCCTGGGTGGAGAGTGTGCACGGGAGAAGACTTCTCTGCTATCAGCAACATCAGGAACTCAGTGAATCTGACAGAGGTTAGTTCAAAGTGCCAGCATGACAAAGGTTGGGCATTTTTGTTCTCACAGACAGAAATTTCCAGGGAGAGTTTCCTGTGCCTCTCTGCCTCTCTGCCTCTCTGCCTCTCTCTTGCAGTGTCGGGGAGCTCACAGCTCAACTTCAGCTCCATTCTGCTCATTTAATTTTAGGAGCCCCAAACCCAGGCACTTTGTAATTTACCATGTAGTTTAAGAGTCACTTTTAGCTGAAGACAAAATCCTGGGCACAGCAGCGAAGTGTGGCAGGAGCCAGGGGCTCTAAGCAAACATAAAGAACACCTTATTCCGTCTGAACAATCCGCCAGGGAGACTCAGAAACTAGAGACAAACGCAGTCAGTGCTACTCAAAGGCAAACTTGAAATCACAGGATGTTTGGAGGGACTTGAGTGCCATATATATATATATATATATATATATATATATATATGTATATGTGTGTGTGGTGTGGTGTGTGTGTGTGTGTGTATATATAACATTTACTATGTAATATATATATTTATAATGTCTACAAAAGATGTGCTAGCATTCTTTCAGATAAACTTGAACTGGCCGTGCGAAGATTCTGTCATTCAATTACTAGCATCTACCCCTCCAGCAGGCCACACACCTAACAGCACATGGACGCAGGGCTTGGGATGCAAAAGAAATGCCATTTCTATCAGGGCCACACCACACCTTGCTGGCTTCTGCCACAGATGATGAAGAAACCAAATTTAACACCGCTTGGCACTAGGCTTTTGAGTTATGAGGCGGCGCTTCCCTGTCACTTCACTTAATCCTCTGAGTGTGTAGTCTGTAGATTTGTTAACTGCACTGAGAGGTCCCCTGGTGTGACCCCAAACTGATGGCCTCTCCAGGATCCATAAGTCTGGGATCAATCCCATCTCACCACTCCTCAGCCCAGTTGCCGGTTACAAGAGGAAAAGGGGACCTGCTGGAGCGGTCCTTTGAGAGGACCTGGGTGGAGAAAATGGCTGCACCTTTGTGCCCAGGGCGTGGTCTGCTTGCTAACTGACAGAAGGGGTGGCAGCCAAGCCCGTTGGGTGCGGGGCAGAGAGGGCTCCTCGCTGGCCCCATGGGATAGGTAAGGGCCAGGCCCCGGTCCAGGCTCTGTGGCAATGCAACAGTAGCTCTGTCCGACAACCGCACAGTGTAAACACTGTCACTGACTGCAAAGGAGCAAGTCAGGGAAGTGACCTGCCTAAGGTCACACCGCTCTGCCATGGGATCCGAGGCAGGAGCCCACAAACAAAGCACCCTCCCTCGGCTCCTGCAGAGGTTTTAAACCCAGGACCTTCGGCCCTGCTGGGTCCTGCGCTGTCCCAGAGCCTCTCCGACCATCTACCCCCAGGAGCAGCGGACACTCAGGGAGCGCGAGTCCCAGAGACGCCAGGTCACGCTCATGTCACCCAAGCAGCGGCCGACCGCCTTGGAGCGCGCACAGGGTCCAGAGCCCAGCCGCCCGTCGGGGCAGAGGGCCCGGTCCTTGCAAGTTCCCCCGCTACGGAGAGCTGGATGGGCGCTCAGGACCGCGGGGCAGACGGCGCGCGCCGCCAGAGACAGCTCCGACTCCCCGGAGCCCGGCAGGTGCCCGCGCCACGCCGGCTTCCAAGGCCACACTTCCGACTGCAGGATCGGGCGGCTGTGCCCGGGGAGTTGCAGGCAGCGCGCCGGACCTGCGTGGGCGCCCACGCGGGGCCCCGAGTCCCGGCGCCGAGTGTCCCGCGTGCGCCCTCCCCGGCGACCCCCCGCAGGGCGTCCCCGCCGCTCGCCGTCCCCGTCCCCCAGCGGTCCCGGAGCCTTCCCACGCGCGGCGCGGCGCCGGAGCCGCGGCCCGGCGGACAGGACTGCGGAGGCGCCCCCCTGGCGCGCGCCCGAGGCCGCCGGGAAAGTTTTGGGCGCGCGGGGCGGGCCGCACTCACCTGGCCCAAGTTGAGGTAGCCGTGCGCCGCGGCCACGCGGTCCGCTTCGGCCGGGCCGCCGAGCACTTGCACTGCCCAGTGGTTGGTGTAGACCGGGCGCGGCGGGGACGCGGAGCAGGCGGCGGGCAGCGCCAGCAACAGCAGCCAGCGCCAGGGACGCGCCGCGAACGGCCGGAGCCCGGGCCCGCCGGCGGCGGCGGCGGTCCGGGGCGGCGGCCGGGGCCCGGGCGCAGGCCGCGCGCGCGGAGGCATAGCGGCGGCAGGCTCGCGCGGCGCCCGAGCGGCGAGTGCGCCGGGGGGTGGGGTGCCGCCTTTTAAAGCCGCTCCGCGCCGGGGAAGCGCCGCCGCCGCCGCCGCCGCCGCGGGCGGGAGCCAGGGAGGAGGAGGCGGCCGCGGCGCGTTCCCGCCCGCGCGGCCCGGCGGCGTCCCCGGGCCCGCGCTCCTGCGGCCCGGCTCCGGAGCGGAGACCCGTCCGGGAGACCCGAAACGCCCCCACCTGGGGAACTTCTCCGCGGACTTGTGGGGCTCTCGGGACGCAGGATCGCCCCAGCGGCGGCCTCGGCCCCGGGAGTTCTGCTGGGAGCGGGGAGGCCCTGGCGTCTCAGGTGAGTCCGCTGTTCCCTAGACCGGCGGGACACCCGGAGGCTGCACTCATCCGGCGGGTGTTCTGAGGCCCAGCGGCCTCGCCCGCCTCCCTAGAGACAGTGGGCTCGCCAGCGTGCAGGGTCCCAGGGAGAAGAAACTGCTGGGAAGACACCGGATCGCCCACAACCAAGCCTGGCTGATGGGGCTCAAGAGCTTGTACCCGAGAAGCCACGGCGCAGAGCCCATCGCGGAGGCCGCAGCCCATCCTAAGAGGTGGGCTGGCTGTGCAGGTGAACCCCTAGGCCATCCACTTAGCATTGCTGTGATCTTGGGCAAATGACTGTCCTGGCGGAGGGCGCTCCACCTGTCAAATGGGGGAACTGTGGTATCTACCCCGTGGGGCTGATTTGAGGATGAGGGCAGCTTTTGCTGTACAACAAGCTGTCCATAAACGTTCGTTTTTATGAGCCCAGGGCCTGCCACGTGGTAGGCGTTCACTAGATCATGTACACTCTTAAAAGCACCCACTGAGCTGGGACCAGCAGTGGGAAAGTGAGTTGAATCATCCTCACCCCTGCTGCTTGGAGGAGCCTGGTATCCTATGGATAATTACCTGGAGCACCCTGGAGATTTATGGAAATGTTCACACCATGAGCAAGCAATTATGAAGGGTGAGGATCGCTGCTAGATCTCCATGAGCAAGCAATTATGAAGGGTGAGGATCCCTGCTAGATCTCTCCTCTCATCCCTCCCAGGATCCACTGGTTCCCCTGGCCCACTTGCAGCTGCTTACTATATAGGAAGTGAAACGAAAAGGTCTAGAAGGCCTTGAGGTGGGAAGGAAGCTGCTTCTCTGATGCTCAGTTCCAGGAGCCGTCTCTTGTCGAGCGGAGTCTGTGGCTTGGCAGCTGGAGATGAGAGGTGGGGACAGGAGGGGATGGGGAGACGCATGCTCTGCGTAGATGATTTCCAAGGTCCTTTCCAGCCTCGCTCTCAGGAGCCCTTTGGTTTCGTAACCCACATGATTCATCCTTTCTGCAGGTGTGAGTCACCCCTAATGGAGGTGGGAGAATGGAGGTGTGGAGGAAGGCCCAATCCAACAAACCACATCCATGTTCACAAGAGCTCCTGCCAACAGCCCCTCTTGGAACCTGGGAATCAGCGTCCCACACAGCCTTCCCTTTGCTGCACTAGATACAGCTTCACCTCCCTGCCTGCCCCTGCCAAGCAGGGTCAGCTGCTTGAGCAGTCTCTCCAGTCCTGCCCCCGCTGCAGAAGACAGGCACCATGTGTCCCTCCTACAGATGGAATGGATGCTCGTCAGCCGCTGCCAGTGGAGAGACAGGAGGCCCTCATGCAAACTGGCAGCCCTAGAGGAGAACCTGCCACACCTGTTGGACAGAAACAGTACCCAGAACCCTCAGCCTGCCTCTGCCCGACATGGCCCTGGCTGCCTGGCAAACTGGCTTACAGAAGAGGGACACTGGCCTGAGTCAAGGGGACCGGGTTGGAGGCATTGTGTTGTCACCTTGCAGCAGTATGTCTGGGCAACGTGTTGTCTCTCTTCTTCCCCTGCTGGCCAGATGTCCCTCAGATTCATCCTGGATCAGGTGCTGTTCTTCTTTGAGTATATGGCCTGCTTCAAGATAGTGTACACTGCACATCAGCTAAGTAATTATAAAGCAGCTCATGCCTCCCAAGACGGAGCCCCCGAAACACAGTGATTTTGACAGGCAGAGATAAGGGCGTTTCCATAATAATGTGGTAGATTAAGGGATTCAGCCTGCTGAACTGAGGGGAGACTAAAATGCATCTGAATTTTTATTTGGAGAGATCTGAATTTATTTTATTAACAAGTCTGGTCCTCTGGGGCCGAACTTTCCATTTGTCATGGAAGTGCCCGGCAAAATCTTGACTCCAATGTTGTAGAAAGACCGGCTTCCCAAAATGAACATTCTAAATCAAATCGCCTCCTGTGAGTTTCCTATTGATTTACACGGTGACAGGATTAGCTCAATCACAGAAGTACCGGCCCTTTTCATTGTGATAGGATCTGTAATAAAACTTGGCTAGTCGTCCTGCAGGGAGGGGATTTATTACTCAGGCTCCAGCTCTCCACATGGCCCCCGAGGTCTACACCGCTCTGTGGGGAGGAAGGGGGTGCTGATTCTCTAAATTGAGGTCTTTGTGCCTCAAGAGGGACAGGACATGGACCAGAAAGGTGATTGGAGCCTGGTCATATTTTGAAAGTTTTGTGATTTTTTTTTTTTTTTTTTTTTTGAGACAGAGTCTTGCTCTGTCACCAGGCTGGAGTACGGTGGCACTTTCTCAACTCACTGCAACCTCCACCTCCCCGGTTCAAGCAGTTCTCCTGCCTCAGCATCCTGAGTAGCTGGGACTGCAGGTGCTCACCACCATGCCCGGCTAATTTTTGTATTTTTAGTAAAGATGGGCTTTCCCCATGTTGGCTAGGATGGTCTCAATCTCTTGACCTCGTGATCCACCCATCTCAGCCTCCCAAAGTGCTGGGATTACAGGCGTGAACCACTGAGAGCCCAGCCAGTTTTGTGAGATTTATGCTAACATCTTCTCAAATCAGAAAAGAGGAGAAGACCTTGAATAATGTCTTCTCATGCCCACCACTGATCCCTTTACAGTGAGCATGGGATTGTCCAGCCAGAGCCTGGGAATACTTATGCAGCCAAGACCACTGCACAGCAGGAGCCTCTGCACAGCCTTCTAGAGTGTAATAAGAGACTATGATGCAGAAATTGCCTCTGTGTAGGGAATAGACACTTGACTGAACAATTGCACGATTGACAACATGCTAGGTTCAGCGGGCCGGAGTGGCATCCCTTGAAAAACGTCAGATGGACATCACCTTCCAGTTACCGGAGGTGAGCGTGGACTCCAAGCCCAGCTTTGTTACCTACTCGTGTGCAGCCTCAGGAAAGTTGTTTCAGTCTGCTCTGCTGTACGTGGTAGCAGTGCTGCTGTTACCCCATGCAGAGGTGTTGTGAGGGCGACAGGAGCTCATATGTGCAGAGCCTGGCACCAAGCAAGCACTCCATAGTGGCAACAGTGACCGCTGCTGACCAGGAGGTCCCCAGTGGGATAGAGTAGCTAGGGCTGAATACTCTGGCCTTCTCTGGATGAGGGTTCGCTGTCCTCATCTCTGCCTGGGTGCACACTTTCTCACGTTTTAACATCCCCCAATCAAGAAACATCTCGTGACTGGTGTTTTGCAATCACTACTGGCCTGGGCTGAATTTGAGATCTTCCAGAGAGGGTTTGTGTTTGCTTCTGCCCAGTGATCTGGGCACTCGGCTCCTGAAACTCCTTGGGGATCTGCTGAGTATTGTAACCCCAGAGTGAGAACCAGATTATGGTTCTAATGATCAGTGGGAGGCATGTCTCCCTATTTCTCTCTCCCCTCACCAGGGCCAAGACAGAGACCTGAAGATTTCCTTGCTGTTCCTCTCCATGGTGGGTTTATTTCTCATTTCTCCGGTAATGACAGTGGAGCCTTTCTTTTTTTTTCCTGAGATGTAATTTCACTCTTCACCCAGGCTGGAGTGCAATGGTGCAATCTCACTCACTGCAACCTCTACCTCCCAGGTTTGAGCAATTCTCTTGTCCCAGTCTCCCGAGTAGCTGGGATTACAGGTGTCTGCCATCATGCCCAGCTAATTTTCAAGTTTTTAGTAGAGACAGGATTTCACCCTCTTTGCCAGGCTGGTCTCGAACTCCTGACCTCAGGTGATCTGCCAGTTTCAGCCTCCCAAAGTGCTGGGATTACAGGCATGAGCCACCACGCCCAGCCGGCAGTGGAGCCTTTCATTGTTCATCTTTAGAGAGGCACCTCCCGTGAGACTTTCCGTCTTGGACATTTTTTTCCTTTAGTAATACGTTAAATAACGACACCTCTTTCAATTGAGGGTGTCTCTTAGATTTGATGACATATGATATAAATGCCTTCGAGACATACTGCAGTAAAGAAAGCTATTGAATTCTTCCAGATGTATTTGCTGTGTCTGTGTATATGTGTGTATGGCATCTATTGACATCCTACAGAAAAAGTACAGGTACAGTATTTTTTCATAAAAAATCTGTTGTGAATCCTCAGCAAGGTAAAGGCTCTTTCTAAAGTAATTGCCTGGCTCATTTGAATTTCCAAATACCACATTTCTATTGGGAGAACCCTCAGATACTTTGGGCTGCACAGAGACACTGATGGGACACACAGTCATTCCTTAGACTTGACGGGGCTTCTTGAGCACAGATAAACACACACGGTCCCCAGGAGCAGGTGGTGTGATGCAGGTCACACACAGCCAGTGGACCTGAGACATGGAGAACCCAGGACAGACTAGACCTGTGCCTCCCACCAACCCTCTCCCACCAGCCCCGAGAAACCTTTACCCAGGCCCAGGTTTCTACAAACCAGGGCTTTCCCCAGCCAGGACCTCTTCTCTCCCTTTGACACGTTTTTCTCTCCCTTTTACTCCAGATCCCACTCACAGCTGCCACCCGTAGCAGCCGTGGGCCAGGGGCCTCTCCTCCCCTGCAGCCCCAGGCTCCACGTCCTTCTGGGCTCTGCTTTCTGCATTGTGTTCAGTTTCTCAGCGGTCTCTTCAGTATCTGCTCATTCATACTGAGGTCTACTCTGTGCTGGGGGAACATGTGACCCTCTCGGTGGGGTGGGAAGGCCATGGGGCCACCCAGAGGGTCACATGTTCCCCCGCATGAGATCTGGGTCACAAGCCCACCCCCTGCTGCCAGGTCATGGTAGACCAGGTGAGCAGGGCGGCTCAGGTTGCTTTGAGCAGTCTTAGCTCTTCTCCCGGGGAGCGCTCTCTGAGCACATCGCTGCCCCACCCTACTCTGCCTCTCTACTTAAACTCTCTTTTTATATCTAGATCCTAGTTTTCTTAAGAAAGAGCCTTTGAAAACTGCTTCTCCTGCAAAACAGTTACCCTGGGTCTAGCAATGATGTGTCCCAGTGTTCCTTTCCTAAACTCCCATGTGGAAATTTAGTGTCAAACAAGGAACTTAGGGGCCAAAAAAGCTGAAACTCCCTGAGAAACTTCCTAAGAATGAGAGCTTGGCAGTTTGTCTGCTTTTCCTTTTTGCCTCAGCTTCCAGGCAGCTCAGAGTCACTTGTGATAGAAAAATCATAGTTCTTATTTTTTCTTTGCTGCAGTAGGTAAGATGCCTTTCGTTACAAAATATGAGAATGCCCAACTGAAATGAAGGCAGACAACAAGGACAGTTAATTATTTTGCAAATAGGAATTTGGTAGGAGGTGGACACAGGACTGTTAATTCAGCAGCTCAGTGATCCCGGGACTCAAGATAGCTTTTTGTTTTGTTTTGTTTTAGATGGAGTCTTGCTCTGTCGCCCAGGATGGAGTGCAGTGGCGCGATCTCCTGTCACTACAACCTCTGCCTCCTGGGTTCAAGCGATTCTCCTGCCTCAGCCTCCCGAGTAGCTGAGACTACAGGCATCCACCACCACGTAGGCTAATTTTTTGTATTTTTAGTAGAGAAGGGTTTTCACCGTATTGGCCGGGCTGGTCTCCATCTCCTGACCTCATGATCTGCCTGACTCAGCCTCCCAAAGTGCTGGGATTACAGGCATGAGCCACTGCACCAGGCCTCAGGATAGTTTTTCTATACTTTACCTGTCTTTCTCCTGTTCCTAGATGATTGCCACAGATCGGAGGATTATACCCTCTCACGACAGCCTCCAGGGAGGAAGCACAAAAGCTACTCCATCTCCTGAATGTCTTCATCTCCCTGGGGAGGAGGCATCTAAACCTTCAGCCCACTTTCTCTCAGGCCCCACCTGTGAGATCTGGGTCACAGGCCCACCCCCTGCTGCCAGGTCACGGTAGACCAGGTGCACAGGGTGGGTCAGGTTGCTTTGAGCAGTCTTAGCTCTTCTCCTGGGGAGCGCTCTCTGAGCACATCGCTGCCCCAGATTGAGCAAAACCGGATGCTGTTAGCACAGGGGAGCACTGCGGAGGCTGCGGATGAGCTCCTTGGCGGTCCACCTCCTCCTCTCTGCTTCTATTGTATCACCTTCATAGGGATTTTCTTAGGCACACAGCAGAGTCCAAGCAAACGTTTATCACAAAGTGTAAAGGAAGGGAGGTAGGGAAGGAGGGAAGGGGGGGAAAGGGAAGGGAGGAGAGGAAGAACAAAGGAAGGGAAGAATAAGAGGGGAGAGGAAGGAAGCCTTAATTATTATTTAGAATTCATGTGTTCCATAAATTAAATAACAACACAAATCAGCCCAAGCAGCAGTGACTCTGACTTTCCCCACCTCGCCGGCCCCACACCAGCCCCGTGGGGATGGAGTCGCACTGTACGTAAGCCCAGCAGCTGGGTAGACCTTTTTGCTGCCAGCAGACACCCTTGGCTCCAGGGTGGGTTTCAGGTTTGTGGTCCACCTGCTCTTCCCAAGTGAGAGTGAATTGGGAACTGGGCTCCCTCCCTAGTCCCAGCAAACGGAGGGACATAGAGGATGGGATGGGAATGGAGGCTTCGCAGTGACAAGTAGGAGAGAAGACCTGGCAGGTTATCTCTTTCTACAAAAGTCTGGTTTTGAGAAGCTGAGTATAGAAATACATCATGAGGGCCGGGTGTGGTGGGAGGCTGAGGCGGGTGGATCACGAGATCAGGAGTTTGAGAGCAGCCTGGCCAGCATGATCCCTACTAAAATACAAATAATTAGCTGGGCATGGTGGTGCATGCCTGTAGTTCCAGCTACTTGGGAGGCTGAGGCAGGAGAATCGCTTGAACCCAGGAGGCAGAGGTTGCAGTGAGCCGAGATCACGCCACTGCCCTCCAGTAAGACTCCTGTCTGAATGAAAGAAAGGAAGGAAGGAAGGAAAGAAGGAAGGAAGGAAGGAAAGAGAAAAAAGAAAAGAAAGAAGTACATCATGGGAAATGGGCATTGCAGAGAACCTGCTGGGCTGCAGCATACACAACCTCGCCGAGCTGGGTGGGGCTGAGGAATTGCAAGTTCCTACAGACCCTGCCCTATAGCTGCTGTCTTCCCTGAAGAGCACAGAAAGCACCAAGATCATTGCTTCTGGGTCCGCCTGCCCTGTCCCTCTCCAAAGCTGCACCTCCCTTGGTGTCCCGGTCCCCAGGGAATCCTGCCCGCTGCCGGGTCTTGCTCCGGCAGTTCCCCAAACTCCTGGCCCTCTAATCTTTCCCAGATCCTTCCCCTCAGCTGCCTGTGAGCCACAGCTCCCCCACCGGACCCTGAGGAGGCTTCGTATGCCTTCCTGCCCCTGCCGCCCCTTCACATGACCTCTGACCTCTTGCCTTCACTGCCCCGGGTTCTGGGAAAGATCACATCACACCGCCCTTCACTCATGGGCTTCTCTGTGCCCTCCTGTCTCTCTCCCTCTACTCAGCACCTGCTCTCAGCTAAATGCAAGTGGAGAAGAAGCACAGCCACCCGGCTGCTGTCACCTGACACCCATCAGCACACACCTCTGGCAATCCCTTGGGATGCCCACCCCTCCTCCGTCCTTACCGTCAGCTAATGGCCTTGCTTCCTTCTTACCTCCTTTCTCGAAAGAGACCTTCCTCCTCCACCTGCACCTGCGCCGGGCTCTGCCTTCCCAGCACTGCTGCACACAGTGGGCCCACTGAGGCCCTCCCCTCCCTCACCTGCCGGATCCCAAGCCACCCCAGCTCCCCAGAGCCGCGGCTTCACAGTGTCACCCTTTATCCTGCTGCGTTTCCTCCGTACTCCTACAAGCATGCGCTTATTCCATCTCTCTTTAAAAATCCACAGCGCTCTTGCCAGCTACTCTCCCATTCTTCCCTTTTTAGCAACACAAAACTCCTCAAGCAAGTCTCCCCACCCGCCATTTCAGTCTCCCGCACTCAAGCCACGCCCGCACTGCCCACCCGGAGCGCCCAGCATCATCGTCCGTGGCCGGCACGCTGCTAACTCCACGGAGCCGTTCTCTGACCTGTCGGAGGACTTCCTGCTCATTTGTCACAGCTGACACCACTTGTCCTTGAAGTACATTCCTCCCTGGCTGCCAGGCGGCCCCTGCTCTCCTGGTTCTCGTCCTACCTCTGTGGCTGCCCCTCCTCAGTCTCCATAGCCGATTCCTTCCGAGCCTCGGGGGTCCCAAGCCCCGACTCTTGGGCGGCTTCTTTTGTACCCACCGTCACTCCCGCGATGCCCCCAGTCATCCTCTAACTTTAGGTGCACATTACGTGGGTGACTGTCAGTGCCTGTGGCTGGCTTGGGCCTTGCTCTTAAAGGCATTTCACAAGCTGAGCTCCTGGTTCTCCCTGTCCCCACCACAAAACGCCCCCACTGCCCTGCCCTGTCCCTAGCCTTCTCAGTGATGGCAAATGCCAACTGCATGTTTCCATTGTTCAGGCTAGAGCCTGAGGTCATCGATAAACCCTCCCTTCACCCCAGCACACCGAGTCTAGACTGTCAGTGACTTTGGCTGTTTCTACTTTGAAATCCATGCAGAGTCTGACCACTTCTCACCGCGCCCCCTGCTACCTCCCTGGGCCGAGCCACCCCCACCTGTCACCTGCTGAAACTCAACAGCCCTCTAAACGCTTTCCCTGTTCTGGCCTTGGCCCCTGCCGAGGATGCATCCTCAACACAGAGGGTTGTGTGAAAACAGAAGTCAGATCAGGCCATTCCTCGGCTCTCAATTCTTCCACGGCTTCCAGCCTCACACAGAGAAAAATCTAAGGTCCTTACCATGCTCCAGAGGTCCCTACCCTCCCCCAAGCACACAGTGGAGTCTGTCAGATACAAGAAGAGCATCAAACTAGATGGTTAGGGCTTCCTGGAAGAAGTGACTTTTAAACTGGGCTTCAAGACATAAACAGGAGACAGGCAGATGGGTGGACCATCAGTCAGGACTAAGCAGAAAAACAGATCACGCTGGATTTGCAGTGAAGGGAACCGATGACTCCAGGATGAGGATGAGAAACAGTTTCCCCACCCCTGGGTGGAGGCGTCCCTCCCCCAGCTCCAGGCAGAGGGCCCACATGGGACCAGCATGTGCGAAGGGCCTGGAGCAGGAGGAAGCCTGTCGTGGGGGAGGAGCTGGAGGGAAGGCAGGGCAGCAGGGGCACTGGCAGTGAAAGGAGGGTAGTGCGGGAGGGGACACGAGGCATGGCCATAGACCCAGCTGTGACAGCTTCATCAGCCTCGGCAAGAATTTGCACTCCATCCCAAGAAGGGTGGAAAGTGGGGGAGGGGGGCTCCCTCAGCTCAACCCACCTGGCCTCAAAGGACCTGGGACCTGCACCTGCAGCCCCATGCTGTCTTCAGGAGGCCGCACCTCGGTTCCCACATCTTCACCTCCTTACTCAGTATCTCCACTCTCTCTGGCCTCTGAAACCCCGAGCAACCTGTGTGAACCTCCTCCCTCCACCCGGACCAGCCCTGGCCTCCAGCGGGGCTATGCTATTCACAGGAGTGTCCTTGGCTCCCGACCCAGTGCGGGCTCAGCCTGACTCCCACTCTCACCACTTTATCCATCCCCAGGCTCCCCGCACTAGCCAAGGGCCTCGCCGTGCTGCCTGTGGTGTTGACTTCCCAGGTGGTCTGTCTGGCTCCAGCCGCTGCCCCTCATAACCCTCCCTGCCCTCTCCAGAGTCTTGGTTCCCAGGCACTCCCATGAGACGGCTTAGACCATCAGCGAGTCTTCTCAGCCAACAGGGTGGAGATCAAACCCAGGGGCACGGCCTTTAGCAAGCTGGCACTGTTTTTCTTGCTCTTCCTGTCCCACCATAAGGCCAGCGGCTGCTCCCAGACGGACTGGCCCTTCAGGCCCGGGCACCTTGGCTTCCGCCATTTCCTCATGGCGCATGCCTTTCTCCCCTCTCCTTGTAGCTGCTCGGATTCATCCTGGCTGGATTCTTCTCGGTCTCCAGGCAGAATGGCTCACCCTGGCTGTAGGGTCTTATGTTTGGGGGCCAGACTGTGATTCCTGGCCTCTCTGCCAGCCCCGTGCGTGACTCATGGTGGGGCCTCAGAGGCTGCTCTCCAGCTTAAGCAGCTCCCTGCGCCCCCATTTCTCACTGGCAAGATGAAGCCTCAGACCTGGCGATCTCGCTCCACCCCATTTAAATAAGGCAGAAGCTCTGATCGGGAACCTTCCCACCGCAGCCTCTCCCAGAGCCTTGGGAAGGAGTTGCTAACAGGATGCTGGGTGGCAGGGCCATGCAGGCACCCCAGTGGCTTTTTAAATATGCAGTAGAGCCCTCGGCTTTTCCTATAAATGGGATGATCAGCTGTAATCCTCAATGTCCCTCCCTCCAGGTGATCTTTCCCTTTCTATTAAGCCACAGTAATGTTCCTGAACGAATCAATAATAGAAGACCTGTTTGTAGATATTGAGGAGCCGGTAGCAGACCCTGGGGACACAGGACCAAGGGCAGTGAGGTTTCAATTCTGGATCTCCATCGATTCTGAGCACCTCAGTGACCTGGGTGGGCTTCAGGCTTCCTGAGCTGGGGCTGCAGAAATGCCCTTTGATGACAAGTCCATGTATTAAGTGAAATAAGGGCCCACAGAGGAGAGAAGCCTGGGACGACGGGTGCCAAGAAGCAAGGCTGAGGCAAGCAGGTTCCTTCCCACGCACGCAGGGGATTTTCTGCTGACTCTAGCGTAACTTCCTCGGGATCGCCTTTCGAGTGGGCCTCGGCCGAGTGTGGAATCCAACCCACCACTTGCTGGCCGTGTGACCTTGAACCAGGCTCCTAACCGCCTACGCTTCAGTTTTCTCTGCTGTAGAAGTCGCTGCCACTCAGATCACCTGAGGTCAGGAGTTCAAGACCAGCCTGGCCCAAATGGTGAATCCCTGTCTCTACTAAAACTGCAAAAAAAAAGCTGGCAGACGCCTGTAATCCCAGCTACTCATGAGGCTGTGGCAGGAGAATCACTTGAACCTGGGAGGTGGAGGTTGCAGAGAGCTGATATTGCACCATTGCACTCCAGCCTGGGCAACAGGAGCAAAACTCTGTCTCAAAAAAAAAAAAAAGAAGTGGCTGCCAATGAGGCCTTCCTGTAGGCAGTGAGCCAGGCCGCCACTCAAGGCTAGGCAGCACCTGGCAGCTGGCACGCTGGCAGCAGACCTCCCAACACATGTGGCCTTGGTTTGGCAGATGCTGGCAAGGGTTGTGGTGACAGTGGACACGTGAGCTGGAAGGGAACAGCGGAGGAGAGGACACGATGCCGAGCTGCATTTAGACCTCCCTGAAACCTAAGCGGTTCCTGTTAACTTGCCTGGGTCTATGTGGTGGATTTAGGGCTTCCAAAAATCCTCTTAAGGCTTTTTATATCCTCCTCACTGTTTATAGTCTAAACCTCCCCAAATCCCCAACCCAGGCAAAATCATTGCGGCTATGTTTTCTTTTGACGCCAAACTCACCAGCAGCAGAGAGCATAGCTACATGATTTGGGGCTCAACAGGCTGCTTACACCTGTTCCCTGTCCTCCAGACGTGACATCTGGGAAGTCCTTTATCCCCTGCAGGTTCTATCTTTATCCTTTTAAGGGTCACCTGCCACAATGTCCAATTCCTGCCACCCACAGGAACACCAGCAAAACTGATTCCCACCATCCGATATTGTCATTTTACAAAGGTTGAAAATTTGATAATCAAACAGCACATACGTGGCCCAAGTGATTTTGCATCTGGCTCTTTTCATCTGGACTGGGGCCAATTCTCTTATTCTTTTCTTTCTTTCTCCTTCTGAGCCCTTTCTCCCTGCATCCTGTAAAAGTGATCTTTTACTAGTAATCAGCAAAATGGAATAGTCTTCTCCCTCCTGAGCAGGCAGCGGTCACAGGCCACAGGTGATCACCACTGTCAGGAAGGAGGTCTAATTCAGTCCTCACCTTTGATAGATGGGAAGTCTGGGACCTTCTTACAGCCTCTCAGGTGGAAGCTCACAGAGGACTTGCTGCAGTGCATGGCAGGGCCACAAGACATCATGAGAGGAAGTGGCAAAAGTCCTGTCCCCTGGAATAGGCAGGGAATGGTCCAAGTGACGTGGGGCTGCCCAGGCAGGAATAAGAGAGGCATAGGAGCATTGGGGTGAGGGTGGAGACTCCAGCACTGAGCACTTGGGGTCCCACCCCAGCTCGGCCACTTCCCAGCTGTCTGACTTCAGATGAGTCCATTGACCTCTCTGGGCCTCAGTTTCCCCAGCTGAGCATAAAAGGGGCATATTGGTGTCCACCTCAAATGAATGAGAGCACAGTGCCTTGACTTGTGCCTGGCACTCAGACAGCATTATGTGAGAGCTGTTCTCATAAGGCCAGAGGTTTAGCAATATCTGATTGCTACCTGTAAACACGCCTGGTTCCGGAAGTGTCTGTGTGGATGCAGTTGTGTTAACACAGACATGCCCCAGGCAGGCCAGCCCCACAGGCCAGCCTTGTACCTCCCCCAGGGGAGCCCCTCAGGCCAGCCTCTCCTCTCCCTCCACAGCCCAGACCTAGAGGACTGTACAGGCCGGGGGCTGCCGCTCCTTCCTGTACGTGCCTGATGAAAGGAGGGAAACAAGCAGTGGAAGAAGAAAGAGCAGAGGAAGAGGCAAAAACTCACCTCTCCTGAGCCCTCTTTGTCTGAGCTCCTAAAGCCCCCGTCTGCTGTTTTACAGACAAGAACGCCTTGATCCTCCGAGGGAGCCAGGGCCTTGCCTAAGGTCTTGTCCGGTGAACAGCTAGGGTTCTGCGATGAGAGGGCTTGGGTGGCTGTGAAGGCACAAGGCAAAGGCAGAGGGAGGAGGCTGGGCCGTGACCCCGGCCCCATCTCTTCCAGCCACACAGTGAGAGCATCCTCGGATAAGGACCCAGGCACAGGAGCCTTGCGGGGAGGGGAGAAGGACACCCACTGGCCCATCCCACGGGTCAGCAGAAACAAGAGGGCCAGCACAGCGGCTCACACATGCAATCCCAGCACTTTGGGAGGCCAAGGTGGGCGGATCACCTGGGAGTTCAAGACCATCCTGGCCAACATGGTGAAACCCCGTCTCTACTAAAAATACAAAAATCAGCTGGGTATGGTGGCGCACACCTGTAATCCCAGCTATTCTGGAGGCTGAGGCAGGAGAATCGCTTGAATCCAGGAGGTGGAGGTTGCAGTGAGCCGAGATCACGCCTCTGCACTCCAGCCTGGGTGACAGAGCAAGACACTATCTCAGGAAATTTACCAAAAAACAAAAAAGGATTTTGAAATAAGAGACAGACCTGTGGACTCCCTGGTAACCAGGGACCATCTGGGGTGTCCCCCTCCGGGAACTCTGCTCTGGGGAGAAAGGCTCCCTGGAGATCAGCAGGCTGCACTGTCGCCCCCTGGAGGATGCAGAAGGAGAGAGAAGTGGTTCCAGTGATTCTAAGCTGGGAACCCCCTGGACGGGCTTCAGACTCCTTTGCTCTCTGCCTGTCACACCCCCAGGCCCCTCCTGCCAGGGGGAGCTCAAGGGAGTGAGTCCCTCTGGGTGGCGGGGAGGCCTGTCCTTTGGGATGGAAAAGCCCAAGGCCGCACCACCTCCCTGGCCACCGCCGTGCAAAGGTAGCAAGGCAGCAAAGCCCCTCCTGGGGCTTTGATCCTTTTGATGCCTCCTGATGAAGGACAAGTCACCATCTATCAAGAGTCTACAATGTCCCTAAATTCTGCCCCTAATGTCACTTTAGAAGTCAAGCCTATCCCTGCCAGTGGCATTTGGGAGCTGAATTATATCTCCTTTAAAAAGAAAAAAAAAGTCTTCTCTCCAGAGCAGTGTTCAGATGCCCATGAGCTCTGCCATCAAATATGAATATTCTCTTAAAAATAAAAATTATGGCGCACTTAAAAAGGAGCATGTTATGTCAGCACTGGTGATAAGACAATTTATTACTGTCTACAGAAAGAAGGCTCTAATACCGTGGTAGGGCTGGCTCAGCGGGCTGTAAATTATGAGCCATTCTCTTGCTGGCAGAAATAAATCCTCCTGTCACTCACTGAGCTCTGTCCTTGACAGGCCAGCAGGCCGCCGGGAGTGGGCAGAGTCAGGAATTCCACGTCCATGGCCTGAGAGCCGCACCACGCCACCGCCCCGGGCTCACCTCCACTCATACACACTCGCACTTCATGACATGTCTGATCACGTCTTTGGAGCACATGTCCTTTTTCACTTGAAAAAGTAACAACTGTTTTGTGGCTTTCTCACAGGCTGAGAAAAACAAGCAGGGCCAGGCATGGTGGCTCACACCTGTAATCCCAGCACTTTGGGAGGCCAAGGTAGATGGACCACAAGGTCAGGAGTTCAAGACCAGCCTGGCCAAGATGGTGAAACCCCATCTCTACTAAAAACACAAAAAAATTACCCGGGCGTGGTGGCGGGTGCCTGTAATCCCAGCTACTCAGAGGGCTGGGACAGAGAATCACTTGAACCTGTGAGGCAAAGGTTGCAGTGAGCCAAGATCACACAACTGCACTCCAGCCTGGGGGACAGAGCAAGACTCCATCTCAAAAAAAAAAAAAAAGAATAAGCAGGATTTAGTGGAGGATGAACGACAGGAAGGCCTGATGCGAACAACGTGACCTCAGTGAGGCTTCCTCCACCCCTCTCAGCTGCTTTCCTGGCCTCAAAAGTGGAATTAGACCAAGAGGGCAAGCCGACAGGTAGAGCTCCCACCTGCCTGTGCTGCCTGTGAAGTGAGGAACTACCTGCACCAGGAGGAGCTGGGAAGCGTAAGCGGGGGCACCTGTCACAGGCCTTGAGGAGGGGCTGCCTTTCCCCTCCAGGGACTGACCAGAACAAGCAGGGCAAGGCGTGGTGGCTCACACCTGTAATCCCAGAATTTTGAAAGGCCGAGGCAGGTGAACCACGAGGTCGGGAGTTCAAGACCAGCCTGGCCAAGATGGCGAAACCCCATCTTGACTCCCAGGGCCAAATCACAATTCCAGAATTCAGTAAAAACACTGCTAAATCCTGTTCCCTGCCCATCCCACCCGATCCCTGCCTCTGGTAAACTGGTAAATCTTGTGTCCCGCCTACCCCCCACACCTCCCATTCACCACCCTCCTAAAGCAACCTGTGCCATCAGCACCTGTGATGAGCGCTGCCCTCTAAGCCACTCAGAGGGACTTCCTTTGGTGCTCACTGTAGGCAACTAGGTAGAGACACCGTCAACAAAGAACACAGATACTTGCTAGGCAGTAAATATGATTAAATGTATCTGCTGTGTAAGAACTCAGGATTGGCTGGGCACAGTGGCTCACGCCTGTAATCCCAGCACTTTGGGAGGCTGAGATGGGCGGATCACCTGAGGTCGAGAGTTTGAGACCACTCTGACCAACATGGAGAAACCCCATCTCTACTAAAAATACAAAATTAGCCCGGCATAGTGGTGCATGCCTGTAATCCCAGCTACTCGGGAGGCTGAGGCAGGAGAATCGCTTGAACCTGGAAGGTGGAGGTTGCAGTGAGCCGAGATCACGCCATTGCATTCCAGCCTGGGCAACAAGAGTGAAAGTCCGTCTCAAAAATTAATAAATAAATAAATTGGGATTAAATGTTTCCAAAGAATGATTGAGGAATTAGCTGGTATGGTTGCCAAATAAATACCAGATACCTGGTTAAATCTGAATTTTAGATAAACGATGAAAATGATTTTAGGTGGGTGTGGTGGCTCACGCCTGTAATCCCAGCACTTTGGGAGGCCGAGGCGGGTGGATCATGAGGTCAAGAAATCGAGACCATCCTGGTCAACATGGTGAAACCCCGTCTCTACTAAAAAAAATACAAAAAATTAGCTGGGCATGGTGGCACGTGCCTGTAATCCCAGCTACTCGGGAGGCTGAGGCAGGAGAATTGCCTGAACCCAGGAGGCAGAGGTTGCGGTGAGCCGAGATCGCGCCACTGCACTCCAGCCTGGGTAACAAGAGCGAAACTCCGTCTCAAAAAAAAAAAAAAAAGAAAAGAAAAAAGAAAATGATTTTAGTTTAAGCACACCTCACACAGAAGTTGGGATCTACTTGCACTCCTAAAATTATTTTTTATCTGAAATTCAAACTTCCCTGGATGTCTGTCCTTTATTATTATTTGTTAAATCTGGTAGCTCTGGGTGGGCAGGAAGGTCAGATGCTTGAGCTGGAACTGGCCAGGGAAATGCATCTCAAATGTTTTTAAAAAGAAGCAGCAGGCTCAGCTTTTGGTTGAAAAAAATACCAAACATTTTCTGTTGGGGCCTGGAATCACGGCAACCTAAATCCTTAAAAGTGTCCTGCTGATCTCAAATACAGTCCATTAGGCATCCAGGAACATTTAAACATAACAAAAATAAATAAAAGTGGCAAAAGAGACAGCGGGGGGAGAGATCAAGAACTAAATGGAACATCTGATATTTCTGGAAGCTGTGATGGTGCAGAAACTACATACTGAGAAGTTTTGCCAGCCGGTATGTCGGGAAGGGTTTGGGGGAACGGGGGAAGAGCCCTTTCGCTGGCCCATCTCCCTTCTCATCCCGGCCCCAATGTGCTCCAAGACAGGAAGAGCAGAGGGAAGAAGGGCCCAGGACCCATGAGGGCCCCGCAGGAGCGTCGTGACATCCACACCGTTAGTTAGGTTTGCTTTGTCCTCCCTGCTCAGCCTCCTTCCTTCCTCCCACTGTCAACCCCAGACACCTCAGCAATGGACAGCCATCCAAGCCAGAGCCACCCCTGCAGAAAATTCCCTTTCATCATTTTCTTTAACATCTTATTTGCCCTTCTTGGATGTTCAATTTTACCTTTCCTCCATTCTCTAGTTATTTTTCCCCTTCCCCCAAACATGTTTTCTGGTGGTTCGTAAGATACTTGTCCTCTCTGGAAGAACAGTGAAATGCCCGTATGCCTCCCACTGTGAATTCCCGGTGTTGTCATGTCTGTCCTGTGAGATGAGGCACCCATGGAGCTTCCCGGCTTTGTGTGGATCGCGCAGGTGCGAACAGAACAGCCATTTGCTGCTCGCAGTACCCACGGAGAGATACACTTCAGAGATGACAAGTGGATTGTGTGGCAGCTCAGACACTGGGGCCTGAGGACACCCGCCGCTCTCTGCAGTGAGAGGTCCAGCATGCTGGAGAAGACGTCCACAACCCTGTCTTCCAGGTTCAAACGTCAGGTCATGGACGTAAAGGGAGAAAGGGAGAGGCTAAGGGCCCGCAAAGCTGGCTTATCCCACAACCTAACTGCAGTTCAATATTAACCAGCCCTTCTGAAGATCTATAGAGGAATGCTGATGTTCACACTACCAATGTCAAAACTGTAAGGAGTCTGCCTGATCATAGCTTCAATTGTACCCACAGGTATTTCACTGAACTGTTTCCTGATTGTTTACAAGCTGGACGCTTTCCTCAGCCACATGCAGCAGTGTTGTGTGCTACCCAGGAGTTTGTTTTTCATTCATTCATTCAATCTTCCAACAAAATACACAGAAGTTTTGACTTATTAACACTTTGCCAGCTTACCAGAGAGCAGTCTGCACCTGCCATCTCAAACCCAGAGTTTTTTCTACTCTGTAATATTTTGTGATTAGGTCCAGAGAAAAATGATGGATCAAGGCAGAAAAGCAGGTAACAGGCTGTTCCCAGATGAGCACGTTAAAAGGTGAAGAGCTATAGAAATGTCACAAACGTTAGCTACAGCCCATCACCGGAGAGATTTTCCAGCCAAGAGCATCCGCCTTGACATCCTCCCCTGCCCCAGCTCCGTCAGGCAAGAAGAGGCTTCCTGCTGACAAATATTAGGGACATGAACCAAACTCTGACATGGTGGATTAATCCTGGGGTCCGGGGAGCAGTTAGGACCTGCCATGTCAATGATTGTCTCTGCACCTTTTAGACCAAATCTTAATGGCCCATCCTGGCCCTAATCATCCCTTCCATGCTGTGGTTCTGCCCGCTAATCTTCACTGTGTGCCTCCCATGAAGTCTCATTTTAAACAATGCAGCAAGGCAGTGACCACTGGCATAAATCCATTTCCCTCGAGCTTTCCCACAGAAGCCAGCAGAGCCACCAACCGCATCCCCAAAGGAAAAGACAACCGAACAGTCATTAAAGCAAAGAAAATCACAACCATGGTAAAATTTCCAGTGTCGGTGGAGAAGACCATGATACTGAAAACAGCCTGGCACTTTTGTCAGAGCACTGCTGAGGCTGGAAGTTGGGGGTGGTGGGGTCCCAGGCTGCCCTAGTTGTCCTTGCAACATGGCTGCCAGGGTGTTTGGTGTGTAGGCTCACCTGGGTGTGAAGGCATGGGGTAGGCTCACCTGGGTGTGAAGGCGTGGCATAGGCTCACCTGGGTGTGAAGGCATGGGGTAGGCTCACCTGGGTGTGAAGGTGTGGGGTAGGCTCACCCTGGGTGTGAAGGCATGGGGTAGGCTCACCTGGGTGTGAAGGTGTGGGGTAGGTCACCCTGGGTGTGAAGGCGTGGGATAGGCTCACCTGGGTGTGAAGGCATGGGGTAGGCTCACCTGGGTGTGAAGGCGTGGCTTAGGCTCACCCTGGGTGTGAAGGCGTGGCGTAGGCTCACCCTGGGTATGAAGGCATGGGGTAGGCTCACCTGGGTGTGAAAGCGTGGGGTAGGTCACCTGGTGTGAAGGCATGGCGTAGGCTCACCCTGGGTGTGAAGGC